>OU830604.1:1836040-2271422 GCA_917563855.2 Limnephilus lunatus
AAAAATAAACTGTAAAAGGTCGTTTAATTAAAGTTTTATTAAAAGGGACGGCTATCGGACTGAAGAATCTCACAGTGATAAATTAGAAGTGAGAATATTGTAATGGTATCTATTATTTTACAATCTTCATATGACTATAATAATATACATTATAATTAAAGTTATTAGAGGCAATCATTGCTGCTGACGACTTTTCGTGCAGGAGTTTTTATTATTGTGGATTTTTTAACGATTTATGTAAGACATGAATTTCTCATGTAAGTAGGTAAATAGTAGGTATCTAACAGAAGTATATCTATCTATCTATATATATACAAATTTAGGTTCTGTATGTCTGCGTTCGCAAATCTCTGAAGTAATGAATGGATTGACTTAAATTTTTTAAAGAAGATTGCGTTTTAGCAGAAGAGTGTTTCTATATATAATGGTAAGCTCTGGCGTTATGAAATTTGTATTAAAAAAAACTTAGTTAGCGTACGTTTGGGTCCGCAAAAATCACGGAAATTAATCGAAGGATTGATTTAAAATTTGTACAAAACATTGCATTTTAGAAGAAGAGTGTTTCTATATATAATGGTAAGCTCTGGCGTTATGAAATTTTATATAAATAAAATTAGGTTCCGTACGTTTGGGTCCGCAAATCTCAAAAAAATAATAGATGGATTGACTCATTTTTTTTTACATAACATTGCATTTTAGCAGAAGAGTATTTCTATATATGTATATATATAATGGTAAGCTCTTTCGTTATAAAAATTGTATATTAAAAAAATTATGTCCCGTAGGTTTGGGTCTGCAAATCTCGGAAAGTAATCGATGGATTGACTCAAATGTTTTACAGAACATTGAATTTTAGCATAAGATTGTGTCTACATATAATGGTAAGATCTGGCGTTATGAAATTTTTATAAAAAATTACTACAGGTGGTGCGCGAGTGGTTTGAAAATGTGTGTATTTCATAGATTTTAGCGGCAGAGAGGTAAGCAAGGAGGGAAAGGGTAAAGAAGGAGGTGGGGTTCGCGGTGAAGGAAGCAAGGGAAGGAGGGGAAAGGCGGGAAAGACGGAAGGGGAACGCAGGAGGGGAAAGGGACGCATGGGAATGGACATTTATTTATTGAAGCTAGACATGTAGGGAGAAACAATTTATTTCTTTGAATGGCATAGCAACGTATGCCGGGAACCAGCTAGAAATAGTTTGGATGCAGGTGAGTTCTCTAGTTGTTGTTTCGTATATTCTTATCAATTAACATCTGTATCTGTATTTTCTCCTTAATAAAATAAAAATATTATAAAAGTTCTATACGTCTGCGTCTTGGAGGTTTAGGATGGTCGATTGATAAAACCCTGTGTCAATGCGATATTCTCCAATTCCGTAATCTATGTTCAGTTTTCAATATTTGCAAGCAACGTCTACGATTGCTAACACGTTTTAGCGCGGCCTCCATAGTATCAGATAAGTTTCGGTTAACTATCAACACGTACATATATTTTTTTAATTATGTCGTTCGTCACGCAAAAATTATTGGCTTATTTAATGAACGTGTTGAACTAACGAAGCTCTTAGAAAACTCGTATAAGCGACTTAAATAATGCCAATGCATTATTTAGTTCTATGCTTCGAGAAACGATAATGGTTGAAGTATGAATAAAGATCTCATTAACAAATTAGCTCCCGTTTAGTGGCAAAAAGTAAATAATTCTGACTGCCAATGCATATTTAGATTAGTATTTCAATTCTACATAGCCAAATTTACTAATATTTTTAAGTAGGTAATTGCTTGGAGTCTGACATTTTATAGTGTCAATTTATAGAAAATGTCTTCACTATTGCCAGCATATTTAGATTTCTTATTTATTCCGTGTCAATATCGGATCGGCTGTCAACCGTAAGAGCGTGCTCGGGACAAATATAAGCCTATTGATCTGATGTCGTAAAGTTATCGATTTCACCCTACTAGAGCTTCTGAACCAGTGATGGCAGCTCATGAAAGGAATGTTGTGAATCTTGAAGTGTGTAATTTTTCTTTCGTATGGTGGGGGTCAGATGGGGACATCTAGGTCTGCGAGCCAGTCTAGGGCCTCAGGCGTTGCCCTGTGGACCTCATAAATCCCGCCGGGGAATGAATGGAGCGGCATTCGTTACCACACGTTCAGTGGTCTGCACCGCACCGCATTCACACATCGCCGACTCTTTAAGACCCATCTATGCATCATGTGAGCACAACGGCTATGGGAGCTCTTTATTCTATTGATGGCGGTCCAGAGTTTGCGAGGCGATGAGAACCCAGGCTGTCTCTCAGTGGGGTCTTGGACGAGATGGGCGTTTTTGACGTTGGCCGATTGCGACTCAAGCTTCCACCTATCTTCTGGGGTGAGAGTCTTTCTCATTCCGTCCAGAAGGGTTTTTGAGACTTCAAGCGGCATGCCGGGTGAAAAACGACATCATGAAAAGGTATTGCGCTTTTTAGCAGCGCCTTCTTGTATTCCCTCAGTGTTGCAATCTCTCGCCTGATATTTGGCGGGGTTGTGTTTGCAAGTACGGGCAGCCAAGGAAAAGGAGTCGATTTTAAGGTTCCGCTGATGGTTCGCATTGTGGCATTAAGCTGAAAGTCGAACATGGAAGTGTGGGCGCTTCTAGCTCATACTGGAGCACAGTATTCAGCTGCTGAGAAAACCAGGGCAATGGATGCCGTTCTGAGCGTGTTGGCGTCGCATCCCCGTACTTACTGTACGTACCAGCTAGCTTACTGACTAAGTTTGGTCTTGTCCTAGTTTTTTTGCCCGCTGTTTCCATGTGTTTCCGGTAATTCAGGCTCCTGTCCAAAGTTACTCCAAGATAGCGGGGATGGGGGTCATGGTAAATATTTTTCTATCAAACTAAACACAGAGTTTGGCGTTTGCCTGTGAATTACTGAGATGGAAAACTGTCACAACTGTTTTCAACCCATTTAACTTTAGTCGCCAATTGAGGAAAAATCCTTCCATAGCCTTGAGGTTAGAATTAAGGATCTTTTTCTGCCTTCAAATTTTCTGCCTTCAGTGTGAAGAAGATCTCGAGTATATATGTTAAAGAGCGATGGGGCCAGCACTGAGCCTTGGGCAAGGCCATTATTCAGGGTTTTTTTTTCTTCTTTTTAACCCGCCTAGAAAAACCCTGAAAGTACGGCCAGTTAGTAGTTGCTCGATAAGTCGTACTGTGTTGCCATCCTCTATGGTGTCGTAGAGCTTGATAAGAAGGCTTTTGTGCCACACCGTGTCGTAGGCCGCAGAGAGATCAATGAACCCTGCCGCAGTCTTAAGCCGTTTCTGGAAACCAGATTCGATGTGTGTTGTCAGAGCTAGCACCTGGTCACAGCAGTTACGACCTGGTCTGAGGCCAGCTTGCTCTTGTGGAACCACTTTCTCCAGAATTGAGGTAATTCTGCGGATCACCATTCGCTCTAGGAGTTTGTACATGGTACTTAAAAGCGAGATGGGCCGATAGCTGTTTAGATCTTCTGGTGGCTTGTTGGGTTTGAGGATCGCGTTTTTTCCCAGATATTTGGAATTACTCCAGTTTTAAAAATTTCAGTAAACAGTTTTGCGATCCATAATTTTGTCCGTGGCCCAGCATGTTTCAGAAAGTCTGGAAGAACTCCGTCGCATCCAGCTGCTTTCCCAGCTTTTGTTGAAGTGAGGGCGATGTCTACATCATCAGCTGTAACGGCGACCACATCGTTAGGGTTGATCGAGAATTTTTGATCTGGCGGCTTATGTTAGAACTTGTTGTCGTTTTTGAACGGCGGAGCAGTTGGTGAGAAACAGCATTTGGGGACACTTTGGGAGTTGTCTTAATTGGCTGAGCAGCTCCAAGTCGCCTGAGTGTTTGCCACGCTTTTGTGCTCGAGTGTTCGAAACTCATTTCTTCCATTAGTTCGTTCCACCTGTTCATGCGCCCTACAGGAATGGAAGAAAGGCGTCCTCCGGATCATACCGAAGGGGAACGGTAAGCCGAAAACAGATATCGGGGCCTACAGGCCCATCACTTTACTTCCAATTTTAGGTAAAATACTGGAAAAAATCATCAGACATAGACTACGCCTCACCCTGTCAACGCCCAGCGACCGCCAATTTGGTTTCGTCCCCGGTAAGTCCACGGAGCACGCCATTAAGTATGCGCTTGAATGGGTGAGGGTTTGCACCAAGAAGTATGTAATAGGAATCTTTTTGGACATCTCGGGTGCCTTCGATCATGCGTGGTGGCCGATGATTTTAACTAAATTGAAAAGTCGTAATTGCCCGCCTCTACTGTTCAAAATTATTAGTGATTACTTACGCAACAGAAAGGTAATTGTGATGTACGGCGATGTTTTTATCGTACGTGATGTTGACATGGGCTGTCCACAAGGGTCGGTCCTTGGACCGGACCTGTGGAACATCCTTTTTGACGACTCCTCTAGGTTACCCTTGCCTGAAGGATGCATATTGATCGACTACGCTGATGATAAGTTTCTTTTGGTCTCAGGGGACAGCAGAAAGGAAGTGGAGAAAGTAGAAGAATGTCTGCGTGAAATTCTTGAATGGGGTAAGAGAAACAGGCTGAACTTCGCTCCCCATAAGACCGTGGGACTCTTGATGAAGGGTATGCTCAGTCGTACCAGAAACCCTTCCATCAGAATGGGAGGCTCCACTATTCGTTTTGTTGAAAACACCAGGTATTTAGGCGTCATCTTAGATAGATCTTCTTCATTCCTAGTGCACGTCAAGAGCGTTTCCAGCAGGGCCCAGGCTCTTTTCTTGAAATTGAGAAGGCTCTCAACAGCCGAGTGGGGATTGCGGACTCCGGCACTTCGCCTCCTGTATAAGTGTGTGTACGTGGGACAAGTATCGTATGCCGCCTCTGTATGGGAGCACCGGCTAGATAATGCATTGATCCACTTGGCCCTCAAGCGGGGCCAACGGACTCCCCTGTTGGCGCTCTCGGGCGCAAATAGGACTGTGGCTAACGATGTATCGCCGGTTCTGGCCGGTACACTGCCGATTGACTTGGAAATTAGGGAAGTTTTGACAAAAAAGGCATTGACGAGAGGTAGGGTTGCTGTCCACCTGGGAGTCGAACTGGCACCAAGCGGAGCGGTGTCCCTTCCTGGCTTATTGAAAGCTATGCGAGATAGAACGCTGAGTGTATGGCAAGAGCGATGGGATAGGTCGACGAAGGGTAGATTGACTTTCTCTTTCTTCCCCTCAGTTAAAATCAGAATGGAAGGGGCGCATATAAAACTGGATCACTATATGACGCAGTTGGTGTCCGGTCATGGGGAGTTCAGGGGACGACTACATAGCCTGGCACTGTCTCCTCATCCGAACTGCGCATGTGGTGACACTAACCAGACAGCCGAGCACATTTTGTGGCACTGTGAGTTGATGAAGGATGCCAGAGAGGAAATGTTGGATGGTTTGAGAGGGATTACAAGACCGGCATGGAATGCCGATCTGGTGTCGAACAGAGATAATTTTGAATGCCTTAAAAAGTTTGTAAAGTCGTGGGTGGAGAGATGGCCTGTACTTAGAGTTGCTGACTTAGATTAAAATCATCTTTGTTTCAGGTGCCAAACGTATTGCTCTTGTCTCTCCGTGGTTACTCCTCTATCTCAATTTTATTATTGCCTTTGCCTGATTGCTTTATATTTATGTTACACTCTATTGTTTCTTATTGTTATTACTTTTATTGTTTGGTGGTATGACTACCATGTATTTATTTTTATTTTTATTTATAACGGCTGTTATATATTATTATTTTTTTGCTTTTTTCTTATTTCTATATTTTGTTGCGTCAATTTGTTGTTGATCACAACTTATTTTCTGCGTTTTTACCTGTCTCATTTGATTTTATTATGTTACTAACCTCTTGATCTTGACTTGTGACTAGGTTGCTGTACTGAACTCCATCGTATTGTATTGTCCAACTCCCCATCATGGGGGCGGATAGACCCGGTCCCTGCATCCAGTCAGGTGGCAGAATTCTGGTAGGGCAGTCCCACTAACGCCCGTGCCTCCCCCGGCGTCATGAGCGAGCTTGAGGAATGTTTGCGCGAGTCCGGTTCCCTTCCGTCCTGCCTCCGATGATCCGAGGCTCACTTCATTCCCTAGGGTCTTTGGGAGTTTCTCCCCACAACTCCACAAACACTTCTTCAAGGGTACTCTTGGAAAACCGGCTAAGGGACGCGGGTGTTTGGGCACGTTGTGGCCAGGCCGCTCGCCCGCTCATTCTCGCCGGGACTGCCCCGTGATAGTGGGACAAACTGCCCCCGATACCTTTCTTTTTATATATTTTCCTTGGTTTTAATCATACTTACACCTGTAAATATTTTTCTTTTTCTTTATTATTTCACTCTAACTAGAACTGAATCTGGATGATGCTGAACCAATTGGCGAACACATCTATGATGTGTCTTTATCTTGTTAATTACTGCAAATGTAAGTATGCATACACTTTTCTTTTTTTTATACTAACAATTATGCATGCAGGGACATTGGAGGGTCTAGATTCGTTTTAAAAATAAATGTAGCTTCCTTTTTACAAAAATTAGAGTCCTGACGTGTGCGGCTAAGGAGGTTAAACAATCAGTTTCCTCACACAGCCGTGGGAAAGTGGTGGGTCCCCTCCAATGTTCATGCGCCCGTAGCAGCTACTGATCCGGACAATTTGGGAAATTTTTTCAATAGGGCGGTTGTATCTGCCGCCAACTCGTCTTTAGGAAGATTAAACCCGAAGACAAGTATTAGAACGCCGTGGTGGTCACCTGAGCTGACTTCGCTGAAGGGAGCCTTCAAGAGGGCCTGCAGGGCGCTGTGGCTGTCCAGGAGTGGCAACTGTATGGAGGAGGAGACGGTTGCTCTTCAGGCGGGCCTCAGGTCTGCCAGGTCGGCCTTTAAACGGGCCGTCCTTCGAGCGAAACGAGCTGCTTGGCATAACTGGGTTAAAGACGTGGGTAACGCCAACCCGTGGGAAATCCACAGCGCGATTGGAAAATCCGGGAAAGGTTCTGATCGGTATTTGTCAACAGTAATTGGGTTAACAGATGGGAGGAACGCTGAGACTGTGGACGTGGCCTCCACTCTCAAGACACTATTGGGCGAGTTAGTTCCTTTAGAGTCAGTAGTTGGGGAAAGCGACCACCATAAACAGATTAGAAATCTAGCACGGCTACCACCTAGAGACCTCGCCCAAGAGGCTAACTTCACTAGAGTAACTAAAGCTGAAATTGATGTGATAATTAAGGGTTTGGGTCCTAAGAAGGCACCAGGGCATGATAGGCTCAATGGCGTGATTGCGAAGCAAGTCTGGGTCCACGCCAAGGAAGAGCTCTTCCAGGTGATGGACACGTGCCTGAGGAGAGGAGTTTTCCCCTCTGAGTGGAAGCGGGGCGTGCTCCGGATCATACCAAAGGGGAACGGAAAACCACTGACTGACATCAAGGCGTACCGGCCAATTACCCTCCTCCCGGTACTCGGCAAAATTCTGGAGAAACTGATACGAGAGCGACTTCGGCAAACCCTGTCTCCGGCAAGTGACCTGCAGTTTGGCTTCGTCCCCGGTAGATCCACGGTGCACGCCCTGTCGTATGTGCTTGACTGGGTGAAGGCTTGTCCAAAGAAGTATGTAGTTGCAATCTTCCTCGATATCACTGGTGCCTTCGATCACGCGTGGTGGGACATGATACGTACAAAGGTGAAAAACAGCAGTGTTCCAAACTTTTGTTCCAAGCAATCGACGATTACCTTTCCAATCGTACTATCACGATTTGCTTTGGAGACTTTTTGATCCAGAGGGAAGCTGACATGGGATGCCCGCAGGGCTCTATTCTTGGACCTGACCTGTGGAACATCAACTTTGACGACTCCTCCAGGTTACCCTTGCCTGGAGGATGTATCGCTGTCGACTACGCTGATGACAAAACGTATCTGGTCGCTGGGGACAGCAGAAAGGAAGTTGAGAGCAAAGGCAGTGAAGGTTTGAACATGTTCCTCGATTGGGGGAAAAGAAACAAGATGACCTTCGCTCCCCACAAGACCCAGGGCCTCCTGATGAAGGGCTTTCTCAGCAGAAATAGAAATCCTGTCATCAAAATGGGGGACTCTACTGTCCGATTTTGCGAAACTGTTAAATATTTAGGCGTTACACTAGATCGATCGTCCTCTTTCCTGGCTCACGTTAAAGAAGTATCCAGCAAGGCCCAGGCTCTCTTCTTGAAGCTGAGGAGACTCTCCACAGCTGAGTGGGGATTGCGAAATCCGGCTCTGCGAACGCTATATAGGTGTGTGTACGTGACGCAAGTCTCGTATGCCGCCTCTGTGTGGGAGCACCGCCTGGACAACTCTCTGATTCTCTTAGCTCTCAAGCGTGGCCAACGAACCCCCTTGCTGGCACTCTCTGGTGCGTATAGAACCGTTGCTTCGGACGCTTTACCCGTTTTGGCTGGCATATTGCCAATCGATCTGGAAATTAGGGAAGTGCTCACTAAGCTGAAATTAACCAGAGGAACCCCGGCCACTCACCTAGGTGTTGTTCTGACACCGGGTGGGCCGGGGACTCTCCCTGGACTGCTCCGTCAAATGAGGGATCTGTCGCTCCAAGAGTGGCAGGTCCGTTGGGATAGGTCGAATATGGGAAGATGGACCTTCTCCTTCTTCCCATCAGTTAAAATCAGAATGGAAGGGGCATATCTACAACTGGACCACCACATCACCCAGCTTCTGTCCGGGCATGGGGAATTCAGGGGGAGACTTCACACCCTCGCCCTGTCTCCCCATCCCAACTGCGCATGCGGATCGACGAACCAGTCAGCCGAGCACATTCTGTGGCACTGTGAGATCTTGACGGATGCGAGAGAGGAAATGCTCGATGGTTTGGATGTACCTATCAGACCAGTATGGAATACTGATCTGGTTTCGAATAAGACGAACTTCGAGTGTCTGAAGAAATTTGCAAGGATCTGGGTTGAGAGATGGCCTGAGCTTAGAGTTGCTGACTAGTTGACTTTGACACCAGGTGTACTTGTTCCTGTTTTACCACCGACTATCCCATATTACTCTATCATCATAATTTGCCAAGGATGACAGTTTTTTTTTTTGTTTTTTTTTTCTTTGTTTTTTTTTATTTTACACTTTTATGCTTATTGTTTATACCCTCGACTTTTATAATTTAATACTGTACAGTATGTATATTTTTAATGTTTTTTCTTACAGTTTGCTTTTTTTTACATATGTAACTTTATGATGTTTTTTTTTTATTTTTTACATCTTGATTTTCCTATTAGCACTATTATGTTCACACATGTCCGCGTGATTTTACGCTCTTGTCTTCTTTTTTTTTTACACTTATTTTTTTGCCATTTTTATTTATAATTTAGGTTTTTTTGGTTCCGGATACATGTAGCGTAACTAAACGCACATGCCTATTTCATATTATTTTGGTTTTCTTGGTTGTTTTACTGTTTTTTTTTTCATTTCTTTTAGTTTTGTTTAACGTGAGAGAACTGAACTCCGTTATCCGTTTTGTATCGTCCTTATCCCCATTTAAGGGGTCGGACCCTAGAACGTGTCCCCGTGTACGTGCCATGGCCGATTTCTTGGAACTGTTGGGGCTGCACCCGGCCACCGCGCTGCCCCCCGTGACATGAAGAGGTTGGGGAGAGGGCTAAACGTCATCCGAAAGCTGTCCGTCCCGCCTCCAGCGACCCGACGCTTCTCTCCCTAGGGTCTTCTTTTTGATTTCCACACACTCTTCGTCTAGGCACCACCGGGTAGCTGGCTTACGGACGACGCTGCCAGTTATCGGGAGGCCTGACAACCAGCCTTTTTCACTGTCTCTGGGACTACCGGTGGCTGGATTTCGGTATCACCAGTTCTACATTGTATACATATATGTTTATTTTTTCTTCCTTTTTTATGTACAGTGCACGGTGCTGCCTGCTAGATCATTGTGTGGTCCTTCGCCGCCATGAGCTTCCCACTCATGACAGTTGTCGTTCATTTTGTTTTTTCCTTATATTTTCTCTATTACCTAGTTTTGTTACTAACACCTTGTTTGACTGTCCATGGGGCTCACTGCTTTAGCAGTGATTACCTTCATGGGCTTTAGAATTGTAGAATTGACCATCACAGTACATTCCTGTAGGTGCGCCTGCATACCGCCCTCTAACAACGTATGCGGGGACATTGAAGTTCTAGAATCGTTACATATTTTAAATGTAGAGTCGTTCATTCAAAAAAATTAGATTCTTGCGAGAACTCCGAAGGGGCGACCATAAGTCGCCTATACCGGTGTGGGAATAGGTGGGTGAAAGCTTCAATGTTCATGCGCCAGTCATCCAGAGACTGGAGAAGATCAGAAGCAGTATCTGGGTCGTTGTTCCTCTCGTATTCAGCTAAAAGGCGTTTGCTTTCTGAGCTCCATGTTGGGATATTGTAGCCTATGAATTTCTTCGCAGCTACAAACAAAAGGTTCGAAAATCAGTCGTAGAAATTCGGCTTCGGTGATATGTTATCCACAACCCTGTCAACATATTCCGAAAACTGTCGCCATTTTGCCCGTCTCAAATTCCACCGTAGCATTGTGTTACTGGAGATTATTGGAATCTGTATACCTATGTTTAGCATGACTGGCCTGTGTTGGCTAAGTGGGAAATTATTCAGTACAGTTCTCGAGGCCCTCATAGGTTTTCCGTCCGGCGTTTTAGAGACAAAACACAAGTCAGGCGTGTATTCACGACGCCAGAAGAATGTCACCTTTTGCTTAGCATCGTAAATACGTTGACAATCCTGTGCTGATGCCCAATCGGTAATTTGTTCTCCAGCTTTATCGGTCGTCGAGTAGCCCCATAGGAAGTGGTGGCTGTTGAAATCTCCCACATACACCTCCGGGTGATTGTGTGCAGTTAGTGCTGATGTCTGCCATACTTCATTTGAAGTGTATAATGGGGCAAACATAAAGAAGGAGTAGGCTAAGAGTACTTGGCATATGTAATTTAAGCCAATTCAAGCAATGTGTTGATAGTGAACGCTTGTCTTTCACCAAAACCCTAAGGGTATCCAACAGCATGAAATAAGACGCAAATAATGTGTTTTTGAAGTAACTTGGGGAGTAAGCTGGCGAATGCGTTACGCGAGCCTTACGAAAAGTGTAATCGGGCGAGGCGAACGGAAGTTGAAAGCGAGATAAAAGTTAGCGAAGATGGAAAGAGAGAGAGTTACGTTTCGTATATTACTGCAGGGGCAAGAGAGAGAGGTACGAGCACACATTTTCTTTCTCTCTTTCTCTCATAGCCAGTTACGTTTCGTATATTTAAGACACAGTGCAGGTCTATTTTCTGTATCACACTGTAGGAGCAAGAGAGAGCTTTTCTTTCTCTCTTCTTTTATAAGTTAATGAAGTTTTATTTCAGTCGTGTGGTCTAACTTTACACTGGAGGACCAGAGGAAATTAATTTTTCTCAGGTCCTATGTCATCTTTGAAGATACTACATTCAAGGTATTTTTGACGAGAGGAATGAGTAGACGTGGGTCTTGCAAATGAGCTGTTAAACTGAAGAACGAGTCGTAGAAGCGATCCGTTCTCATGTGACAAATGTCAACGATGTAGGTACATATCTTCGGCAGGTTTGGCGTGTTTCCCGACTAGGCACCGGTGCCGAAGGGTTTAACGACGCTGGTTCCTCTGAGCATCTTCCATTGTAATACCGGTAGAACAAGGACAGCTTATCCACACGACGCTTTTTCTCTAAAGATAGCTTGTTAAGATATGGGACTCTATCAAACGGACATCCCTTTTCTTCACAGAGTCAGGGATTTTTCAAGGTATTTTGGGACTCCAGACCAGAGGGGGCTGCCAAATTCAACAGAAGGGCATACTTGCATTGACCAATGGTGTTCTTCCACCAGGGCGATACTGAAAGTATCTACCACTCTGGATCGTGCCTATACTACGTAGGTAAATAATTATATCAAATGAATTAATAAATTGTGAAAAAACCCTGTTTATCACGCGAACTCCGACCTCCCTTAGACAAGGATTGTAACCAACCGGCCACGGAGGCAGTCATACAATATGTCCTTTAACACAAAAGTCATCAACGGTCCCCAATAATCCCATTCTAGAGAACTGCCTCAATGTTAAAGTTGAAAGCACATAATATGAAAATGATGATAACGGATCGGTCTCACATATAGTCCACAGGTACTTAGGCCGTGTTAATCCAAGTCTTCAAATACCCCGTCATATAATAACGGTCCCTAATAATCTTATTCTCAGGAACTGCCTTAATGTTAAAGTTAAAAGCACATAATATGAAAATAATAACGGATCGGTCTCACATAGAGTCCATAGGTACTTTTGTCCGTGTTAATCCAAGTCTTCAGATACGCCATATAATATGTCCTTTAACGTAAAAGTCACCAACGGTCCCTAATAATCCCATTCTCCGGATAAGTTAAAAGCACATAATATTTTACTTTTTTTTTTAAATAGAATGACAAACATTCCCGGGTTACGAATAACCCAACAATGTTTGAAAATCTCCTACTTCCACCACAGAAAGCCGAAAATTTTGCTTGTGTTGTGATGGAGGACTTAGCCAGCCGAGGAATCGAACATGCGACACTCGGGTGGGACCCAAGCGCTATGCCCACTCAACCACTGACCATAAAAACATAATATGAAAATGATGATAAGGAATCGGTCTCACATATAGTCCACAGGTACTTAGGCCGTGTCAATTCAAGTCTTCAGATACGCCATATAATATGTCCTTTAACATAAAAGTCACCAACGGTCCCTAATAATCCCATTCTCCGGAACTGCCTCAACGTTAAAGTTAAAAGCACATAATATGAAAATGATGATAACGGATCGGTCTCACATATAGTCCACAGGTACTTAGGCCGTGTCAATTCAAGTCTTCAGATACGCCATATAATATGTCCTTTAACATAAAAGTCACCAATGGTCCCTAATAATCCCATTCTCCGGAACCGCCTCAACGTTAAAGTTAAAAGCACATAATATGAAAATGATGATAACGGATCGGTCTCACATATAGTCCACAGGTACTTAGGCCGTGTTAATCCAAGTCTTCAGATTGCCGTATAATATGTCCTTAACATAAAAGTCACCAACGGTCCCTAATAATCTTATTCTCCGGAACTGCCTCAACGTTAAAGTTAAACAGCAGTTTAAGTTAAAGTTAAAGCACATAATATGAAAATGATGATAACGGATAGGTCTCACATATAGTCCACAGGTACTTAGGCCGTGTTAATCCAAGTCTTCAGATTGCCGTATAATATGTCCTTTAACGTAAAAGTCACCAACGGTCCCTAATAATCTTATTCTCCGGAACTGCCTCAATGTTAAAGTTAAAAGCACATAATATGAAAATGATAACGGATCGGTCTCACATAGTCTAGAGGTACTTTAGTCCGTGTTAATCTAAGTCTTCAGATACGCCACATAATATGTCCTTTAACGTAAAAGTCACCAACGGTCCCTAATAATCTTATTCTCCGGAACTGTTTCAATGTTAAAGTTAAAAGCACATAATATGAAAATGATAACGGATCGGTCTCACATAGAGTCCACAGTCCACAGGTACTTAGGCCGTGTTTAGCCAAGTCTTCAAATACCATTTTGTTAACCCCGGGCAGGGCGCTATCTTGATTAGGACTGCACTATTAATAGTTTTATTTTGTTCTCGTCAGCTAACAAGGAAATTATGCGGCGGGTATATTCAAGAACTGGCTATCAACGCATCGCCCTTCGGTCAAACTCAACCAGGTGTATAATAAACTGGGAAGAGAAGACCTCTGATAATGGAGGAAACTTTACACAAGCGTTTTAAATAAATTCACTTAAGTTCAAACAAAATGTATGTATACCTATCTACTACATTTTTACTTCATAGGAAATGTTAACTTAACCTACTTTAACTACATTTTTTTTATTGTAATATAAAGAATATGAGTTACATTTAAGTATACACATATATTTTACAAAATATTATTTTGAAGGTCATCATTGATCATGTATAGAACCATATTCATTCATCATTTATCTTTTTTACATTGGCTCCACACACGAGGCCCTGAGGAAAATAATTCCCCACAACGCGTATGTCATCTTTGGGGATGCTATGTGGAGGATCTTTTAGGGAAAAGAAGGAGAGGAAATAGTGGGAAGGAAAAAGGTGAGAGGGGTGGGTAGGAATCTGGGGGTCAGTGTGTCCAGAGTGAAGGACATATTATAAATCAATCCCTCCCATTGCGAGTAAGGCAATGTTCCGAGAAAGTCCTGCTGGAGAGGTCTACAGGTCTCCCTCAATCCGGCCCTCCCGACCCGGCATGCCACGCAGTTGGTGGGCAGACGCATCAGCCGCCAAGACCTGCACACACATTACCCCGTGAACCCGGGCACCCCTGCTAAGTCACACATGGCAGGGGTGTTGGTTACGGGGTGACCTATGGCAGAGGTGTTGGTTGTCCAATAAATGGTTCCCGGAGCGGCGGTACCTATACCCACCTCCAAAATTGCGTAATCTATACATTATCTTTTTTTTTAAATCTATATTTTACTGCTAACCCTGTACAAATCGCAAGGTGCGCTCCACGGTAGAATTTGGCAGCCATTTCTGGTCTAGAGCCCCAAAATACTTGAAAAAAAAACCATCGACTTGGTTTTTTTTTCAAGTATTTTGGGGCTCTAGACCAGAGGTGGCTACCAAATTCTACCGTGGAGCAATCTTTAGAGCACATGGCGTCGGGTGGAAATGCTGTCCTTGTTCCACCGGTATTTGAATGGAAGGTACTTGGAGGAACGAGCGTCATTGATCCCCTCGGCACCGGTGCATTGTCAGGAAACATGATAAACGCACACCCAATGCAGTTGACTAATGTATAAGGTTGAATTTTGTCACATGAGAAGGGGTCGCTTCTACGTCTCGTTCTTGAGTTCAACAGCTCGGCTATGTGTTTCCTCCTTCCTACAACATGGCTCTCATCAAGGCCCACGTTCACTCCTTCCTCTCATCAAAAAGACCCTCCACACAACAAATTCAAAGATGTCATAGGCCCCTAGGAAAATAATTTTCCCCAGGGCCTCCTGTGTGGAGTTAATGTAAAAAAACTGTTTTATTTTGAGATTGATGAAATTTTACACACTTTTTCTTAAAAAATGAAGGAAAATGACTGTTTATGTTTTATTGTTCATACCAATTTCCAAACTCTTAAAGCAGAAGTTTGATACTTCTTGATGACATTTTGAATATCAAAGTTTAAAATAAAAGGAAAATTTCCGCCTACATCTGATTCCTAACGATCAATAGGCCACTTGCATGTATTTCATAACGACTTGGAAAAAATCGTGTGGATAGATTTCAAGAAATGGATAGTTTTTCTTATTTTTAAAATTAAAAAATCCATTATTTGAGCTCGTGACGTCACTACATGAAAATGTTCCGTCTCCGATTATGTTCCCTTAATTTTGTAAAATTCCACACTGATTAATTTTTTTATTTTTTATTTATTTATTTTTTAATTTTCAGGAAATCGACAGTTAACATTTATTTCAGTTTGAACATAATAAAACATAGTTACATAATAAACATAGCCAAAATAAAACCAATTATGGATTTCCTCCTTGTGACTTTACTTGTACTGAGACAGCATAATAAGAGTGTAAATTAATTTTATAAAAAAGCAAAATGAATCCAAAAATTATATAAAACAAAAACCAAAAAACAAAAAATATAAAACAGTTTTTTTCTTATATAAAATGAAACATTACTAAACAAAAAATCTATCAATACATTGGTATCCATGGAGAGAGGTTGTACATATAAATCAAATCATAACAGAAATATAAAACAATAAAAACATAACATTATTCACGAACCATCAGAGAAATATTTTTTTACGGACCTCTTATATTTGGTAATTTCGCAATTGAAAATGTCCACATTGGATAATACGTTATTATAACTATTGCATAGTCTGTTCAGGCAAGAATTCTGCTTACAGTTTGTCTTGCATTGATCCACCCTGAACAGGACAGAAGTGCAAGTTGAACGTGCAGGTACAATGAAACGAACTTTATTTAGCAACTCTGGGCATTGAATATTATTGTTAACTACTTTATACAGGAATAGTGCATCCATACGATGCCTTCGTACACTCAATGAATCAATTTTAAAGTGTGAAGCTGCCTCTGCATAATTATTAAATCTTACAAAAAATGACTTATAACAAAGATATTTTAGGAATTTGTTTTGAATTGCCTCGATTTTGTTTATGTGGATTTTGTAAAATGGAGACCAAACAACTGATGCAAACTCCAGATGACTCCGTACATAGGCAAAGTAGAGTTCCTTAATGATATTGATGCTATTAAAAAGTTTTGTGTTTCTTATGATGAAACCTAATATTTTAGCAGCTTTATTTGTGATTTGTTGTATATGAAGGTTATATTGTAATTTATTATCAATGTTTATTCCAAGATCACGAATATCTGAGACTTTTGCAATGTTGTTGTTATTTATAGAATAATTTCTTGAAAAGGTAATGTGATGACATTTTGAGACATTTAGAAATAGTTGATTTTGTTGGCAATAGGTAAATATATTGTTTAAATCATGTTGTAAATTGACACAATCATTTTGACTTTTTATTGACAACTAGATTTATTGTTTGTTCTATGCGAACTTATCCTTTGGTTTGAGGGCCGCAGTAAGAGCGCCAAGGGCAGCGGGTAGGCCAGGGTTGATTTAGAACAAAATGTTCACAAAATTCCCTGTAGCGGAATTTTCCCGAAAATAATCCCCAAAAATTAATTACCGGGAATATACCCATCACTATGCAGAACACAATACACATTATGAAAGAAAATCCCCGTCATCAGTTTCCAGTTGGCATATCTGTGCTGAATCAAGTGAATAATATAATATAATACGTATAAAACTTATTTACAGTTAATTTATTTTTTAACGTAACCGGTTTCAGCCTGTTAAAGCCATCTTCAGATCAGTTCGTATAATAACATATGGGGGAGAGGGAGAGGGTTAGTCTACAAGCTTTTTCCATATTTGTTTCCATGTCGTCTTTGACGATTGGATTTTTAGTTATTTGGCTATTAACAGTAAACATAATTAATCAACGTAAGTAACATAAGTAATCTGTAATGTAACATTACAATAACAACGCAAGTAACACAAGTAATCTACAAACCCGAGATAATTATGTCTACTGCTAATAGCCAAATAACCACTGGAACGATCACGTTGGGAGAAATAAATTTGCCTCGATTGCTTGAGATTTCCCGGAAGGCCATTTTTAAAAATATTCGCCAACATTATAAAAAAACATATCTTCGAATTTTAACATGGAGACATAAAAACTTATTATAGTGCTATATAGCCAATGAATTAACCTGTATTTTACCGTTTATATCATATTTGTAGGATTTATAAAAAAAATATAAAAAAATCGTAAAGTTTATAATCGCGCGAATTTTGAGTGTTTTTACTTGAAACTGCCGTGAGGGATACTTATTCGGGTCAACATAGAATATTTTCGGTTTCTGTATGTTGTCTGTGGTATACTTGATAATGAAAGGTGCATATCCATGGAAAAAGGACTGGATTTTATCCGTAAACAGCTGTTAAAAATTCGACGGGAAAAAAATATTTTAAAAATTTATTTTTAACATTGTTTTCAAAAATAGTATACGAAGTTCAGATTTACCACATCTGTGGTCATAATAGATAAAGCATTTCAATAGCTTCGTGTTTAAATAAACGGCTGGCCAAGGAAATGTTTTAAATAATTACAATAAATGTTTTACGAATGGTAGGAAAATGTGGTCCATTTTTGGACTGAAATCAATCACAGAAAAATAAAAGTGGTCCATTTTTCGACCGAAATCGCTCCAGTGGATAACTAAAAATCCAATCGTCAAAGACGACATGGCAACAAATATGGAAAAACCTTGTAGACTACGCCCCTCCCTGTATCCCAAATGTTATATATATAAACTGTAGATTAAGAATTATTTGTACCAGTCTGAAGATGGCTTTAACAGGTTGAAACCGGTTACGATAAAAATAAATTAAGTGGAAAAATAGTTTTATATGTGTTTTTTTAAATATTATTAAAATGGAATTCCACCACAAATTGTCAGTATCAAAAATAGAAATTTTGAATCAAGTGACGCCAGATGCTGTCAACTGGTTAAACATCTCTTGACCTCCATCACCAATATACAAAGGAGAATAAAAATATGGTTGATAATAATAAATATAATTTTTAAATCCAATACTCATTTTCAGAAGACAATGATTTAAGTTCCAACAAAACCAAAACGATTTCAATATGGTGTTGGAGCCGTGACAGATTTCACGGTTTGTTTTATGGTGGCGGGGGCTCTGGAACAAATAGCCGCGAGGTGCAATAAAAGTATAAATGAAAACCCTCAAAAAACCTACCAATCATTCTCAACTATAAAATATCTATATTTATTTACGTTCGATGTACCGTGGAGTATCGATTTGCATACCGCCCTAGGTGGAGAGTGATTTACCGATGGCTATAAATAAATACATAAATTCTTGGTCCTCATTAAAATGCGATACTTCATTAATAAGCAGATACACCGATTTTAAATTCTGCCTCGGTTTCAGCAAAATTGTTAATGCTTTTCTTATTCTGCATTTTTTGCAGAAATAACTAAAATATTCTTGAAACAACCCAAATTTATGAGTGAAAGATTTTCAGAGTGATCGTCGTTAACCTGTCGGTTTTCAAAACAACTCATAGAGCTCTCATAGAAATCGTTTTGTCTTCCTTACTATCATGGTTGGAAATGTGATATAATACGTGTTAGAAAGATAAGATACCACGCTTTGTATTTAATAGAAAAAAATAAAATGTACACCTTATTAACCCAAAGTTTCTGACCACAATTTTAAATAAATTATGAAACGTTGAGAGTATTTTAATTAATTATTTTTACATGAAACGACAAAAAGGTGAGTTGGCGATAACGTTTACAACGTTTGCCTAATAAAAACGTGTGTGTTTTTTATGTTTTTCGTTATCAGTAATTAGTTATAAAAAACGTAGGTAAGCCATTTTTATAACTTGTTCGTGTTTATTTCTAATTATACAATTTGAAATCGTTTTCCATCACCTTCCCAAAACAGTTTTTAGTCTTCGGATGCATTCATAAATATTCCATTTATATTAATTTAATGCCTTCATACATTATCTCAAATAAACCCTTCTGTAGTTCTGACTCTTGACATGGCCCGATTCAAACTTTTCGTTCAATTGATCTTCCATGTCTCCCTCGGGCGTCCCCGACTTCTTCTACCATTCAAATTCGCGTCATATTTCTCATACTACACGACATCTTCGTTCAATCGTCCCACATACCCAAACCATCTAATCCTCCCTTTCTTAATCTTACTGACTTATTAGTCATTACGTTACTTTAGCGTTGCATTATTTGCAAATCTCCACATTTCTCATACGATCATACACGATTTTACTTCAGGGATGTCATTCCTACAGCGTTCATTGTACTTTCATCCTTCCTCTGCCAGTTCCATTCTTCGCTGTCGATGAAGCCATACTAAATACGCAAAATCATACAAAATTATATGTTTTTGTTTTGAAAATTATAGATGCCTCAATTAAATAGTAGAACATATCCTGGTCCATAAAAAAATCGGTAATTTTTTTTGTAAGTCTTTTAATAAGCCTAGAAAAAAAATAAAGTATAAGGTGTATAAAAACATTTTCAAGTCATTCTATTTATAAACCTCTTTTCGGTTGTGGTTTTATTGTTAGATGTGGCAAATTCGGGTTCTTTTATGTATAAACGCAAAAAAAAATTAAATACGCCCGAACTTCACAAAATAAAATACAATATGCATTTTCACGTTTATATTTGACATTTCGGCGACAATAAGGCAGTCGACGAATTTGGATTTTCAAAGTGAACCTTATAAGTCCACCGAAGAACTTCTGACTAGCCACACCCATTTTCGGTCCGTCCTCCCCCGGCCGGAGCGGGGAACAGACATTAGGCTCCGCGTCGCTTGGTTTCCGTTTTATTACAGTAAACAATGCTTAATAAAGGAATTAATGTTTTTACAGGCCTTTACGAAATCAACCTATAATTTTTTTTCTCAAATACCTTTTCCAACCTTTCCAAAAGCTTTTTATCAATTATTTTTAAACTCCTCCTATTAAGGGGCGTGAATTCCGATTTCGTTTTTTTCCTGGACTATTGGATCGCCTTAACCCATTTTTAATTTTAACCCCACAGAAATCGGGAATTTTTTAGCTCTAAATGTTTCTGCTTTGCAATAAAATCCAAATAAATTAAATATTTCTGAATGTACCCGAAAACGTAACACTGTTATAGAAAGGTGATAAAACGAGTTAAAAAATGTCGCAAATAGGAAATTAAATCTCTACCTGTATTTTAAATACTAAAATTTTTAACACAATAATTAAAATAGTTTAAAAATGGCACACTTTAAGTTTTTTTTCTATCTAAATTTATCTACTGATAATGAAAAAAAAACACGCACACATAGGCAAATGTATCATAAACATTATTATCGCCTTACGTTTTTATGTTGTTCTCGAATTCTCTAAATTTTATATATTTTTCTCAAATCACTCTCAGAAGCTTTGCTTTCATAGACGTGCGACGTGCATAGTTGAATTTTTCTCTGCGTAAATTCTATATGTAATTATTAGACATCGGATTATATGCATATAACTCTCTAATATAATTACGGCGTTAATGCATATTTTAGCCTTTTTTTCCCAATCGTGCATATTTAGCATTTGAAGACGCATCCATTAAACAGAATATCGCTCTCATCTCAACACATTTCCACAAGTTACCAGATGCCATAGAAAAATTGGAAACAAAAACCTTCCTCTATTTAAATCAATAGAAATACTGGATACAATGATTGAACTCGCCAACGCCCTTCCCAATTCAATATGAGAAAAGATTCGTGAAAAGTTAGACGCTATTTTCTTTAAAAATCCGAGTTTTGAAGACATGGAGAACTTTAATGCCTACATCAACGGCACAGGTCATACATACCCTGCCTCAATAGGTATCTCCTGAAATGGCGCCAAATTTTTTAAATTTTTTCGGATGACGTCAGTTGACGTAGAGAAGTCGTTTTCGGCATTTTGGGTGACAAATATCAAAATTTTTTGCCCGAAAATTTGGAAAAATACTTAATTATATATTGTCACAAAAACAATGCAAAATTTTTAGAATATTTCGCTGTTTTTGTATATTCTTTAATTAAAATATACAAAAATAAAAATGGTATTTTGATTTTGCATTGTGCATATTTTAAGCATATCAAGAGCTTTTAGTGCATATTTCGGCCTTTTTTAGTGCATATTTGCATGCATATTTTGGCACTTTGTTAGTGCATATAATCCGATGTCTAGTAATTATGTATATAGCGTGGAGTTTTTTCTTTCTTACACCGTTTAGATCACATTTCTCACCATGACAGTAAGGGATATACAACTATTTATATGAGACATATGTGAGCTTGGTCAAATTTGGTCTCTTGTGATTAATGAACTTCTTCAGAGCAATAAGGACAGATAAACTAAATAATAAACCACTGAGGAATCATTGCTAGCTTTGAAAGATAAAGATGTCGTGAATAATGAGTTATTTTTCTGATTGGCGTAAGCAACCTGTCAAAAAAGAGTTATTTTATTATAATATAAAAGCATCATGAAAAAAATTTATCGCTAAATTAAATATTTTAAAGTGATGCAGGTGCAAGTGCAATATAATACAATATAAAAAATATGTATTTATTTAATATCCAAGGTAAAAATATAACATAAACAATGATTATATGTCCCAAGTAAAAACATTAGAAAATATTAGAAATAATAATGAAAAAGAATAACAATTAATTGTGGCATTTGATTGGAAAATGACATCAGAGATATACATAAGTAAGAGGTACAGGTACATACAAATTCTATAGTACAAATAAGATAGACCAAGATATTACCGGAACTGGTGTCTCTACCAATTGAGCTATTGAGAATAATTACATTTTGCTCATTTTCATCACAACGCTTTTTGAAAATTACTAACATCGATGATGAAATAGAATAAGAAGATTAACCTAAAAAAAAATTGAATTAAAACAAATCATTTTGTAAAACACCACTCATTTAATTAAAAAATTTAACATGTTGCAAAGCCAATTGTTTCTTCGTCAGGGTATTAAAATTAAAATTAACAAAACTAACGGAAGACAATTAAGTATATGAAGACAAAATAATAATAATTAAAATGATGAATTATTTGTTATGTTTTTTATCTCTAGGTACTTATTTTGTCTATAGATGTTTGTCTTTTGATAATTTTTTTATTTTAATATTATCCTTATGAAGAAACCATTGGTTTTAAAACATGTGGATGATTGTGATTAAATAAGTGATGTTTTACAATATGATTTGTTTAATTCAAATAAAATGACGCCACAAAGTGATTTGGCAAAGACAAAAACAAGTAGATAATTATTATAAGATGGTATGATGTAAATTTACAGGCAAAAGCTAAACTTATCTGTGCAGTAAATAAAGGGGAGTCGATAAAATCATAGTAATCAATACGAAAAGTTCGTTCGTTGAATCGCCAAGGTTTTGGAGAATCTGTACCTCAGAAATCGAATTAAATTTTGACATTGTTTGGATTTTGTATACCCGTTTTATGCTTTATGCATGGATGCGATTATAAATCATGTATGTTCACCCATACTTCATATATGAACAATCCTGTACAGTTAAATAAATTTAAAAGGAAAACAAAGGAGTTGGTGGAGATCGAGTCAAATAAAAATTAATGCTGATATTAAAAAAATACAAACAACACTTGTTTTTATCCAGTTTTTATTATTAATCATCACCCTTATGATATTTTATAAATGTTTACACTTTAGAGAAAAAAAAATGTTTTAAGGGTTTGGACAGCAAAAAAAAACAAAAAAAGTAATAATACACGGTTGGTATAAATCTGCAGTTAAATGTATATTATAATATATAAGAAAAAGAAAAAAATATATTTATATTTAAAACAAAAATAATATATTGTTGGTTCATTAAATAAATTTACCAGAACATACAATACACTACAAAATGCGTGACAGAGAAAAGAGAAGAGAGGAACAAATTTTTTCATTGCGGTTTTTTGGATAAATAGAACGAATATAAAAATAAACCATAGTTTAGATACAACTGACAGGTTTTCTTAAACTCTTTTTTGAATATCCTTAAACTTCTGAAGAAACCTATATATGTAATATATCTACTTAGTAAGTTATCCCGAAAGTAATTTCCTGTCGAACCTAAACTAATACATATATACCAAACTCTAAAACCAAAAATTGTGGAAGTCCTAAAAACGAAGAGGCTTTCTTCACTCACCGGCGAAAAGAAAAACACGATAATGATCAAGATAATCAACACCGTTAAAAAACATCGTAACCTTCTTGGCTCTCCTTTTTTACCATAATTTCGCAGGACGCCTCGCGCTGCATAATATCACAAAAACACCTGTATGATTTACACATTGAAATCAAGCCCAAAGCCACCAAATCGTAAATCACTTTAACACGACAAGAGGAGGTGGTGCGGCCGGTAACACATGGGGGGGAAGGAAGGGGTGCGGGGCAATCGTTTGATCGAGGTGATACAGTTGTTGCGTTGTTGGGGTGAAAGGGAAGTAAGTTTATATTGTAAAGAAAAGTAAAACATATTAAAAATGTGGGGCTAATATTGGGTAAATTGGTGACGTATTTAAAGGATGAGCGTACCAAATAAAGCACTATCCGTATCAATAGTAGACAAGTTGCGGAGAGTGCAAACAAAAGAAGAAGAAAACACTGAACTTTACATAAAATTTAACTAAATTTAGAAACAAAGTGATTATTTTTATTAAATTAAAGAAATATGGTATTATTGATTTACATACTACTACATGATATTTTTCACCACCAGATGCGAAGACTGGTCACCTCAGGTCACCTTGAGTTTTTAGGGAAAAGTTTAAATTATGTTGGTCGGTCAACAAGTGAAGATTTATGATTTATTTAATGAATATTTTGAATTCTTACTTCTTTTGAACAAACCACATGACACAGAAAAGCTAAATAGTGAAATAAGCTTTTTCATTGTAGATAAATTAAAAAAATATTACGGCCAAACATGTCATATAAATAGATTTAGAAAGAGAGAACAAAAAATTCCATTTAAAAGTTTACTTTAAGTTTATTTTTAAACGACTTCGAAAAGGAGGAGGTTATCAATTCGACGATATATATATATATATATTTATTTTTTTTTATTTTTAGGTTTGTTACCTCAGAACTTCCGATTGGGTGAATCAATATTGATGATTTTTTTTTATTAGAAAGCTGGTGCTTTCCGCGTGGTTCCATTTTAATTTGGTCCAGTTCTAACAATGGGATCCATGAGAAAACCATATATGTCTTAAATTTGCAATAAGTATGTGCGCGACAAATGGACGAATAACTCAATATTACGCCAACAGATTTCGATGATTCTTTTTTGAAGTAAAACTTCTTTACGCACGCTCGTCACTAAAAATCAAAAAAATAAACAAAAATTTTAACAAAACAAAAAACTACTTCAAAAAATGCACTAAAAAGTAAAAAAAAAATTTCCGTCGAATTGATAACCTCCTTCTTTTCGAAGTCGTTTAAAAATAATTTCGTACGATTGTTATTTTAGGAGTCGGTGTCAGCCAAGATCTCCACATCTCACCTATAACTACCTATGTACGTAGTTACCTTGGCTGACACCGACTCCAAAAATAACAATCGTACGAAATTATTTTTTTTACTTTTTAGTGCATTTTTTTAGTCATTTTTTTGTTTTTTTAAATTTTTTGCTTATTAAGTTTGCGATGGTTTTTTAATCTGCAGTATAATTTGTAATCTATATAGTATAAAAATTTCGTGTCACGGTGTTTGTGGTTGCACTCCTCCGAAACGGCTCGACCGATTTTTATGAAATTTTTTATGTATATTTAGTAGGTATGAGAATAGGTCGTAAAGTATATTTCATATTCATACCACTAGGTGATTAGGGTGTTCCTATCCAGAAAAAAACAATTTTTTTGTCAATTTTTTTTTGACATCAAGAAATACCTATAATCCCAAATTTTCACCCTCCCACCCCCAACCTTAATTTTTTTAATCGCGACCCATCCGTTTTTAATCGCATTTTTAGTATTTTTGTATGAACAGATTTAACCGTGCGACGTTCGTATTTCAAACAGAACGAAATTATTTATGTTGTTGAAGGACAGACGACGCTACGGCCTGATCGAATTTTCATTCACACATGCGCAAGTCATTCACGAGAAGCGTCGCGTCATTCCATTCCTCTTTCTATCATAAATCCCGTCCCCACACACTTACAATACATTCTTTATTTTTTATTTAACAACCAAAATATTCACTAGAAATAATTTATATGGCGGAACTACGTTTGCCGGGTAAGACAGTTATTTTATATAATATGAAACTGAATGGCAGCTCTCCCGGTCAAGGCTTGCGAATTCTTAATAATTATTTTTATTATAAATCAAAAAAAAGTGAACTGAAAATTACCTTTACGATAAAGTTTGTCTAACTAAATGTGTTTTTTAGTTTCGTGGAAAGTGGTAAATAAAGTTAGAAAGTGATTTTTAAATTTTAACTATTTGCGCAAAATAAATATTATATTACATGTTATGTCCATTTGTGAGAACGAAATCTGAAAAATCCTTCATATGATTTAAAAAAACTTGGTTTAATTTTTAAAAACTTTCTAAAACAGCAAGTCTAGAGTGTCAAGCGGGAATATTTGATGACATTTTTTGTTTTGTCCCGAAGGGTTATCAATCAGGGAGGTTAAAGTAATAATAGATAGTTACAATATAACGTCAACGAAATGTTTAAAAGCCCAAAAACTTTAACTCTATTGTTTCGCAGAAATCCAGGTGTAAAAAAGTCCTTAAACGGCCAATCAGTGCCATTTTGTTTTATGACAGTTGAAACGTTTCTTTAGAGCAAATTTTGATTAGAAGAAGAGGACAACTATCATGTGTTTAAGATTATTGGCTTATTACAATTCGATAAAAAGCTGAAACGCACCTAGAATCGGCGTTTAACAGAGTTAAAAAAATGCCAAAAAATCAGAGTATGCAATTCACACACGGTAGAAGTGAAATCGTCAAAAAACTAAAGTCGACAAGAGTGAGAAGGCTACGAAGCACCGCACAAAGAGGAGACCGATAGGCTACGAAGCACCGCACAAAAAGGAGACCGATTATACTATCTCATTCTCTCCTGTAGGTGTATGTGTTTGTCTCTTTTTAGTGTCGCTATTTTTCGTTTCATCTAGTTTCAAATCACAACGGTGATAAAGAAGATTTCAATTCAAAAATAAACTGGCCCTGAATGGCCATTTGATGACAATGTTACATTTGAATTTCTGCTATACAACTAGACCTTACCTACTTAGTTAAAAAGATGTTATAATATAATAACAAGAGTCATCCACTTAACTTCTTAGTCGCAATATTAATACAAAGAGACTGAAGTGATGGACATACCATCAATATACCACATTCCTCCTGTCTCTTCCGAAAATCCGGAGAATTTCAGAACAGTTTTTTCAATGGAGCATCTCGAACTATTTCCAAAATATTTGGGTGACATTCAATAATTGCTTTGCCCTGTAGTACCTATAATAAGAATGCGCAAAGGACCCCAAATTCAAGACATCATAACTCACGACACAGAATGATGAATAAGTGTAGGAAAAAATAATGTAAATGTAAAAGTTTTGAATTTGAGAGTACCGTATTTGGTATTTCCTCAAGACTGTAACACGTGTTGAGTTGAGTATTCTAGCTCTAAGAAGTCGGGAATGAGGCAGTGGCGGACGAAGCCCATCAGAGGTTCGGGGCGGTAAAGCTGAATGCCCCCCCTCCCCCATCCTATAGTTTAAGAAGTTGGTGTAATTTTATAAGATTTTTAATCTGTTCACGCGGGCCTCGGGTGGGTCTTCAAACGCCTCCATGTTCCTTTGATCAAATCCTAAACAAGACTTTAAGGCACCAGAACTGTAAAAAAAATGTATGATTTTTTTTTAAATTTAATTTTCTGAAAGATGCATTTGTTAATAATAGGTAGCCCATTAATTTTTTTAGGGAAATTCGTAAAATTGACGGAGATACAGCATTTTATATAAAACCGTTTTAAACAGTTTGTACGTTGGATTAACCTTCGGCAAAACTTGGACGCTTTTTTCTCGAAACTACGTTTTTTCAACCTGGTTGACCTTTTCATCCGATTTGCATGCACCAAGTCTTAAACTGTTCGAAAATCCAATCACTATGGTATCGCTTAGGGATTTTTTATAGGGTCCCCCTTTTTTATTCAATATACAAACTGTTTCAAACGGTTTCACATAAAATGCTGAATTTCCGTCAATTTTTGTAATTTTTTAAAAACAATTGGTGAGAGCATTCTTAAGATTACAAAAAAAAATGTTTTTAGTGTCCTGGGCCGCCCCTTCCCCCCCACCGGTAGTCCGCCCCTGGAAATAAGCATTATCCACGGCACATTATTCCTTCGGCAGTAACCCCGTAACCCGAAGTGATGCGCTTGGGTTATAATGACACAGAAATACGGCCGTAATAAACCGGCGATAATCGGGAAGTAGAGCAACTCGAATTTTAGATGAAGTGTAAAAATTGATATCAAATTTCGCAATTTTAACATTTATACATCATCTGTCCCTCCTCCATCTGTAAATGCTTTTCAACCTACATAGGTATCTACCAACGTATTTAACTACATACATTATCTGACTGGTCGTATTATAGTATAAGCGTAGAAAAACTATTGATTCACAAGTCTGCAACTCCTGGACACACTGACCCCAGTTTCATCATACCTTTTTCCTTCCCAGAACTTTCTCTCCTTTCTTTCCTTAAAAAACCTTCCCCAAAGTTGTCATTGCATCCACACATTCCTCAAAGTTGATATATGATTTCCTGATGGAAATTATTTTCCTCAAGGCCTCCTGTGTGGAGTTAACGTAAAAAAAAGTATATTCAGGTGAACCTTCGTCACATTTGGAATAGTTTTTTTATGGTATAACTTAGAACAGGCAAACCCAACCTAGAACTTTGTTGTTATTAGACCTCGGACTCTCGATGGGGGCTTTGATGTATTACTTGAAAAGTACCAGTGCATAGCCACACTAGACATTTATTTTTAGCAATCAATCAACCCAACCAGTATATTTTTTCTGAACATTTCTCGGAAGATCGAATGCAACTGACCTGTTTTTAATAAGTGGTGTGTGAGTGCAAAGGACACACATAGACGAGTTTATAGTCAATTTATACCTTATCCCTTTAAAGGTCGCGGTTTCACAATAATAGCAATTTTGAACAACGAATTAAATTAAATATTTTTTAGGTTGGGCTCCTCTAACTTGTTTTAACTCATTTTTGAGTAAATCAAGTCCAAAGTTCGAATTTCTTAGGTTTGTTATTGTTTATTGGAAATATGTCGGTTAATATCAGCTGTTTAATGTCTTTCAAAATGCGTGGTAGCAAAGATAGGCCTGGCGCCAAAATTTATTTTTAACCCATCAGCTATCGTAAAAATGAAAAAAACGTTTTTTAAGAAGTAATTTGAGTGCTCAGATCGAAAAAATAAGGTTAAGATGAAACCATGAGAAATAATGCAAAATAATTCATAATCACTAGCTTTTTAAAATTATAACTCGATATCGATTTTATTTCATTCAAAATTTGCTTTAATTTATACGTACATTCAAAAATGCTGAAAGGCGTTATGATAAAACTATTAAAATTATGTACTTTGTGTAATAATGTTTTTTTGTAGTAAGTATTTATAATTTTTGAATAATATCTAAGCAAAATAAGAATGTAAAAAAAATCTTAAATATATGTAATAGTTTGTAAGACCGTAAATAAATAAACAAACTGTGGTATACGGACTACGATGTATTGTGTCTAGGTATCCTGTGTCGGTAGCACACACTGACATCACATAATGAAGTATTTTCGTCACAAAACACGTGCGCGGATCCTTTTTTTAATGATTTTATTTAAACTAAAATTAAAATTCCGAAACGTAGCTTCCTCAGATAATTTATTGATTTATTTTACCGCATTTTTTTACATTAACTCCACACAGGAGGCCCCGGGGAAAATAATTTCCCTCAGGGCCTATGTCATCTGAGATGCTGTGTGGAGGGTCTTTGTGAGAAGAGGAAGGAATTAACATTGACCTTGAAGAGACCCATGTTGTAGGAAGGAGGAAACACAGAGACCGGCAAATCGTTCCACAGCCGAGCTTTTGAACACAAGAAGGAGTCGAAGAAGCGACCCGTTCTCATGTGACAAATGTCAACCGTGTACATATGTTGGTCATGCGTTTGGCGTGTTTTCCGACTAAGCACCGGTGCCGAAGGGTTAAATGACGCTAGTTCGAGGGTATTTTTCAGGTATTTTGGAGCTCCAGACAAGAGGTAACTGCCAAATTCAACCATGCGATTTGTACAGGGTTAGCAGTTGTGTACTATTAAAGTATCTGCCGGCCCTGTACAGTACCCCCAGTTTTTGAAAGGCTTTACTCTGGCTTCGATGTAGCCCCCATATCTGAGTTGGTCGCTTAGAGTTACATCAAGCATATAAATGGAGGGCCTGTTCGGAAGTTTGCTTCCGTTGAAGGAGACTAGATTTTCATTTCGATCCCTTTTAGGCGTAATCGACATGACTGGGTCTTTGAAACATTAAATTCCACGAGATTATTTTTACCCCAAGAGAAAAAACTCTCGAGGTAACCATCCATTATTTGCTTCAAAGCCTTCCGAGCCGTTGGAGTTTGTGAGCCCATTGGAAGATTGACAAACAAAAGGCTAACATGGACTGTACTCTCATCCGCGTAACAATGAATTGGTGCAGTTGAAAAAAGTCGTTGATGTGCAACAAAAACAAAGTCGGAGATAGAACCTATCCCTGTGGGACGCCAGCATTTATCGAGTGTGAGGAATAAATAAAACCATCGGCTACCGTCTGAATCGAACTCTTCCTCAAAAAGTCGGCAATGCACGTACGAAAGGATGCGGGAAGTTCGTAAGAAAGCTGTTTATTGACAAATCCTCTATGCCGAACCCGGTCAAAGGCCTTGGATATGTCTAGTGCAACCGTTTGCGTTTCACTGAAACGTTTCAGGCACCGCCCCCAAACAAGCGTCACATACGTGAGAAGATCACCGCACAAGCGGTTCCTCCGGAATCCATATTGACGGCAGTTAATAATTTTGTTCTTCTCGAGGTATTTGAGCAGTTTGTAGTTGATCACACGTTCCATCACCTTAGGCAGAACTGATGTGATCTCTATGGGGTGGTAGTTGGCTGGGTTGCAGCGGTCACCCTTCTTTGGAATAAGATGGATAATCGCTTTTTTCCAACTAGAGGCCACAGATCCAGACTTCAGGGACATTGTAAAAGCCTCGTCAAAATTGGAGCTATTTCTGCAGCGCACCTCTACAGTTCCAGGGCAGGTATTCCGTTAGGCCCACTAGCTTTATTAACATCAAGCCCTCGTTAAACATGGAGTACTTCCCGATGACGGATCCTCAGCTTTTTCATAAGAACCAACGTCGGGACAGAACCTTGGTCATCGAGGGTTGAGTTATCTGCAAACATTTTCCCTAATAGGTTAACCTTTTCGGTGGCGGTATTTGCCAATGAGCCGTCAGGTCTGGTAAGAGGTGGCAAACTGGATTTGCAGAAATTGCGACCTAATGAGCTCGCAAGCGACCAGAATGCTCTGTTGCCATGCGGTGATGCAGCCAGCTTTTAGCTGATCTGCAGGTTGTGCTCGAATTTCTACCTATTTATGATTCTCTTGGTTTCCTTTGCCATTTTGTTGTAAGCTGTTCTGTCTTCGGACGTTCTAGATGTGTTGTGGGCTCGGTAAGCCGCGTTTTTTCCTCGCACTGCTTCAGAGCATTATCGACTGAACCTTGGCTTCGAGCCCACAACAGTTTCTTTAACGGTAGATTGAATGAAGCCATCCATCGTGGATGTGATGACTTCACCAATTTCCTGGACACTTCTTGAGGGATCCAAAGTCAGAAAACAGACAGCTGATGACGGGAAAGCATTAAGATGTGCCCGCAGACCGAAGCAATCTGGTGACCTATAATGCCACGCTTTTCTCTTCAGCCTCTCGTTTGGCAGTCTGAGGTTTACGCGGTATGCAGGTCACCAGGTCGGACAATCCTAAAGGCGCTGTGGCTTTGATCTTGTAACCTTGTGTCACAGTGGTTAAAAATAGGTCTAACAGATATGAACGGTGAGTCTGGACATCAGGAACCCTTGTAGGCTCCTAAACCATTTGCTCCAATCCGTGAAAAAGGACAAAAGATTCCGCTTGTCATCCCACCGAGTCTGTTGATCTTGAGAACTTCAACCAAGATTCATTTTGAACATTGAAGTCTCCCAGGACCACAAACTCTGCCGTAGGGTAGCGAGGCAAGAGGTCATCAATAGTGTCGCTTAAATGTTTAAAGAGCTCGGATATGTCTGCTCGTTAAGGTTCGGTGAGCGGTATAGTGTTACCGTACTGGCAAGATTGACGCGTACCCACATTACGTCGAATCTGGAGTTTTCAAGATTCAATAGTCGCACTCAGTTGACGTCAGCTCGACTAAAGAGACACCTCTTTTTGTTCTGAACTTGCCTACAAGGGTGAGGCCCAGGGAGTCCAGATGGGAGGCGTCTACAGACTCGGCTATCTGCGTTTCAGAAAGGAAAGAATTTTGTGACGTCGAGAAAAAAGGTGGTGGTGGACAGAGTTTAAATTGGTGTGTAGGCCGTGAATGTTGGTGTAATTCACCAACAGTTTTGACCCGCATCGGGGATGCCTAAGTCTCGCCGCTTTACTTTAATTACTGCAGTTAATTAATATAGGTTGTGATTTCATGATTTTATTTGATGTGTATTTTAAGTTTTATGATATGAGAGGAAGGAAGGTCTGGGAGGGAAAAGGTATGAGGGGTGGGTAGGATGCAGGTGATCAGAGTTTCCAGGAATGATGGACTAATGAATCCAACCCACCCGCTGCGTGATTATATCATTATATGATTAAAAATATGTTGTATGCTAAAAGATTTGGACAACTTATACGGCGCTGTTTTCGTGAAAAATCGCCTCAAGCGCGCTGTTTTTTTTTATTTTTTTAAATATAAATACCGCACAAGAGTCCCAACTGCTCCCGTCTGAAGCCAGTGAGACTATGGCATCCCCAATTGGGGTATGTTGTAATGTTGAAGGTAGTGGGGAGGGGAAGGAGATAGGAAAGAGGAAGGTGGGGAAGTACCTGGATAATCAGATCTAATCACCAAACACGGCTAATGCCATTTCAAGCGACGCACGTTTCAATTCTGAATGGTGGCCTTAACATATATGGTGGCGATACTGAGAGTATCTTCCACTATGGAACGTGCCACAAATATACTAAATATTATTTTAAATGAATAAATTGTGAAATAACACAAATTAATAAAATAAAATTTATTTTCCATGCCGGGATTCGATCCCGCGACCTTCAGTGTGCGATTCAAGAACCTTACCGCTGGACTACGCCGGCCGTACAACAAAGGCCAGATCGTGCATCTCCCAATCGCATGGACGATTAGAATTATAGACCCTTGTTCAAAATTTAAAGAGATTTTTTTACTAATAAAGAAAATAAAGCAATATTTTTTACAGTCAAAATGATTTTACGAGTGAATGTACTTCACTATGTAGGAGGCTGGATCACAACTCCTCTTGCAGCTACCAAGCACATGGATCATTGGAATTCTAGCCCCTTAATAAATTAAATTAAATATCATATAAACTTATTCGTCTTAGGAGCCTCGCACTTTCCTTCACTTGACAAGATAGTAGGGTTTTTATCGTGTCATGTTAGGGTTAGCTTTTATATAAAATTATTTTTTTCAAGATTCTTTTCGACAACGGGAAATTTTGGAGTTCCGATGCTGGTCATATTAGATATAACCTTATTATGCTATAAATAAACACATAATATTTCCCATAATTTAAAACATAACTTTACCAGATAAAATAACAATATTTAATTTTTTTCAATCGATTTATACTTTTCACGGCTAAAATTTTATTTAACAATGACTTAATTCCGGTTTGTTTCCTCTTCATATTCTTCGTATTCTTCAAAAATATTGTAGTCATATTCGTCATAATCGCCCGGCATTGATTTTTCTCTGCTCTCCAAAGAGCTATCGAAATTTCTTCACAATAATGGACCTGAATTCCCGACACATTTTTTAATATTTTTTATGACATTTAAAGCGTCCTCCTTAATCGTTGATTGACAACTCCTTAATTTGTATGGCACTTGCTTGGTGGTATTAAATGCGACCCTAACCTGTAAATGAGAAACCACAGAGGTTAATGTTAAAAACAACGAATGAGAGACAATAAATCAACAACTTATTGTAATGCCAATTACGCTGAAACTAAACTTAGTCCCCTCCCTTACTTCCCCGTACCCTGATGAGTCGTATTCCTCTTCGCTATTATTATATCACTCTGCTGGATAAAAATTATTCGTACCTGCATTATACACCTCTGTGTTTATTTATAATTATTTAATATTTTAGCCCTGATGAAACCTGAGCCTGAGCGAAACCCGGTGGGCTAATTAAATACAACATATCTACAAAAGTTGTCCAATAATTAAAGACGATTACTCATTTTATATCCCTCGCGCGAACGATACTTCTCGAAATATAGCAGCACTAGACTTTCGGCTTTAAAACGAGAGGTGATCCCGCTCGGTAGCTGCTTCAGTGCGATCTTTGCGTCCGTTTGAGATAGTCGCTCCGCTGTCGAATCCCGCGCCTGCAAGATGTGTTCAATTGTTCGCCTTCTGAACCAGGAGGAAGTCAGCCATGTTGAAGTCTGTTCGGTACTTTGATCCCAGGTCTCAATAAGTCTACCATTGGCGAATGCAAAGTGTATGCTCGTAGGTGCCCAAAATTCTATATATAGATATGTTTCAAAAATTTCACATGCTTTTTTGTAAAAATAAATTTATCTGATTTTGAAAATAGTAAAGATCATTAATTCTTGGACAACCCTAGTATATATTAATCTAGTTTTAGCGTTTTCATTCAAAATTTAATTTTGGATTTCATTCCAAAATACACAACCGAACTAAATACCTAAAATTAATAGCAAATATCTAGTACGGATAAAAACTGCGTTATTTGTGTGTTTTAAAGTATGAAAGTATGAGGCAACTACGTACAATTGGAATTTGTACCCAATATCCCTAACCTACTTCCTCGCCAAATAAGTGTTGTGTAATAAAGTGGTTTCTTTTTCATTCATTTAGGCTGCTACACAACTGAGTATTGTCTTCCTTCAATAAAAAGTATTACTTTGTAATAGTAATTTCTCATTCGACCTATTTTCCATAAATACAAATACGTATAAGATTTAATTTTAGGCAAAAGCCATGCCGTAGTGCCATAAACAGAAAAGTGAGTAGATAAAAATATTAAAATGATTAACAAACCGCAGTCTTAATTTTCACAAGAACTTGTTTCACAGATGCTTTTGTTTGACGGAGTACTCCCATAAGACATTTCAAAAATTCATCTTTTTTATCAGGTTCTCTCTCACATTCAGATTTCTGTTTGGAGAGATCTTCGACCAGTGCTTTAGCTTCAGTGGATGCAACTAGAGCTTCATTAACAGTCGTCAAAGATGCTTCAACAGAGTCTTTAACACAATCCATTGCCCGAGTGATGCCCTCTTTCACCAAGCTGTCAAAGGCAGATTTTTGGTCCTGTGGGTAAAAGAAATCTTGTGAGATAGATTCGCATTTGGTTTTACAGTCGAACAGTATTAATAATAAATGATTTTTAAATTACAACTGATATACAACCGTTTACAATACATAAATGGTTGATTACCAGTTGTGTAAACTATAAAATACCATATTAGGAGAGTTTTAAATGTCAACAATGTCCTAACAATTCTCTGCATAATATCAGACAAAGAAACTGTGTTAAAAAGTCTCAAAATATTAAGTACGCAGGCTTAGTGTAAAAATTACCTACGTACCATAACGCATTTGGCGACGCTCGCAGATTTGTTCGCTACGCTTTCAATTGCTGTTTTCACATCCTCTTCGACGGTTTTGTAAGTTTCGTCGAGCTTCTCCAAAAAATCTTCTTTCATTTTGGTAATTTTAAAAATCAACATTTGTGTAGATTTTTCTACAGACTGCACTGCTCTCTCAATACCTTCGCGGGTTTTGTCGAAAAGGTATCGTGAAAAAGATAAAGAAATTCTTTGATCCAGAAACGAATTTGTATCCGAATCCTCCATGTTTTTTAATATTGGTAAGATGGTTATTAGATCCACGTCATTCTGTACATCGTTAATTTTGTTTTCCAAATACTCTTCGTGAAGCAAGACATCACTTGTTAATTCATAACAATCAGCCTAAAAGTTACGAACGAGTTGCATTAATAAGTTAATACAAAAATAAACTGATTTTGTCACCTCTCGTAACAACTGAAAGGTACTTCTAAAATTAAAAATAAGTTTTTTTGTTTGAAAAATATTTATATTTTATATACTGTATTTATATAAATAGGGGAAAAAATAATATCTACCGGTTTGACGATTATTGATAAAGTTATTAAGAATATCGGCAATATAAACCAATGTTCCATTTTCGAAAAGAATGTCAACGTTTTTTTTTTATTTTATACTAAAATGTCCCGAGTAAATTACAAAGCTCGACACGACGTTTATAAAAGTGAGCGCTATTGTTTCGTTACAAGATTATATATCAAGGCTATTATAAGATGCTGTAACTGTAACCAATTGAGAAAGCAGCACCGCGATAAATGCCATCATAAAAAAACGTGTGTGCTTTAGAGACTTTAGACCACACGACTGAAGTAAAACTTCACTAACTTATAAAATAAAATAAAAAATGTGTGCGCGCACTGCTCTCTCTTGCTCTTACAGTGTGATACAGACAATAGGCCTGCACTGTGTCTTAGATATACGAAACGTAACTGGCTATGAGAGAAAGAGAGAAAGAAAATGTGTGCTCGCACCTCTCTCTCTTGCCCCTACAGTAATATACGAAATGTAACTCTCTCTCTTTCTATCTTCACTAACTTATATCTCCCTCCCAACTTCCGTTCGCCTCGCCTGATCACACTTTTCGTAACGCTCTCGTCACGCATTCACCAGCTTACTCCCCAAGTCAAGCGTGCGTAAAGAAGTTGTACTTCAAAAACTATATGAGTATGTGATTATATGGGTATATGAGTATATGAGTATAAGAGTATAAGAGTATATGAGATATTTATGTATTGCCGCGAAGGTTTCTGGATTATTACAACCGCATGACAATACATCTAAAAAGTTTTTTTTAACATTACAAAACTCTTGCGAAACTGTAAAAAATGACACAATTGGAGAATGACATTTTGCAAAACAATGATGTTCAATCAAAACTCTTTAAATTTATTTGAAGTACTCACATCAAACTCTGAATCGAAAAGAGAACTATAGATATTTTAAAAAGGTAGCTATGTTAGGTACCAAATTTGATTGATTGTTCTTATAATATACAAAAATTAATATTTGTAATATATGAGAAATGAAATATTAATAATAAAGTTTTGATAGGTGGCGTGCGAGCTGGGAATGAATATATGGAACGCGGGACGGGTGAACGGGAGGGGGGAGAGGGAAGGCGGGTAAAGTGGAAGGGAAACGTGGAAAGGGAAGGGGGACGCACAGGAAAGGACATACAGGGAGAAACAATTTTTTTTTTTGAATATAGCATTGCAACGCATGCCGGGAACCAGCTAGTATTTTATATTTGTAAGCTGATAAATAAAGTGACTTAAAAGTTTGCAATATAAGTATTTGGTTGGCAAGGAAAAATATATATTAAATTATTTGGAAATCATACTATGCATTTGTCGACAGTGACAGTTGGTTTTATTTGTTGGCTCAATACTTGGTTAGGTTGGTTTAGGTTAGGAGTTAACATTGTTATTTAAGGATTCACCTTGTTCTACTTGCTTATCAAAAGCGGCTGCTCAACTGACTACATTTTCCAGCAGAAAACATTTTATAGCTGACCTCATTATTATGCTGATAAGCAAGAACAGCCAATAAAAGCCAGAAATAAACAAGAAGAAGTAGGTCACAAAGAAAGGATTAAAAAAATCATAACGCTCAATCCATTCCTTTATTCCTGCCCATCCTTAATTCCAATATTGGCTTATTAGGTTGCCATGTATACCGGTCGATTAAACTCCAACCTCTTTTCCATCCTCAGAGCACGTGTTCCAAGTCCTAACAAATCAGTGCCCCTTGGTGTACCGGTCTCACCGGGCAGGAGTGCTCCTGGCTGGCTGTACAATCGTATCGTATAGTATTGACCTCATTATTATGCTGATAAATAATAACTATTATCGAAAGAGAAATGTTTTGATAACATTTTGCATAAAACTAAAATTGTATCCACAGTAAGTAATGGTCGATGTAACACTTTCCGAGAAGTTATTTCATCTTTGAAAATCAAGAAAATATCTATAAAAACAGAAAACATAATAGATTTTCTTAACCCTAGAAGCCCAATCTAGGTCATTTTTACCTATACGAAAACAAATATCTGCTTTCTCTTTCGCGCACTTCTTTCGATTGCCCTGATTGATCGCACCAACTTAGTACCCCGCAAAGAGTCCACAGGATACGGCGGTGTTGTCCCTTCGTATTGGAGTTATCGTACAGTTGTAGGTCAATTTGACCTATTTTTAGGCTTTTTGTAATTGGTTGATGTTTTTGAAAAGTGTTTATAAAGAAAAAATAATTATATATATTTATTTATTTATTTATTTCAACGCCATAAAATGGCTTTTACAATCCGGTGATACATGACACACAGTGGTACACAGGAGGGTAATTATAATGATAACAAAATAAGAATGTACATTAAACCAAGTACATATACACGTGTGATAACAACTAGTATTTAGTTATAGGATACAATTATGTATTACAACCAAAAAAAAGAATATGAGCTCGTATAGAGAATACACATTTTATGCAGAATAAAAATAAGTAAATAAAGGTGACTTCTTAGAAAAATTGTTAACATCAAGTATAATATACTTTAATTCTATTTGAACACATCGTTGGATTCCAGGAATTGGCTAAAATGTAGTACATGATATTATTGTTACCTTCAGTTTGAAATGACTGAGTTTGAAATGACTACAGGTACTGCTAATTAGTTCTGCTTTTCAGGGCTGTCAGTTACAGATTCAATAATAACTTTGTTTAAAAATAATAATTTTGAAAAAAATTATACATTTATTAGCTAACACTTAACTAGTCTGCTTGATAGTTAATATAAATGAAGTAAGTGCGTAGTTTGGAATCTATAGTATAGTATGATATAGACGCCGTGCAGATGAACACTATTATACCTAACATTGATTATTGTGATTGAGGTATGATATTATAGCCTTCTTATAACTATATTCGGTGCAGTTGAACACATCTACTACTTCTGAGAAAGCATTGCCAACTGCATGCAATCTAGGTAAAAGCAAGTATCTAAATGACTCAGTCCTGATATTTTTGTTGCAATTAAAAAGAGTTTTGGATCGAGTAGTTCTAGTAGGTATGTGGAAGGTAAATACCATTAACAATTTTAAAAATAAAAGTCAAGTCAAAAACAAGTCTTCTATCTGAAAGTTTGAGTAAGTTTAATTCTTTCATCAAGTGATTTTAATTTATTGATTCTATTGGTAGACGAAGTTTATAGTTAATGAATCTTATGAATTTATGCTGAATTTTTTCAATGGAATCGGAGTGGATTTTGAAGTGAGGTGACCATATAGAAGAATTATATTCGACTTGACTTCGAACTAGAGAAGAATAAAGGATTTTTAATGTTGAAATATTTTGAAAGTCTCTGCCATTTCGCAGAATGAAGCCTAGCATTTTTAATCCTTTATTGATTACTGTATTTATATGTGAAAGAAAGTTAAATTTGGAATCGAAAATAATGCCAAGATCATTAATCTCACTGACAGAGGTGAGGGAAACATTATTAATATTATATTGATAGTTAAGGGGTTGATTTGTTCTGAAAAATCTTATTATCTAGCATTTACTTATATTCAGATAAAGTTTATTAGTTTTGCACCAATCTTGTAGTTTATTTAAATTTAATTGAATGTGAATACAGTCATTTATCGTTTTTATAAGTTTAAATAGTTTTAAGTCATCGGCGAAAAGCAACACTTCAACATTATTATCAAAAACAGTGATGATATCATTTATAAATTGTAGGAACAGTATTGGGCCTAGATGTGACCCTTGAGGCACACCGCTAGTCGCCATGAATGTGTGTGATAGGTGAGAGTTATTTTTTACTTGGAGAATTATATTGGTTAAGTAACTCTTTATCCATTCCAATAGTTTACCATCTATTCCCATTTTACTAAGTTTATTGAGAAGAATTTCGTGGTTAACTTTGTCAAACGCTTTGATAAAGTCTGTATATATTGAATCGACTTGGGATTTATTTTCAAGCGAACATGCTATAAATTGTTTGTACAAGGAAAGATTTGTCAGGGTGGATCTGCCCGGCATAAAGCCATGTTGATTAGGTACTATGATCTTATTAATATGTATGGAGATTATGTCAAGGATAAGTTTTTCAAACAATTTGGGGATAGTTGAGAGCATGCAAACGGGTCGGTAATTAGTGACATCATGAATATCTCCCTTTTTAAATATAGGTGTTAGATAACAGTTTTTCCATAATTCGGGGAAGCAGCCAGAATTAAGTGATTGGTTAAATATTTGACATAGTGGCTTGGCTAGTATCGATACACAGTTAATTAGAAAAGCAGGACTAACTTTTTCAGGACCAGCTTTTTTCTTTATGTCGAGTGATTTTATTTTACTTATAACATCTGGAACATTAATATGTAAAGCGGGAATGTGGACCGATTTCTTTGGATGAAAGGATGGAAGTTGAACATTTGGGATATCCTTATCGTACACATTTTTGAAGAAGTCAGCAAAAAAATTAACAATGTCGTTAGTATCACTACTACTTTTCCCTTCGAAATACATGTAAGTAGGTATGCTGGGTTTATTCTTTCTTAGTGAGTTTATGTGCGTAAAAAAGTTTTTAGTATCTAGAGAAATAGACTTTTCTGTGTTAAGTATGTATGTTTTATATAATTTACTGGCGAGTATTTTGCAGTCGGTTCTATGTTTATGAAATATGAATAGAGGGTACGTATTTTACGATAGCCATGTTGATGATAGAGTAAAAAGATTCTAGGTTATGATTAACATTTGTGTTTCTGTCTAAAAAGGACCAATCTGCACTTTCTAAGTATTTTTTTATCAGTGGATAATCTGCTTTGGCAAAATTGTAAGAAAAATTAGGAACAGTGTTAGAGTAAGTATTGAGAAATTTTTTCATAATGGTTATGTTTAGGGGAGGGTGGTGGGAATCTATGGGGAGAAGAGAGTCTATGGATTTACTTAGTTTTACTGAGGGATCACTACAAAATGCAAGGTCTAATAGATGGTGATTAGAATTATATATATACATTATTAATTTGTTTAAGACCTAGGAAATTAGACATATTTATAATTACACGAGCATTAGCAGATATGTTAACATGAATGGTTGGATTATTACTAAGGGTAACCCAGTCTATATTGTTTGGAATGTTGTAGTCACCGGTTAGCAGCATTCTAGCTTCCGGATATTTGAGCTTGAGGGCCTCTACATCTTCAATGTGGTTTTCGTAATCTTGCATAGTTGATCCGGGTGGAATGTAAACACATCCAAGAATAATTTTTCCTAGGTTCGTCTTGAGTAATACGTAAAGTTGTTCTATATTTTTGTGTTTGCATTTTAATCTGGATGAAGTTATAGATTTGGTAATAGATATTATTACACCCCCTCCTCTTGATTTGGTGCTGGTAGTGGTACTTCTATCACAGCGGTAGGTATTGTGAGAGGTGAAGCCTAGTTCTTCTGTATTAAAGGACGGATCCAACCAAGTTTCAGTCAGGAAATATATATGAAAGGGATGGATTGGAATTGACGATCTTAGCTCATTAAGTTTGGTGCGGCAACCTCTGATATTCTGATAGTAACAAATGATAGGTTTTAGTTTTTTGAATTAGTATTTACAATAGTAGGTTTATTATTTTTGTATTTGATTGTAAGTCCTGTTTCACCGTTTTGAGTTCTTTGGTCTAGGGTTAGTCGTAAATTGGCGAGATAGTTCCTTTGGGCTGGAGTTTGGTCGGAATAAATTTTAATACCAGGGTACTCTGTTATGTTGTTTTTTTTTCTCAATATGTCTATGGCTTGTGTGGGATTGTCCAGTATAACTTTAAGAGGTCTGGATTTGTCCGGTTTTTTTATCCCCAGGCGAAAGGTCGTAATGCTGGCTTGTGTGATGGTTGAGTTAAGAGTTGTTAGTGTAGTTAATATTCTCGTCGTATCATCAGTAATTTTGTCGATTTGGGAACAGGCTGAGCTTTCAGGGAAGTTGAATATAATTAAGTTTTTCGACCTTTTTTTCCTCTCCTCAAGTTCATCAGCGGCTTCGCACATTGTTAAGTTTGATGAATTTGAGGATTCATGTGATGAGTTTGGTTCTATCAATTTTGAGGAGACCATGTGTTCGTAGGATTTAACCTGTCCCTCGAGGATTCCAACTTTGACGCCAACGTCCAACATGGTGCCAGAGAGGTTTGAAAGTTTATTGAGTAGTTTAGTCATCTGGTCTTTTGTTAGTTTCAACCCTGGATCAGTAATGCTAGTATGCAATGTACTAATTTCCTCCTTCGCCTTATTTATGTACGATAGTGCATCGGTGGCACTCGTCTTAATAGTTTGATTTTTATTTGATACTCTGTAAAATATAGTGGTGTCAACCCTGTATCTGAGTTGTCTATGACGTTGTTTGACTTGTGTAAATATGTGTCTATAGCACTCGGGTGACAGTTGAGATTTTTAGTTAAATTGTAAAGAATTACCGGTTGACAGCTGCAACTGTAATTACACAATGTTACTTTTGATTTTGGTAAAGTATTCGTGACTAATTATCACTAAAGAGACTACTTAGATCAATGTACACTATTAATTTTTCTGGAGCAAAAAAATACGTGACCACTGTGACACTTGTTATTGTTGTATCCGAACTGTTTAAGTTTTATAAATTGGTTAGCAGAAAAAAGAACATTTTGTTTAGTTTTTTTTAAGTAAAACTTCTTTACGCACGCTTGACTTAGGGAGTAAGCTGGTGAATGCGTGACGAGAGCGTTACGAAAAGTGTGATCGGGCGATGCGAACGGAAGTTGATATGGAGATATAAGTTAGTGAAGATAGAAAGAGAGAGAGTTACGTTTCGTATTTACTGTAGGGGCAAGAGAGATACATAGGTGCGAGCACACATTTTCTTTCTCTCTTTTTCTCATTGTCTGTATCACAATGTAGGAGCAAGAGAGAGCAGTGCGCGCGCACATTTTCTTTCTCTCTTCTTTTATAAGTTAGTGAAGTCTTACTTCAGTCGTGTGGTCTAAAGCACACTCATTTGAAAAATATATATTTTCAGTTTAAAAGAAGCAAACCGAAAGGATCTCATTTTGTACCAAATTTTTGTATTAATTAGTAATAGGTATTTGATTTTTCAAAGTCTAATAAATAAATATTATTCTTGTTATGCGTTTTTTTCATTTCCTATATAGTTAACACGAATAAATAATGAAAAAAATGATAATTTACACAGAATAAACTATGTCACAAGTGTATTTATTCATGTAAGTATATTTCACCTATAATTGGGCTTTTTAGATAGCAAAGTATGATTGGGCTTCTAGGGTTAAATGAAAGTCTTTAAGTTTTATTTAATTGAAGGTTTAGTTTCTCATTAAGAATTCAAAAAATATTATTACCTTCAGTTAAAATAAAGTGGTGAAATAAACAATTACCTTACATTTAATTACTTACAGTCAATAAATTAATTAACTACTTTCTTTTCACACATTTTCTTTCTCACTTTCTCTCGTAGCCAGTTACGTTTGGTATATCGACAGAGTGCAGGTCTATAGTCTGTATCACACTGTAGAAGCAAGAGAGAGCAGTTCGCGCGCACATTTTCTTTCTCTCTTCTTTTATAAGTTAGTGAAGTTTTACTTCAGTCGTGTGGTCTAAAGCTAACTCGTTTTTTAAAAAATATATTTTCAGTTTAAAAGAAGCAAACCGAAAGGATCTTATTTTGTACCAAATTTTTGTATTAATTACTTAGTAGTTGTTTTTCCAAAGTCTAATAAAAAAAAATTATTCGAATTATAAGTTTTTTTTTCATTTCCTAAATAGTTAATATGAATAAATAGTGATAAAAAAAATACAATGTTACAAGTGTATTATTTATTCATGTAGGTAAATTTGACATATGATTGGACTTTTTAGATATCAAAATATGATTGGGCTTGTAGGGTTAAATGAAAGTCTTTAAGTTTTATTTAATTGAAGTTTTCGTTTCTCATTAAGATTTAATAAAAATTATTATTACCTTCGGCTAAATTAAAGTGGTGAAATAAACAATTACCTTACATTTAATTACTTACAGTTAATTAATTAATCAACAACTTACAGAATTTTTAAAAGCCCGTGATTCATAAACAATGTGCCTTAAAATCCACGTGTACACATTTAGCATTGCAGCAATACGTTCTACGAAGGTCGTCAGATATATCTTTTAGTTGTACTTTGTACTTAAGTGAAAATAAATATATTTATTAAATATTTATAAAAAAGAGTTAATACGGCTAAAATTTTATTTAACAATGACTCAATTCCGGTTTGTTTCCTCTTCATATTCTTCGTATTCTTCAAAAACATTGTGGTCATATTCGTCATAATCGTCCGGCATAGATTTTTCTCTGCTCTCCAAAGAGCTATCGAAATTTCTTCCCAATAATGGACCTGAATTCCCGACACATTTTTTAATATTTTTTATGACATTTAAAGCATCATCCTTAATCGTTGATTGACAACTCCTTAATTTGTACGGCACTCGCTTACTGGTTTTAAATGCGACCCTAACCTGTAAATGAGAAACCACAGAAGTTAATGTTAAAACAACGAATGAGAGACAATAAATCAACAACTTATTTTAATGCTAATTACGCTGAAACTAAACTTAGTCCCCTCCCTTACTTCCCCGTACCCTGATGAGTCGTATTCCTCTTCGCTACTATTATATCACTCTGCTGGATAAAAATTATTCGTACCTGCATTATACACGTCTGGGTTTATTTATAATTATTTAATATTTTAGCCCTGATGAAACCCGAGCCTGGGCGAATTACAAATATGTTGTATTTAATTCTAATTAAATACAACATATCGACATAAGTTGTCCAATAATTAAAGACGATTACTCATTTTATATCCCTCGCGCGAACGATACTTCTCAAAATATAGCAGCACTAGACTTTCGGCTTTAAAACGAGTGGTGACCCCGCTCGGTAGCTGCTTCAGTGCGATCTTTGCGTCCGTTTGAGATAGACGCTCCGCTGTCGAATCCCGCGCCTGCAAGATGTGTTCAATTGTTCGCCTTCTGAACCAGGAGGAAGTCAGCCATGTTGCAGTCTGTTTGGTACTTTGATCCCAGGTCTCAATAAGTCTACCATTGGCGAATGCAAAGTGTATGCTCGTAGGTGCCCTAAATTCTATACATAGATATGTTCCAAAAATTTCACATGCTTTTTTGTATAAATAAAATTTATCTGATTTTAAAAATAGTAAAGATCATTAATTTTTGGACAACCCTTGTATATATTAATCTAATCTTAACGTTTTCATTCAAAACTTAATTTTGGATTTCATGCCAAAATACACAACCTTAACTAAATACCTTATAAAAATTAATAGCAAATATCTAGTACGGATAAAAGCTGCGTTATTTATGTGTTTTAAAGTATGAAAGTATGAGGCAACTACGTACAATTGGAATTTGTACCCAATATCCCTAACCTACTTCCGCGGCCGGTAGCTCACCATATAAGTGTTGTGTAATAAAGTGGTTTCTTTTTCATTCATTTAGGCTGCTACACCACTAAGTGTTGTCTTCTTTCAAAAAAAGTATTATTTTGTAATAGTAATTTCTCATTTGACCTATTTTCCATATATATAAATACGTATAAGATTTAATTTTATCCAAAAGCCATGCCGTAGTGCCATAAACAGAAAAGTGAGTAGATAAAAATATTAAAATGATTAACAAACCGCAGTCTTAATTTTCACAAGAACTTGTTTCACAGATGCCTTTGTTTGACGGAGTACTCCTAAAATACATTTAAAAAATTCATCTTTTTTATCAGGTTCTTTCTCACATTCAGCTTTCTGTTTGGAGAGATCTTCGAGCAGTGCTTTAGCTTCAGTGGATGCAACTAGAGCTTCGTTAACAGTTTGCGAAGATGCTTCAATAGAGTCTATAACACAATCCATTGCCCGAGTGATGCTCTCTTTCACCAAGCTGTCAAAGGCAGATTTTTGGTCCTGTGTGTAAAAGAAATCTTGTGAGATGGATTCGTATTTGGTTTTACAGTCGAACAGTCTTAATAATAATTGATTTTTAAATTACAACTGATATACCTACAACCGTTTACCATACATAGATGGTTGATTACCGGTTGTGTAAACCATAACATACCATATTAGGAGATCTGTAAATGTCAGCAATGTCCTAACAATTCTCTGCATAATATCAGACGAAGAAACTGTGTTAAAAAGCCTCAAAATATTAAGTATGCAGGCTTAGTATAAAAATTACCTACGTACCATAACACATTTAACGACGCTCGCAGATTTGTCTGCTACGCTTTCAATTGCTGTTTTCACATCCTCTTTGACGGTTTTGTAAGTTTCGTCGAGCTTCTCCAAAAAATCTTCTTTCATTTTGGTAATTTTAGAAATCAACATTTGTGTAGATTTTTCTACAGACTGCACTGCTCTCTCAATACCTTCGCGGGTTTTGTCGAAAAGGTATCGTGAAAAAGATAAAGAAATTCTTTGATCCAGAAACGAATTTGTATCCGAATCCTCCATGTTTTTTAATATTGGTAAGATGGTTATTAGATCCACGTCATTCTGGACATCGTTAATTTGGTTTTCCAAATACTCTTCGTGAAGCAAGACATCACTTGTTAATTCATAACAATCCGCCTAAAAGTTACGAACTAAATGAATTAATAAGTTAATACAAAAATAAACTGATTTTGTCACCTCTCATAACAACTTAAAGGTACTTTTAAAATTAAAAATAAGTTTTTTTTTTTTAATATTTATATTTTATAAACTGTATTTATATAAATAGGGGAAAAAATAATATCTACCAGTTTGATGATTATTGATAAAGTTATTAAGAATATCGACAATATAAACCAATGTTCCATTTTCGAAAAGAAGGTCAACGTTTTTTTTTTTTTTATACTAAAATGTCCCGAGTAAATTATAAAGCTCGACACGACGTTTAAAAGTGAGCGCTATTGTTTCGTTACAAGATTATATATCAAGTTTAATCTAAGATGCTGTAACTGTAACCAATTGAGAAAGCAGCACCGCGATAAATGCCATTATAAAAAAAAAAAACGTGTGTGCTTTACTAACTTATAAAATAAGAGAAAAAAATGTGTGCGCGCACTGCTCTCTCTTGCTCCTACAGTTTGATACAGACAATATGCCTGCACTGTGTCTTAGATATACGAAACGTAACTAGCTATGAGAGAAAGAGAGAAAGAAAATGTGTGCTCGCACCTCTCTCTCTTGCCCCTACAGTAATATACGAAATGTAACTCTCTCTTTCTATCTTCACTAACTTATATCTCCCTCTCAACTTCCGTTCGCTTCGCCTGATCACACTTTTCGTAACGCCAGCTCACCAGCTTACTCCCCAAGTCAAGCGTGCGTAAAGAAGTTTTAATTCAAAAATACTAAATGCTTTATGAGTTTATAATCAATAATTATCAGCCTGAAACACTCATCTACATTGAAAAAATCTTCCGAGAAAAGATACTGGCCGCCAACGGGAATTGAACCCGTGACCCTCTGATTGCCGTTCAGCAGCTCTGACCACTGAGCTATGCCGGCTTATCTAATAACCGCCAAATAATTCAATATATACTAGTGTTTCATTCCACAATTACTTATTATTACATTTTTCCAACTGAAAACAACCAACTTTATTTTTTGTGAGAGAGGTATTGTTAATACTAAATCTCCCGCTAGGTGGCGTCGAGATTTAGTATTAGAGAGCGACAGATTTAGTATAAACAATACCTCTCTCACAAAAAATAATGTTGGTTGTTTTCAGTTGGAAAAATGTAATAATAAGTAATTGTCGAATGAAACACTAGTATATATTGAATTATTTGGCGGGTATTAGATAAGCCGCCATAGCTCAGTGGTCAGAGTTGCTGACCGGCAATCAGAGGGTCACGGGTTCAATTCCCGTTGGCGGCCTGTATCTTTTCTCGGAAGATTTTTTCAATGTAGATGAGTGTTTCAGGCTGATAATTATTGATTTTAATATTTGTTATCTACCCTTTGTGCTATGCATAAAATCTTGTTTAAACGTCAGTTTATCAATTAAAAATAATAATTAATAAATATATATATGAACCCGTGACCCCGTGATTTAATATATATATATATATATATATATTTTTTTTTTTTTTTTTTTTATTTATTTCCAACAAAAACACAAATTACATAAATATATAATTTAGACAATTTATCGGTAGTCCCACGAAGCTGCCACATGGCTGCTTGTCTGCAGGTTCTACCTTAATATACACTCGTTAATATTAGAAGTTAAAAAATATATACATGTACAATATCAAAAATCGTAATGGAAAATGCAAATAATGACATCCTAATTCTAAAAAACTGATGCGATACAAATCTAATTTCAACCTTACAATTAATGCAGAAAAAAAACCACTTTATATTCTCAATGAATATGTTTTATATGAATATGAATTTACCCTAATTTAAACATAAACATAACAAAAAATGTGACAAAGATGTCTATAATAATTCATGTACCATATTAAATCATACGACAAAAAAAATGAACCTCGGTGTAATTGAAGATCAATATATGAAATAGAACAGTCACATATGTGCTTTAGGAAATATATCTATATATTTATCAGATTAAGAAATTTACTCAAATTAAGTAATCTAAAAAATAAATAAAGTCTATTTCGCACTAGTCCAATCTTTAATTCAGTAGGAAATCAGTGGATGGGGAGGCGCATATGAAGAAAAATGTTAATGTGAAGGTGGTTGAAAGATAGTAATAACAAATAAAAACAATAAAAAAAGAACCAACATTCTCTCCAGCATCATTGTTCAAAATTTTGAAGTACCTACCAAAAATTTAAGACCTCTGTAAAAAGATTAATTATTACAAATATTTAAAGAAAATGTACTAAATAATAAAAATAAAAATGTTTTAACTTCACTCATCATTTAGGCATAACATAACAACCGATTTTCTAAAAAACAAATTTCAATATTTTCAAGGCCAAAAATACACAATAATTTTATTTACAAAGGAATACAATATTTTAATAGTCTTCCCGAAGAATTTAAATAAAATAACAGTTTTGGTATCATTCAAGAAAAAGTCAAAATATTTAAAAAAAATTAATTGCCATAACATCGCAAATAATTCTTTTTTTTTTTGTTTATTCTGTTTTATTTTACAGATACATAGATTTTTCATTGATAAGCCACATTTTTACAATTTTCATGTTTAAATTCTCATTTTCCTCAAAAACAAAATTATTTTTGAGCTTATTAAAAATCACTGGTACACAGTAATCCAGCGTCCGACTTCCATACTTATTGGATATTTTAGGTATTTTCAGGCCTTTTTTTTCTGTGAAACGTGTGCTGTGACTATGTACCAGTGGTCTTTTATAAGTACTATCTCCCCAGTTATCCTTAATGGTAAGGAACCAGAATATACCTTTTATTGAGAGCAGGCCCTCAGCACAATATAAGAGTTGCACATTGTGTCTTTGTCTATATATAGTTGGTGGTACAATTTGTTTTATGATAGAGGTTTGCAAATTTTGTATATACTTAATATAAGTCATGCTTGTATTTCCCCAGCTTCGAATTCCATATCTGAGAATTGATTCTACCAATGAAAAATACACTAGTTTGAGTGTGCTATGAGGCAAGACAAATTTTAATTTATAGAAATTGCTCACCAGAGCTCTTAGCTGGTTACATATTTTAGTAACTTGCTTATCCCATTTAAATGTGTTATCTTCTTTTAATCCCAGGTAAGTATACTCGTTGACAAATTCAATTTTTTCACACTGGCAATTTTTTGTTATTTTCCTATGAATGCATTCAAGGTTATGTGCGGTTAGATTCGGAATATTCCATATTTTCAAACTTGGTGATCTGATATACATGCATTTTGTTTTTTTAACATTTATAACTAATCCTACATCATGTGCCCATTTCAGCAGTTCATCGAAGTCGGTTTGTAATTCTTGCATCGCTATTTGTGGATTTTCATTTGATACAATAAGTGCGGTGTCGTCTGCGAAAATGAATCGACGCGCTTTTCTAAATAGTTTCGACATAGCTATAACATAAATAATATATAATTTTGGACCCAAAATTGACCCCTGTGGCACACCAGACCTTATAAATTTAGATTTACTCATCACATTCAATATTTTTACATTCATTTTTCTATTTGATAAGTAGTTACTAAAGAAAGTAAGCAGTTTACCTCGGATTCCAATGATTTGTAGAACTGTTATTATTTGTTTATGTGATAGTGTGTCAAAGGCTTTAGAGAAATCAATGAAGAGTACAAGTACATGTTTTTGAGAGTTGAGCTCGGTGTTTATGAAATTAGTAAAAATTTTTAGTAGTGCGTCACAGCTTTTTTTTTTCTGGAATCCGTACTGACATTCGTCAATGATACCAAATTTATTTAAATATGCATCTAAGTATACCGCAATATATTTTTCGAGAATTTTTTCCAAAGCAGGTAACAGGGAAATAGGTCTATAATTATTTATAATTGAATGATCACCGCCTTTAAAAATAGGTCTAACAATACTAGTTTTTAATCCTTCGGGTATATGGCAAGTATCAATTATACTGTTTATGAAATGAGTAATTACTGGGCTCAGTATTTTAACATGTTTTTTTATATCATACATACGTATTTGATCCAATCCTGGTGTTTTTGAGTTTTTCAATAGACCGATAATAGATTCAATTTGTTTTACGCTAGCTCTGGGTAGGTACATAGAGTGTGGTAAATCGTCAAGCAGGTATGAGGACGCACGGATGTCACATTCGTGTAATAACTTGTTAACACCATCGTCAAAGAAATTAGCAAAATTTTCAGCAGTTACATCAGTAGGTGTGGTCTTCAAGAAATATTTCGATATAACTGCGTCACAGCTGGATTTGTTTTTTCTCCCCAAGATTTTGTTTATTTCGTTCCACGTTTTTTTAATATCCTTAAAACAATTATTGAATTTGTTATTGTAGTACGTTTTTTTAGTATCTAATATTTGCTTATTTAAATTATTCCTGTATATTTTGTAGTCTTTTTCAAATTTTTTGTTTGTTGGCATGTTTTTCCATTTTCTCCATAATTTATCCCTTGTTTGTATATTTTCTATTAGAATATTATTCATCCAACTTTTTTGGTTATGGCGATACGTTTTTTTTACTAATTTTTTGAAACTATTTTTTTCATAAATTGTTTTAAAGAGTGATTTAATATCCTGATATATGATATTTGGATCAGTATGAATTTGAATTGAGTTCCAATCAGTTTTTATGATCATTTCTTCGACTTTTTTTTCAGATAGTGCAGTGTTGTATTCATGGTGCCTTACTTCGCTGTCATTAGTACAAAGATATATAGACACGGCAGTTATATAGTGATCAGCTATCCTTGTTTCACATACGCATGAGAACAATTCAGACTTCTCCCTTTCTCTAATATAAATGTGATCTAGACACGTCGCAGTTGTGTAGGTATTTACTACTGCTTCTCTCGTAATGTCATGTATGCATTTCACTAGTCCGTAGTTTGCCATAAGATTTTCGTACTGTAAAATTATTGAGTCATTTTCACATAATATATTAAGATTAATGTCTCCAAGTAGCAAAAAGGTTTCCTTAATATTAATGTTTTCTATAATGTTTTCTAGTTGTTTTAGAAAGGTTTTTTTATTCGTATTTGGAGGTCGATATAACGCCAACAAATGTATGCGTTTGAATTTGTTCACGGAAAAGGTTCCGTAGACGCACTCGAATGTAGTTGCTATAATATCATTTTTTTCGAATGTGAGGTTTTCTTTAATATAAACTATAATCCCGCCGCCGGATCTTTTTGTGCGGCAATGATGGAATGAATTAAATCCGGGAATTTTGTATAGATTTACATTGTTTTCATCTATTGAGGTTTCACAAAGTATGATAATATCAATGTTATTTAGTTGACTATAAATATTTATTATGAATGTATTCCAGTACTTAAAAATAGATCTAATATTCAAACTTACTGCAGTTATTGTTTTATCGCCTATTTCATGTTTGAATCGGGTCCAGTTTTCGAACTTTTGAATCCTTTTATATTCTACATCTGAGGTCTCAAAATCAATATCAGCCGCCATAATCAATTTTTGCTAGGTCCTTTTGAAGGGCTGCTTTGTAAGCCGGACATTCTTTATCTCCGGAGGGGTGGTTTGCGGGCTTGTGAAATCTCGTACATGTCGCGCAGACTGGCTCCGCTGCAGCAGAAGGGCATGTCTCACGGGTATGTCCTTCCCGGGCACAGTGTCCACATCTCGTCGTCTCCTTGCAGAACTTGTAAGAATGACCGATCATCTGACACTTTGAACACACAGTCAATCCAATAAAATCACGAACACCGCAGACTGTCCAATCAACAAATACGCGTCCTTGCTTTACCAGTGCATGTCTAAGATATGTGGGGACCACGTAGATCCTATGGCATGCAGGTCCAGTTCGAGGGCCAGCTAGATGACTAAGCTTACATTGTTTAATGGTTTCATTTGTCTCCTCGATGTTTTGTAGTCCATTTAGTGCACACTCATTTAAAAAATATATTTATTTTTGGTTTAAAAGAAGCAAACCGAAAGGATCTCATTTTGTACCAAATTTTTGTATTAATTAGTAATAGGTTGTTGATTTTTCAAAGTCTAATAAATAAATATTATTCTTATTATGCGTTTTTTTCATTTCCTATATAGTTCACACGAATAAATAATGATTAAAATGATAATTTACACAGAATAAACTATGTCACAAGTGTATTTATTCATGTAAGTAAATTTCACCTATGATTGGGCTTTTTAGATAGCAAAGTATGATTGGGCTTCTAGGGTTAAATGAAAGTCTTTAAGTTTTATTTAATTGAAGGTTTCGTTTCTCATTAAGGTTTAAAAAAAAATTATTATTACCTTCAGTTAAATTAAAGTGGTGAAATAAACAATTACCTTACATTTAATTACTTACAGTTAATAAATTAATTAACAACTTACAGAATTTTTAAAAGCCCGTGATTCATAAACAATGTATCTTAAAATCCACGTGAACACGTTTTAGCATTGCGGCGATACGTTCTACGAAGGTCTTCAGATATATCTATTAGTTGTACTTTGTACTTAAGTGAAAATAAATATATTTATTAAATATTTATAAAAAAGAGTTAATACGGCTAAAATTTTATTTAACAATGACTTAATTCCGGTTTGTTTCCTCTTCATATTCTTCGTATTCTTCAAAAACATTGTGGTCATATTCGTCATAATCGTCCGGCATAGATTTTTCTCTGCTCTCCAAAGAGCTATCGACATTTCTTTCTAATAATGTACCTGAATTCCCGGCACATTTTTTAATATTGTTTATGACATTTAAAGCATCCTCCTTAATCGTTGATTGACAACTCATTAATTTGGACGGCACTTGCATACTGATATTAAATGCGACCCTAACCTGTAAATCAGAAACCACACAGGTTAATGTTAAAAACAACGAATGATAAATAGGTATCTAGTACGGATTAAAGCTACGTTATTTATGTGTTTTAAAGTATGAAAGTATGAGGCAACTACGTACAATTGGAAATTGTACCCAATATCCTAAACCTACTGCCGCGGCCGGTAGCTCGCCCAATAAGTGTTGTGTAATAAAGTGGTTTCTTTTTCATTCATTTAGGCTGCTACACCACTGAGTATTGTCTTCCTTCAATAAAAAGTATTATTTTGTAATAGTAATTTCTCATTCGACCTATTTTCCATAAATATAAATACGTATAAGATTTAATTTTAGGCAAAAGCCATGCCGTAATGCCATAAACTGAAAAGTGAGTAGATGAAAATATTAAAATGATTAACAAACCGCAGTCTTAATTTTCACAAGAACTTGTTTCACAGATGCCTTTGTTTGACTGAGTACTCCCGAAAGACATTTCAAAAATTCATCTTTTTTATCAGGTTCTTTCTCACATTCAGATTTCTGTTTGGAGAGATCTTCGAGCAGTGCTTTAGCTTCAGTGGATGCAACTAGAGCTTCATTAACAGTTTGCGCACATGCTTCAACAGTGTCTTTAACACAATCCATTGCCCGAGTGATGCTCTCTTTCACCAAGCTGTCAAAGGCAGATTTTTGGTCCTGTGTGTAAAAGAAATCTTGTGAGATGGATTCACATTTGGTTTTACAGTCGAACAGTTTTAATAATAAATGATTTTTAAATTACAACTGATAAACAACCGTTTACCATACATAAATAGTTAATTACCAGTTGTGTAAACCATAAAATACCATATTAGGAGAGCTGTAAATGTCCACAATGTCCTAACAATTCTCTGCATAATATCAGACAAAGAAACTGTGATAAAAGGCTCAAAATATTAAGTATGCAGACCTAGTGTGAAAATTACCTACGTACCATAACGCATTTGACGACGCTCGCAGATTTGTCTGCTACGCTTTCAATTGCTGTTTTCACACCCTCTTTGACGGTTTTGTAAGTTTCGTCGAGCTTCTTCAAAAAATCTTCTTTTATTTTGGTAATTTTAGAAATCAACATTTGTGTAGATTTTTCTACAGACTGCACTACTCTCTTAATACCTTCGAGGGTTTTGTTGAAAAGGTATCGTGAAAAAGATAAAGAAATTCTTTGATCCAGAAACGAATTTGTATCCGAATCCTCCATGTTTTTTAATATTGGTAAGATGGTTATTAGATCCATGTCATTCTGGACATCGTCAATTTTGTTTTCCAGATGCTCTTCGTGAAGCAAGACATCACTTGTTAATTCATAACAATCAGCCTAAAAGTTACGAACGAGATGCATTAATACGTTAATACAAAAATAAACTGATTTTGTCACCTCTCGTAACAACTTAAAGGTACTTTTAAAATTAAAATAAGTTATTTTTTTTTAAATATTTATATTTTATAAACTGTATTTATATAAATAGGGGAAAAAATAATATCTACCGGTTTGACGATTATTGATAAAGTTATTAAGAATATCGGCAATATAAACCAATGTTCCATTTTCGAAAAGAATGTCAACGTTTTTTTTATTATACTAAAATGTCCCGAGTAAATTACAAAGCTCAACACGACGTTTAAAAGTGAGCGCTGTTGTTTCGTTACAAGATTATATATCAAGTTTAAGCTAAGATGCTGTAACTGTAACCAATCGAGAAAGCAGCACCGCGAAGAGAAAAAGAAAATGTGTGCGCGCACTGCTCTCTCTTGCTCCTGTAGTGTGATGCAAACAATAGGCCTGCACTGTGTCTTAGATATACGAAACGTAACTGGCTATGAGAGAAAGAGAGAAAGAAAATGTGTGCTCGCACCTCTCTCTCTCTTGCGCCTACAGTAATATACGAAATGTAACTCTCTCTCTCTTTCTATCTTCACTAACTTATATCTCCCTCTCAACTTCCGTTCGCCTCGCACGATCACACTTTTCGTAACGCTCTCGCATTCACCAGCTTACTCCCCAAGTCAAGCGTGCGTAAAGAAGATTTACTTCAAAAACACTAAATGCTTTATGAGTGATTTATATATATAAATCAAAATATGCTTGCTTGGGGATATTTATATGATTATATGAGTGTATGAGAATATAAGTACATTATTATATGAGTATATGAGTATATGAGTATATGAGTATATGAGTATATGAGTATATGAGTATATGAGTATATGAGTATATGAGTATATGAGTATATGAGTATATGAGTATATGAGTATATGAGTATATGAGTGTATGAGTATATGAGTATATGAGTATATGAGTATATGACTACATAAGTATATGATAATATGAGATGTTTATTTATTGCTATATTAAGCGTAGGAAATGTTTGAAACTTTCAAAATACCTTCTCTCCACCTGGATTATCGCCAAAGATCCCAAGGCATTCTGGTCATATGTTAAATCAAAAAACTATCAGCATCTATTCCTAGCGTATTAAATCTTAAGGATTTAACAACCGAGGGTGGCCAGGCAGTCTGTGATTTATTTGCTGAATATTTTCATTCCGTCTATGAACCGGCTAACCCTCTGGGGACTTCTTGCCATGACTCCGTAGTTAATCAGGTTTGGGAGATAGGATCAGTTTTTATCGATGCTGACCTTGTATCTAAATATTTAAAACGGCTCGATTCCAGCAATGGAGCTGGGCCAGATAGTATCCCACCACTATTCATTACCGAGTGCGCAAATCATTTGTCACTTCCACTATCAATACTGTATAATATATCGCTTAAGACTGGTACATTTCCAGATATATGGAAATGAGCCTACACCACACCAATTCATAAATTGGGAACTAAGTTCGAAGCAGATAATTATAGACCCATTTCTAAGCTTTGCATTTTTTCAAAGGTGTTCGAAAACATAGTATATGACCAGTTATTCCCTGTGTTAAAGAATTCGATCAACGAATTTCAGCGTGGATTCTTTGCAGGTCGATCTGTTGCTACAAATCTTATAAAATTTATAATTTTTTTGTCTGCTTCTATGGATAAACGTGTGCAAGTTGATACAGATACTGACTATAGCAAAGCCCTTGACAAGATTAACCACAGCATCCTGCTTAGAAAACTTGCCAATCATGGTATTCATGGAGATCTCCTTCGTTAGTTATTTTCATATGTAACAAACATATCCCAGGCTGTGACAGTGGGTGGATTTTCCTCCATCTGGAAAATAATCACTTCTGGTGTGCCTCAGGGGTCCATTTTGGGTTTTTTGCTTTTCTCTGTCTATATAAATGATATTACGACATGTTTTCACAATGCTCAAATTTTACTATTTGCCGACTATATGAAGATATACCTTCCTATAAGCTCCCAGGACTGTTCTGTGCGTTTACAAGAAGATATTGACCGTCTGATGGATTACTGTCTCAGAAATAAGCTTTTTATCAATATTTCTAAATGTTGCAAAGTCATATTCACACGTAACTATGTGAAAATACTGCATGAATACACTATTGCTGGATCGCTTTTAACAAATAAAGATTGTGTACGTGACCTCGGGGTTATTTTGGACTCTAAACTTACTTTTGATAAACATGTTGATAACATTGTCACCAAAGCAACAAAGAGTCTAGGCTTTGTATTAAGAACATGCAAATTTTTCAAAAACCCTAAGACTTATCTGATTCTCTACAATTCACATGTTCGTCCTCACCTGGAATACTGTTCACAGATTTGGAACCCGCGCTACATTGTTTATGTTAACAGGTCAGAGAGCGATTTCTCAAATTCCTCAATTTTAAATCATTCAACATATACAATTCTTACGATGAAATCGAGAAGCATTTTCGAATCACGAAACTGCTAAACAGGAGGCTTGTCGCTGATCAGATGCTCCTGTACAAAATTATAAACTCAAAAGTTGACTGCCCGGAGCTGCTAAATAAAATAAATTTCCACGCGCCGACTCGTTATAGCAGACAAAATACCCTTTTCTACATTGATAGATGCAACACCAATTCCAACCAAAATTAATTTATTCAAAGGACATGTAACTACTATAACAATAAATTTGCACATATAGACACACTTGCTGACATTTTCACTGCTAGTTACTGTCGCTACAGAATTTCATTTTATCACATTCTAGGTGCGAATAACACATAACACATATTCATGACGATTGAATAATTGTACTTAATATTTTTATATTACTTGCGTGGCAACTTTCCCTTATCGCTCTCCTCCCCTTACCCGTCCCAATCCAATTACCCATTTCGCAGTCTTTTTAAGTATAGTTATAATCGCATTTATTTTATTGTTGTGTATTATATGTTTATCACTCGTTGAACTTACATCAGTACTATTATTTTTTAATTTGCTGTTTAGTTTTTTTTTTCTTAAATGTTCTAGTTTACATTCGATTACTTTTATGTTTCTAAATACCTATCTGTGAACATTAATAATTGGTCTGTTTTTTGCCATCCTCTTATGTATATTTTGTTACTAAGACTGTTTATGTTCCTCAAATAAATAAATAAATAAATTACAACCACATTCGACCGGTCAGTGGTTGAGTGGGTATAGCGCTTGGGTCCTACCCGTGCGTCGCATGTTCGATTCCTCGGCTGGCTAAGTCCTCCATCACAACACAAGCAACATTTTCGGCATTTTCGACATTTCCGATTTTCGGCTTTCTGTGGTGGTAGTAGGAGATTTTCAAACATTGTTGGGTTATTCGTAACCCAACAATGTTTGTTTTTCTTTAAAAATAAAAATCAAATTTTGGAAATCATACCATGTATTTGTCGACAGTGATAGTTTGTCTGTTTGTCATGTATGGCTCAATACTTGGTTAGGTTAAGTTAGGTTAGGTTACGGGTTAACATTGTTATTTGACTATTCACCTTGTTCTACTTGCTTACCAAAAGCGGCTGCTCAACTGACTACTAGAACAGAAAAGCCAGAAATAGACAAGAAGATCCAAGAAGAGCCGAGAATATTCAAGAAGAAGGAGGACACAAAGAAAGGATTAAAAAAAATCATAACGCTCAATCCATTCCTTTATTCCTGCCCATCCTAAATTCTATTATTGGCTTATTAGGTTGCCATGTATACCGGTCGATTAAACTTCAACCTCTTTTCCATCTTCAGAGCTCGTGTTCCAAGTCCTAATAATAAGTCCCCCTTGGTGTAACGGTCTCACCGGGACAGGAGTGCTCCTGGTAGGCTGTACAATCGTATCGTATAGTATCGACTATCGACCTCATTATTATGCTGATAAATAATAACTATTATCGAAAGAGAAATGTTTTGATAACATTTTGCATAAAACGAAAATTGTATCCACAGTAAGTAATGGTCGATGTAACACTTTCAGAGAAGTTATTTCATCTTTGAAAATCAACAAAATATCTATAAAAACAGAAAACATAATTAATTTTCATAACCCTACAAGCCCAATCTAGATCATTTTTACCTATACGAAAACAAATATCTGCTTTCTCTTTCGCACACTTCTTTCGATTGCCCTGATTGATTGCACCAACTTAGTACCCCGCAAAGAGTCCACAGGATACGGCGGTGTTGCCTTGGTAAGTCCCTTCATATTGGAGTTATCGTACTTGTAGGTTAATTTGACCTATGTTTAGGCTTTTTGTAATTGGTTGATGTGTGTGAAAAGTGTTTAGAAAGAAAAAATAATTATATAAAACTGTTTAAGTGTTATAAATTGGTTAGCAGAAAACAGAACATTTTGTTTAGTTTTTTTTTAAGTAAAACTTCTTTAGTAAAACGCTGGACTTGGGGAGTAAGCTGGTGAATACGTGACGAGAGCGTTACAAAAAGTGTGATCGGGCGAGGCGAATAAAAGTTGAGGGGGAGATATAAGTTAATGAAAGATAGAAAGAGAGAAATACGTATATTACTGTAGGGACAAGAGAGAGAGAGATTCGAGCACACATTTTCTTTCTCTCTTTCTCTAATAGCCAGTTACGTTTCGTATATCGACAGAGTGCAGGTCTATTGTCTGTATCACACTGTAGAAGCAAGAGAGAGCAGTTCGCGCGCACATTTTCTTTCTCTCTTCTTTTATAAGTTAGTGAAGTTTTACTTCAGTCGTGTGGTCTAAAGCACACTCGTTTTTTAAAAATATATTTCCAGTTTAAAAGAAGCAAACCGAAAGGATCTTATTTTGTACCAAATTTTTGTATTAATTACTTAGTAGTTGTTTTTCCAAAGTCTAATAAATAAATATTATTCGAGTTATAAGTTTTTTTTTCATTTCCTAAATAGCTAATATGAATAAATAATGATAAAAAAATACAATGTTACAAGTGTATTTATTCATGTAGGTAAATTTGACATATGATTGGACTTTTTAGATATCAAAATATGATTGGGCTTCTAGGGTTAAATGAAAGTCTTTAAGTTTTATTTAATTGAAGTTTTCGTTTCTCATTAAGATTTAATAAAAAATATTATTACCTTCGGCTAAATTAAAGTGATGAAATAAACAATTACCTTACATTTAATTACTTACAGTTAATTAATTAATTAACAACTTACAGAATTTTTAAAAGCCCGTGATTCATAAACAATGTACCTTAAAATCCACGTGTACACGTTTTAGCATTGCGGCAACACGTTCTACGAAGGTCGTCAGATATATCTATTAGTTGTACATTGTACTTATGTGAAAACAAAAATTTCAACAAAACAAAAAACGTCTTAGAAAAATGCACTAAAAAGTAAAAAAAAAATTTCGAATGATTGTTATTTTTGGAGTCGGTGTCAGCCGAGGTAACAACATACATAGGTAGTTATAGGTGAGATGTGGAGATCTAGGCTGACACCGACTCCAAAAATAACAATCGTACGAAATATTTTTTTTACTTTTTAGTGCATTTTTTGAAGTCGTTTTTTTGTTTTGTTAAAATTTTTGTTTATTTTTTGATTTTTAGTGACGAGCGTGCGTAAAGAAGTTTTACTACAAAAAAGAATCATCGAAATCTGTTGGCGTAATATTGAGTTATTCGTCCATTTATCGCGCACATACTTATTGCAAATTTAAGACATAGGTATATGGTTTTCTCATGGATCCCATTGTCAGAACTAGACCAAAATAAAATGGGACCACACGGGAAGCACCAGCTTTCTAATAAAAAAAAATCATTAATATCGGTTCACCCAATCGAAAGTTCTGAGGTAACAAAAATAAAATTAAAAAAAATACCGTCGAATTGATAACCTCCTCCTTTTCGAAGTCGTTTAAAAATAAATATATTTATTAAATATTTATTATTTCTTAGAACAGTTGTAAAGTCATTTGCTGTAGGTCTAACCAAAGATATTGAAGTAGAAGAGATAAGCTATGATGGCCGCCTGACCGTCGCGTCGGCGGACTACCATCACATGGCAGCCAACTCTGGTCTGGAGCTCCAAAATACCTTAAACCCTTGACTCTGTGCAGAAACGGGCGGTCCATTTGATAGATTCTCCTTAATTCTATCTTAACAGACGGATTGCAATCTTTAGAGCACAGGCGTCAGGTGGGAATGCTGTCCTTGTTCTACCGGTATTACAATGGAAAATGCTCCGAGGAACTAGCGTCGTTGATCCCCTCGGCACCGGTGCATAGTCGGGAAACACGCCAAACACCCGCCCAACATTTTTTTGTACACGGTTGACATTAGTCACATGAGAACGGGTCGTTTTTACGACTCGTTCTTGAGTTCAACAGCTCGGATATGGAACGATTTACCGGCCTCTGTGTTTCCTCCCTCCTACAACATGGGTTTCTTCAAGACCCATGTTCACTCCTTCCTTTCCTCAAAAAGACCCTCCACACAGCATCCTCAAAGATGACTTAGGCCCTGAGGGAAATTATTTTACTCAGGGCCTCCTGTGTGGAGTTAATGTAAAAAAAAAAAAAAACATGGGAATAGTTTGAATATGGAAAGAATTCGTTCATTTAGTTTGTTTTTTTTTAAGGTGTGCAGTAGCATTGGTTAACAATATAGTTTGAATACGGAAAGAATCCGTTCGTATAGTTGATTTTTTAAAGGTGTGCAGTAGTATTGGTTAAAAAAAAATAGTTTGAACATGGAAAGAATTCGTTTATTTAGTTGATTTTTTAAGGTGTGCAGTAGTATTGGTTAACAATATCGGCGAAGCGAACCAAGAAAAACAATCCCACACAGTAAAAACAGTCGGTAGCACATATTTTTAAACGACTTCCGAGGTTATCAATTCAACAGTATGTTTTTTAATTTTTTTTTATGTTTGTTGCCTCAGAACTTTTGATTGGGTGAACCGATATTGATGATTCTTTTTTTATTAGAAAGCTGGTGCTTTCCGTGTGGTCCCATTTTAATTTGTTCCAGTTCTGACAATGGGATCCATGAGAAAACCACATATGACTTAAATTTGCAATAAGTATGTGCGCGACAAATGGACGAATAACTCAATATTGATTTCGATGATTTTTTTTGAAGTAAAACTTCTTTACGCACGCTCGTCACTAAAAATCAAAAAATAAACAAAAATTTTAACAAAACAAAAAACGACTTCAAAAATGCACTAAAAAGTAAAAAAATAATTTCGTGCGATTGTTATTTTTGAAGTCGGTGTCAGCCAAGATCTCCACATCTCACCTTTAACTACCTATATATGTATTAATTTGGCTGACACCGACTCCAAAAACAACAATCGTACGAAATTATTTTTTACTTTTTAGTGCATTTTTTAAGTCGTTTTTTGTTTTGTTAAAATTTTTGTTTATGTATTTCAATATCTTTGGGTCTAACAAATAGGTAGGTACTTCCCGACATTCCTCTCCGATGCCTCGTGGGAGATGTTTTTCATAATAATTAGATTTTGGATTATTTTCATTTTTTATTTATCTATATCAATGCAATTATGCACTATCAATGCCAGAATACAAATTCTAACGGTTCCACGACAACTCAAGAAAGTGGCAATAAAACACAACAAAAAAATAGCCCCATAACCTATTCTAACGTAACTTTTTAAAGAAGGTGTTGAAGTGGCACGATTCTGAGTTGCCCGGTCATCTTTCTGACATTTCTAAGGATTTATATCTAAATGAAATTTTATATGTCTAATCCCGAAACACAATTTTTCTTAAATGAAAACTTCTTTAGCAACGTTGTGATTTGAAACTCGCTGAAACGGAAACGAGAGTCGATAAAAAGAGACAAACACATACATCTATAAGATTTAGCTTGCGAGAGAATGAGTTAGACTAATCGGCCTCCTTTTTGTAAGGTGCTTCATATAATAAAAGGTTAAATAATTTTTACACTTGGTAATATTATTATAATAAATACACCTTACAATTATCCTACTCCTGATGTTCTGCTTTCGTCTCATTATCTCGAAGTGTAGTTTTCTGAAGGTTTTATTAATCTTTAATGACGAGTTTTTTCAATAAAATTGATCAATTCAACAATTCTTTTTTAAATTTAATTTTTACGTTCTGTGTAAGTTCTATTCAAGTTCTGTTGTTATATTACTATAGGCCAGTTGCATCATAAAACTGAAATAATTACAGAACTTTTATAGAATGTTAACATCAACTTAAAAAATTTGAAGAATTGTTAAATTATTTTGAAACAATCCAGCCTAAGTGCAGTTATATGGTTTTTTGATTAAGTCTTTATTTGGTCTTTCTCCCATTGTTTCATATCCAGCTTATTTGAATTACAAATGATTTTAATAGTTTAAAACTATTAATTTCTTCGATCGGCCAAAGGAGCGCGCTCAAGCGGTCCAACAAGACAAGTGTCACCCGAGCTGGCGCCCAATGCCTGCCAACGGGAACAAAAGTCGATATTTAATATTCATAACTAATCATATTTTCGTTCAAAAGCTTCGAAAGCTCGGATGATTTAGTGCCGGGCGGAAGCTTTAGCGTCGCTCGCGCCCCGCCCCGGAGTTTGGCGCGTAAAGAGAAGAAAAAAGTCCGAAATGGGCGGCGGCGGGGATTATTAATCATAAGCATACCACAGATAGGCGTAGAGGAAACAGACGTCTTCATTTCTTGATGCCACATTTCGTCTTCGCTCGGATTTAATGACTCGTAATACGACATTCATATATCCTCCCATATCAGTCTAGATTAAATCATTACATGTTTATTGTTGAACTTACCTACTTAAGAAGAAAACAATTTAATTATAAATGAAAACAAATCAAAATTACTTACATATCTAACCAGCTTTTTGTATCTACTAATAAGAAATTCATAAAATATATATTAAATAACAGAGAGGAGGGTAATTTTTCAAAAAATTTGGTGTTTACGAATTAATTTGTAATGATTTTTGAAGTAAAACATCTTTACGCACGCTTGACTTGGGGAGTATGCTGGTGAATGCGTGCCGAGAGCATTACGAAAAGTGTGATGGAGCGAGGCGAACGAAAGTTGAGAGGGAGATATAAGAATGCATTGATGTCGACAACGAGTCTATGTGCTGAGTTTCAGCTCGGTCGGGCGTCGGGAAGTTGGTTAATTTTGTCTTCCAAGATTCCACTTCAATCATACATTCATTGGAGATAACAAAATCAAAATTAATTTTTAAAGGTTTAGCCCGTTGCAAAGCAACTAACGGGTTAAAAAGCCAGTTAATCTGTCCTTCAAAAACAGAGTTACCCAAGTTCTATTTATGCTTAGTTACTTACTATTTGATTATTCTGTTATGATTAAAAAGAAATTGTGCGTAAACTATGTAACAATTTCTAGACATTTTGTTTTGAAAAGTTTTATTTCACATGTACATTTGTTACTTAATTTTTATTCATCTACTACCGGTTGCAACACATCCATTCCATTCACTAATAATCTTAAAACTAACTAAAATTGTACAAGACGTACCTACTGAAATGATTAAATTTTATTAGATGAGGGAAGAAGTGGGAGTGGTGATTTTGGGGAGTGGTAGAATGGTAGGATGAGTCAACATAACAAAAAAACATTGTCAATAATGGTGATTTACAAGGTGCTATTATTTTTTAACTAAATTAATTAATGATTTGATTTCTTTTGTTTATTTACATGAGTTCTAAGACGCACAAATCAAAATGTGTATTAATATTTTAATGTTTAGACTTAGTTTTTTCTTTGTTGAAGCTATGACCCGTCTCTATTAAAATATTAGAAAAATACGTAAACAGAGTTTATGATCCCTGATTGTAATTTTAAATTTTTTCTAGTAGTCATATCTGCAAGATAAATAAAAATTAAGTTTTTTTTTGTAGCATTACAGACTAATATTGGGTCCTTAGTCCAGTCAATTAAGCTAAAAAAGGGGGATAATCCCCAAATGAAACGGAATAAGCTGAAAATTTGTATAAACCTTTATTTTGGTATTCTACATGTTACCTCAAAAGTCTCATAAGGTCAAGTGTGCGCGTCTTTGGATATTCAAGGTCAAAGGTCACGAAAATCAGTTTTTTGGAAATATCTCGCTTCCTATGCCTCGAATCGTATTTGCGTTCAATATAAAAGTTATAGAGTATAAAATTCTCTACAAATTTTGATTGAATTATTTTTTTATACGGTTAACCGTTTTTAAGATAAAGCCCGAAGAGTGTGGAGCGCTCAGCCGTATAAGCCGTAGCGCAAGGTCAATAGCGAATCCCAGTTAATCAAACGGTTTTTTAACTTAATTATTCGTTAAATATTAGTTTATTAACTATTTAATATATTTTATTTATATAATATTTCTTATAAATCTTTAATTTATTAATTATTTTATTTATAAATATTTCTTATAAATCATTTAATATATATATATTTTTTTTTTAATTCCTTTATTTTTCCCATATTTTACAATTTATATTTACATATTTGAAAATCATAACAATAATGTGGGAACCCACTAAGGCGCAGCCTGTGCGTGGGTAATATATTTAAAAAAAGTTTTTTTTTTTAGTACCTAGAAAAAACAAACAGGGGTATATAAAGCAAAAACAAAAATTGTTTAAAACATTTTGTACAAAAAGTGTAAACAAAAGTGTACGGTTAAATAAGTGTAAGTGTAATTAATGATATACATTGTAATAATAGGTGTAAAGTTTGTGAGAAAAGTGATATAAAACTAAATAAATAGAGTTTTTAGAAACATAAAGTGAAATAAAACTAAATAAATAGAGTTTTTACATCTGTATGGTTTAGCCATAATTTTAACTCTTTTACGAAATGCGGAAGTTTTGTTGCAACTTGAATATGTTTTGGTAAACTATTGAAGGTACGAGGTCCTTGCCATATTACTTGCCTTTTTCAAATAAACAATAAAGTAATTTTTTTTAATGCTTCCGATTTTATGTCCGGGTTAAATCTTACCCCACAGGAAAAACTAAACCCTTCCACACACTTTTCCACAAATGATCATCTAGTCAATCCACGCTATGTATGTGCACTATATAAGTATAATAAATACAAAACAATACAAGACACTCTACCAGAGACCAAATGGGAAAATAATTCACCGACTCCAGATATTTTCATATCAGAGGGTTGGCTCGGTAATTTATTTATTTTTAATATTATATTTTATTTATAATCTCATTAGAGCAAGTAGGAAAGAAATTAGAAATACATTTACGGTGCTCCAGATTTTATGTCCGGGTTGAATCTTTCCCAAATGAAAGACTAAACCCTTCCACACACTTTTCCACAAATGAATATCTAGTAAATTAACGCAATGTAAGTGCACTATATAAGAATAAAACAATACAAGAACAATACGTCAATCCACCAGAAACATAATGGGAAAATATTTCACCGACTCCAGATATTTTCATATCAGAGGGTTCGGCTCTGATGAAATCCTAACTGGTCCGATAAATCCTACTGATCCCTCAATATAAATATTTAAAAAATCTTTCGTAATCCTACATGTATTTAAAATGACCGACTTTTGCATTTTTATGTACAAATAAATAATATTAATTAAAAAATTAATAATTATTAATTGCTTAATAACAATATTAATAATATTTTTATTTAGCAATCATCTATCAATGAACTTGTACAATCCAAGTTGAAGTTTTTAATGGGAAGATTTTTTCTTACTTTAATTATTAGTTAGCCGGTATGGGAGTTAGTTTTCTTCTTCTTCATCATCATCTTCTTGTTCCGGTCGCTCAAAGTTATTATTATCATCATCCTCGTTATCAATTACATCCATCTCCAAACCTTCAAATACTTCAGGGTCATATGCGATTTCTTCATCGAGATCATGTTGATACGATGAAGCGTTGAGACATGCATGTCCATTACATTGGCCACAAGCTTACGAACATTGCAACCCTGATTTCCGACATCCACAGCGAGAACCGCAACCATTGCTTTTGATAATAAATTAGCCTGTGCATCACGAAAAGATATAATAGTGAATGATCCTCCCTTTTTCGTAATTATTATATCAGTTAAATACTTCTGTTGTAGTTTTAAAATTATTGTCTGATCACTTGGTACATACTCCGTAGGGACATCTTTAAGCTCTGAAAATGTAAATTGAGAATCTTCATGATTTTCTATCGTCAAAAATCTTTTTCATTGATTGTGTGACTTGACCATCTTGGCGAGGCTTTCTTATTAGAGATGGTACTGGCTTTAAGAAATTACTGTAGCAAACGGCGTGGTATTTTGCTTCAGCAGCTATCAAGTCATGCTCATAAGATACACGGTATTTTACTAACTCTCCTAAACAATCGCTTGGTTCTGCTGCTCTTTTAATAACATTGTCTTTGATTTCGAGAGTGCTTACTTTACTAATAGTGCGTTTGTACTTCCCGTGTTTTTTCACCTCTGCTCCTTCATCAGCTGCTTCGCCACAAAATAAGCACAATTCTTTAAAATCAAACACTTCATTTCTTTTCTTGCGAGGTACACTTGACGACGTTGAAGATTAACTCTCTTCGAGGCGTTTTTTCGATGTTCTGATTGAATTTTTACTAATGTACACTTTTCGACACTCGGTATGAACATTCACAGAAGTTAAGCGTTTAAATAGTTTATGTGTCCATCATTTCTTTCAACACTTGCTGCTTTTATGGTCTGTATACCGCGCACAACATTTACAGCATTACCATCAGAAAGTGACTTATTACATATAAAACACAAATTAGCCATGATAACTCTTATAATCTTACGTCCGTAGTTGCCGAGATGCATTAAAACTAACGAATAAACTTGGTAGAAAGTGGTTCCATCAGAAAGAAAACGGTCTTATTTATACAAACAATGGAAAATTTGATGATGCATCTTGCAATTATAAAAAAGGTCGTTAAGTAGGGGTATGTTTTTCCAGGATTACTCTTAATCGTGTTCTGTATTTCCAGATATACTATTAAGTAGACTTATTGAGACTTGAGATATACTAGACGTAGACTCGGGTCTATGTACACATTTAAAACCAAAATACCTTATTTCTTTCCTACTTAAAATGCAATTATTCTTAATGAGATTATAATTACAATATGTTTCCAATAATTCACATAATTATTATTTGAATTAGGTAAGTAATATTAAATGACTATTTGATTTATAAGTAACATTTATAAATAAAATATTAAATAGTTAATTTATGATATTTAACGAATATAGTTTAAAAAAACCGCACCATGAACTTAAATTCGCCATTGACCTTGCGCCATGGCATGTACGGCTGTGCGCTTCGCTCTCTTCGCGCTCAATCTTAAAAACGGTTAACCGTATAAAAAAATTAAAAAGACAAAATTTGTAGAAAATTTTATACTCTACAACTTTTGTATGAATGCAAATACGATTTGAGGCAAAGGAAGCGAGATATTTCCAAAAAACTGATTTTCGTGACCTTTGACCTTGAATATCCAAAGACGCGCACACTTGACCTTATGAGACTTTTGAGGCAACATGTAGAATACCATAATAAAGGTTTATACAAAGTTTCAGCTTATTCCGTTTCATTTGGGAGTGAAATCCTTATTTGACTGGACTACCTTACATAATATGAAATTGGCGTTTTGCCGTACTGGCCACTTTGATCTCAAATATCTTCTCTTTGGTTAGGAATTCCAAATTCAAATTTATACTGCTATTTACTCATGTAGGTATTTGTGTGTCGAAAATTATAATTCATTTGTTTTTTTCCTTAATTGTTTTTTTTCTTTGCGTCACTTAGTTTACAAAATGGAAAACTTGAAATATCGCGTTATTTACGAGTACGAGTTCCACCGTGTCACCAGTGCTGCAGAAACGGCTCGAAGGATTAATGATGTGTATGACGACGGTGACGCAAAAGAAAACACAGTTCGTTTTTGGATCCAACGTTTTCGTTCTGGAAATTTCGACCTGCAAAACAAGCCCCGTGGACGGCCGGAGACCAAAGTTAATAATGAAGAATTGAAGGCTATTGTGGAAGCGGATCCATCGCAAATCACGTCCAAGTTAGCTGCAGGCTGCGGTGTTAGTGATAAAACTGTTTTAATCAACTTGAAGCAAATTGGGAAGGTGAAAAAGCTCCCATAAGCTCCCATACAAAGTTCCTCCCATACAAAATGCAAATTTCATATGAAAAGACCTAATATAATCCTATTATAATACACATAAGATATACATTACTTTAAACGAGAAAGAAAAGAACAATTACAATAAAAAAATATTTTACATTTCTTGCCTAAAATTACTCTTGAAACCTTCAAGACTAATTTTGAAAATGTCAAGAGACCTAGAGATTTCATTTAGCTGCACCATACCTCTTGTCATGCTGTGCTGGGCCAGAACGTCTGTTCTGCCGTGTGGGATACACAGAAAGTCATGGTGGCGACCCTCGCAGTAGTTGTACGGTACGAACAATTTATAGCATTCTAAGAGGTATGGGCTGACAACTAACTAACTAACCATCACGCCGTTTCCCCGCAGGGGTAGGCAGAGAGGACGGACCGCCAAACAACTCGGTCTTGGCACACAGTCTTTGCTTCACTCACATTCATACATCGTCTCATACATACTCTTCTATTATTCCGACTTTTGACATGGCCCGACTCAAGTATCTGATTCACTTGATCGTGCCATGTCTTCCTCGGGCGTCCCCTACTTCTTCTTCCATTCACATTTGCGTCATATATTCTTCTCACATTATTTTCTTCTTTCATTCGCTCTACATGTCCAAACCTGACATGGGCTGACAATGTAGTAGTTTATAATTTTGAAAGCTGTTAATGTTAGAATCCCATTCCTTCTAGATTGGAGACTTTCGAAGCGCGTTTCAGATAGCAAATCCAGATGATGCATAAATCGAAAATGAGTGTGTTTGTTTGTTACGATTTCACGCCTTAACCACTAAACCTATTTAACCGGCCATTGGTGACGTGAATTTGACTTACATCGTTGGTGACCCCGGTCTCACGCACCGGGATTTTTGACTACCAGTTTTTCAATAATTTACTGTTCATGCTACTTTTCATTGAAGATTTTATAAAATGATATCTTTTTCTATCAATAAAACATAGGTATTCCTTAAATCCAATCTCTTTTATTACCATAACACAATATCTTTAGTTGTATTAAAATTGTGAGATATTTTAACAATTTTTATTTAAACCGAACAATCTTAAATATTTAACGACAAAATCAGTCTTCGTCAGTCTTATGACACTTGAAACATAAATGACAATACTTATGTTTTTTTTAAATTTTATCTTATAAATTACACAATAACCATTTGACTTAGTTGGTGATGCCGGTCTCACGCACCGGGTTGGCGCCAAAACTGCATGAGGTGCGCCCGCGTCGCTGTCGCGGGGTAGACTGGCGGTAGGGGGCGTGAAATAAGGCAGCTACTCGAAATCGCAGTATGATTCGATGAATGGTAAAAAAATATTACACTTTTTCGAATTACCCGGTCTCACAGACATATACGTCACCAATAGCGGGTTAAAAAATTCTTTCAATTGAAAGGTACATAACCAGTGAGCAACGTAGGCTGTATATAATGGTAAGCTCTGGCGTTATGAAATTTGTATAAATGAAATGTGTATATTTCATTTAATTTAGCGGCAGGGAGGAAAGGAAGGGGGAAGGCGTGGAAGGTGGAAGGGAACGTGTACGACGCACGGAAAATAAGGACATGCAGGGAAACTCCATTTATTTCTTTGAACGGCATTGCAACGCATGCCAGGTAATAATCCAAGCATTAACACTGAAGCCTGTGAAAAGAATACACGCATCTTCCAAATACTATGGACAGAGAGGGTAACGAATATACTCGTATAATTTGCAGATATAACAAAAAATGTACAGCCGGAAGTGTTTCTCCTCAGAACAAAGAAAATTATTTTTTTCAATTTTTTTTACATTAGCTCCACACAGTGGTCCCTGAGGAAAAAAAATCGAGTGCAGTTTACAAGATGTAAAAGAGAAATTTTACCAAAACAATCTCAAGCAATACTTGAAAAGTGAGGTCATAATCAAAGCGACCAGATGCAGTAATCGTAATTTCCGTTCCATCCGAAAACCAAATCACAGAGGGCCACAGAAGCTTCATTTAAACAATCCTCAGGGCCAATGTCATCTTTGGAGATGTCGTGTGGAGGGTATTTATAGGTAAATAAAAGAGAGTAGGAAGGAAAAAGAGTGGCCAGGAATCTGGGGTCAGCTGTAATGTCTTGCTCCATCGCAGTGCACCGCTACCACTGCGGTGCAAGGCGATGGGTCAAGAGATTCCGGCAGGAGAGGTCAGGGCTATGTCTCTCTAGGTCTTTAACCAGTCATTAATAAACGTATTCATCACCAAGACCTAGACAAACCTCACCCCATGGGAAACCCTGCTAAATCACCAAACGTTGCGACCCACTTGGGGAGACCTATGGCTGGGGTGTTTGTTATCCAATAAATGGTTTTCGAGGAGGATATAGGTTATCCAATAATAGGTTCCCAAAATCCACTACCAAAATATTAAATTACAGTTAAAAAAAAAAAAATTATATGAATACCGCACAAGAGTCCCAACTGTTCCCGTCTGAAGCCAGTGAGACTATGGCATCCCCAATTGGGGTATGTTGTGAGGCTGAGGGTAGTGGGGAAGGGAAGGAGATAGTGAAGAGGAAGGTAGGGAAGTACCTGGCTATTCAGATCTGGTCAACAAACACGGCTAATGCCATTTCAAGCAAAGTTTCAATTCTGAATGGTGGTCTTACACCAGGGCGATACTGAGAGTATCTTCCACTCTGGAACGTGCCGTAAATATATTATTTTAAATGAATAAATGTGAAATAACACAAATTAATCAAATAAAATTTATTTGACACGCCGGGATTCGATCCCGCGACCTTCGGTGTGCGAGTCAAGCGCCTTACCGCTGCACCACGCCGGCCGTCAGTTGAATGAACTCTAAGGAAATTTAATTCCTAAGGCTTAACTTTAAACAATTCAAAGCCTATTCGGATTGCTACTACGCCACCGGTAAAATAAAATAAAAAATGCTTACCACAATAAAATTACATATAACATACACAACTTAATTATAATTTCATTGTTTCTGAAAGAAATAGCTGATATTTTTTATTATCCCATAAGCAATATTAAAATAATTTATTGTAATCATGAAGCGGATTATTGTTTGCACTGAGCGTGCAATTATCCAAGCAATTATGTAAACATTAAAAAATACCTGTTATAATGGGAAAAACTTTACGCGAAATTAATCGTTGTGATGTGATGTTAATCAGGGAAAAAGTTATGGTGAATCATGGAAGTGCAAATATACTAATATAGTGCTGTTATGGCATCACACTTTATTATTACACTATCGAGTTCCCGGCGTGCGTTGCTTGACACTTAATAAATAAAAAAAATTCTACCTTGTCTTTTCCCATTCCTCCCGTTCTCCTTCCGCATCCCCTTCCTGTCCTACTTCCCCTTCCCGTCCCTTTCCTCTCCCGCTTCCCCATTCCCGCGAGCCCCCTCTCCTGCATTCCATACATTTAGTCCCGGTACATTTAGTTTGCACCTTTTGCATTTTTTTAATACAAATTTTATAATGCCAGAGCTCAACTGTATATATAGAAACCATCGCGAGCATTCACACGTCAAATCCCCAAAGTTTTATTACAATCGGATGAATGGTTAGCAACGCATAATTTCATAATTCCAGAGCTCACAATTACATATGGAAACCATCGCGGGCATGCGCACATCAAATCCCCAAAGTTTCATCGCAATCGGTTGAATGGTTTAGCTACACATTACATATTATATGTATAGACAGAAGCAAACGTATTTTGATTTTTATATAAAATAAATAAATAAATGTTTATTCCGGTATGTGGGGAGAATAGTGCAATCCCACACATTCCATAAGGGTTATAAAATATACATTTTAAGTAGAGAAGCAGGTGATATGATTGTACATGAACAAAGGTAATAACAAAATAAAATCATAATAATTAGCTTTTAGGATTCTGCGACCACATTAGGTGCCAGTATTTTTCTCCAGTGTGCATCAATGCTGGATGATGGACTGAGGCGGGCTTCCATGACGAGGATATTTCCAGAGCTGCTTATCCTTTCCCTCATTCCTGCCACCCTGGATCTAATAAGGGCTGCATAGCCGGGAACTCGCCCCTCCGTGAACATCCGGGAAGCGCTGCAATATCTGGGGAGACCAAATATTATGCGGAAGGCGTTGTTGTACTGAACTCGAAGTCTTTCTATACTACTCTTCTTGTAGTTTGCCCAGAGTTCGCACGTGTACAGCGTTGCGCAGAAGGAAAGGAATAGCGTCCTTTTTACAGCGGTACTGCAAAGGCGGAATCTTCTGCTGAGCATGTTTGCTTTTACGCTGAGAGTCCATCAGATTACTGGTGATTATGTGTCCAAGGTATTTAGTTACTTCAGTCAACTGCAGGTTCACACCGTTCAGGGTAGCTGGAGGAATATTCTTTGGTCCTTGTCCATGTCTTATGACCAGTAGAGCCGTTTTAGTGGGGTTATATAGCATGTTTGTTTCTTCAGCAAACTCTTCGCAGATCTTCAGAAGAATACGTAGGCCCCTTATAGATGGTGCCATCAAGACCATGTCGTCCGCATAACTGATGTTGTTCAAACACTGTCCTCCGATTTGGCAACCTACCCTTGCATTGTTTAACCTGTCGGTGAGTTCGTCCATGTACAGGTTGAACAATATCGGGGACATGCATCCTCCCTGTCTGACGCCACTCTTTAGGAAATAAGGTTCTGAAAATCCATCTTTCCACTTTACAAGGTTTTCCTGTTGACGGTGCCAAATTTCTAGAATTTTTACCACTTTCCAAGGTATACCTCTTTTCTTTAGTATTTTCCACAATAAGGGGTGGGAAACTCGGTCAAAAGCCTTACTAAGATCCAAAAAGCATGCATAAATATATAGATAGATTATTTATTCATAAAAAATTGCAAACTTATTTTGTGTAACATTTTAATTAAAAATAATTAGAACTTTTATTAAGGCTAGAGCTCCATATAAGAGGGCCTGAAGAAAAAAAATCTGTCAAAAAAAAATCCCATACAGACCCGCCACACTTAATGATGATGCGCTGTAAGCTCAACGTTATACGCCGTAATCGCTGCTCACGTGATATATGGGCGTTTTCCAAAAAAGATGTCGGTGACGTAACAGGAATTCCACTCAAGCGAGATGCTGCATTTCGATTTAAAATATATTAAAATTTATTACAGAAAGTATGAACTTCACGACGAAAGTAATTAAATATAGAAAATATCAATAACTTCTAAAATAAATGCAATTTAAGTCTGTTGGTAAGAAATTCTTTTACGTCACCGATATCATAATGTTTATAAATAAAATTAAAAGACATTCATTATTTCACATCTTTATTTACGAATTAAAAACATAATCCGTCTTCTAAAAAATTTAAATCATCACGCTTTTTGAATTAAATATTAAGTTTTCATTTAAAATTATTTTTTTATGCTACTTTTGGATACTTTGTACTACATATTATTCGTTCTAGAAAGACGAATGTAAGTTTTTGGTTAACGAATGTTAAATTATAACAAATTTAAAATTAACCATAAACTATATCTATAAAATACAAAACAAATATCTTTGAGATATAATAACTAATCTTAGAAAATACATCACAGAAATAATAGGACAGTGACGAAAACTAAACACTTGGTAACGTTTAGGAACTCTAAGGCAGCGTTCAGATGACAAAAATATAATCAACACACTTACAAGTGAACGTAATATAAGGTCATTTAAATTAAAACGTAAAAGCACAGTAGAAGAAATAGGTTAATGCAAATTCAAGCTTACCCTACGATAACTTTTTTTTTTATCAATGAACAAATGATCAATTGAACTGAAATACTATTTTGACTGAACAACTATGATTAATGGGAAAAATAGCATTTAAAAAGAAAACATTCATGCTATTTAGACGTGAACATAACATAAGGTCATTTAAAATGAAATATAAAAGCAGAGTAGTAGTTAATACAAATACAAGCTTACCTTACAAAACTATTTTTCCATCAATGTGAATTATTGTAAACTCAAACTGAAATACTATTTTGACTGAACAACTATGATTATTGGGAAAAATGGCAATTAAAGATAAAACATCATTTTACTTACACGTGAACATAATATAAGGTCATTTAAATTGAAACATAAAAGCATAGTAGTAGTTAATACAAATACAAGCTTACCTTACAAAACTATTTTTCCATCAATGTGAATTATTGTAAACTCAAACTGAAATACTATTTTGACTGAATAACTATGATTAATGGGAAAAATAGCATTTAAAAATAAAACATTAATTTTAATTAGACGTGAACATAATATAAGATCATTTAAATTGAAACAGAAAAGCACAATAATAGTTAATACAAATACAAGATTACCTTACAAAACTATTTTTCCATCAATGTGAATTATTGTAAACTCAAACTGAAATACTATTTTGACTAAATAACTATGATTAATGGGAAAAATAGCATTTAAAAATAAAAAATTCATTTTAATTAGACGTGAACATAATATAAGATCATTTAAATTGAAACATAAAAGCACAGTAGTAGTTAATACAAATTCAAGCTTACCTTACAAAAATATTTTTCCATCTATTTGAATTATTGTAAACTCCAACTGAAATACAATTTTAACTGAACAACTATGATTAATGGGAAAAATAGCAATTAAAAAGGAAACATTAATTTTAAAATGAAAAAGGCAGTATTGACATGTATATGCAATTGTGTTATTCTGCTCCAAGACAAATTAAACAGATGTAGTAAAAAAATGTAGTTCCGCTACATGTCAGTCAGACCCAATTTTTACACACATTAAAGTTTACCATTCTTTGTACAACAAAATGTTGACGCTACTTGCAAAGAGAGCACAAAAAAGTTCTTGATGACTAAAGATTTTAATTTTAATTTTAATTTCTTTGTTGTAAAGCTTGTTTTCTTTGGATATTATTTTTCTTCTCTTTCTAGGAGGCTGATATTCATGTGATGCTTGAATTTCTTTAAGCTGCATATTTTGGGTATCATTAAGAATATTCTTTGTTGTAAAGCTTGTTTTCTTTGGATATTATTTTTCTTCTCTTTCTAGGAGGCTGATATTCATGTGATGCTTGAATTTCTTTAAGCTGCATATTTTGGGTATCATTAAGAATATCCTGTGAAGGATCCAATTTTGATCTTTCAGGGATTTGAATAATACTTTCATTTTTTTTATTATTGGTCAGATTAGCTTATCTACAAAATATAAGGTGATTTCTCGCAAATATATCAGGAATCCAGCATAATATTTTTTTAGGAAGAACGTCACCAAAACACTACAGTTGTTTACCAATAATTTCACATGAAACACGAATAATACGGAACTATTTTGGTTGTATATTATTAGTCTATTCCTTATAGAGAAAGTGTATTCCTTATAAAGAGAGTTGAATTTTAGTTGGGCATATTATTTATTTATTTATTTACGCCCTAGTGGGCTTTTACAAGATAGATACATAATTAATACAGTTGTGTAAGCAAATACATAGTATTCAATATATATTGATTTATGATAAATTTAAGACAAATTAAATGTATAGGTATGGAAAGCGAAATTTGTAAAAAGACATATAAAACTAAAAGAAAATAAAAATATAGAGTGTATTCACTACGGAGTCGTGCAATCATACATTTTACTAAAATAATTATAAAGACTTCGTTTTGTGACTAATACGGAATCTTTAAATATGTCTACAGTATTCCCAAATTTATTGCCCAGATGATGCATTCTATTAATAGGTGTATGAGCCTCATAATTCGTTTTGAAATTGTAACAGAAAAAGGTAGCACTTTGTCTCGTATTTCTGGTCGGTATGTAAAATTTTATTTTGGAGAGAATTTCAGGGTTGTTAATGCAATTATTAATAATTTTATTTAATAGTACAAGGTAAAAGATGATCCGCCTATCTGACAGCGTAATTATGTTGAGTTGTTTCATCAAAAGGACATAGTTAATATTTTGAATTGGAATATTCAGCTTAAATTTAATAAATCTTAGAAATTTGTGCTGTACCCTTTCTATATTGTTGGAATGGATTTTATACATTATTATATATTTATACGTTCTCTACCTGGCTTCTTACTAAAGAAGTGTACAATGTTTTCAAACATTCTAGTGACTTGAAACGACTTGCTGTTCTGCATATGAACCCTAGCATTTCATTATCATGACGTCTTCTTAAATATCCGAGTAAAATGCAACATTATGATTTCGGACTTATATCTCGTTACGAAATTCGAAGAATACATTATTAATCTTCAAATTTTGCACGCATAAATTGTTATTGTCTTGTCTCGACACAGGTATATCCTAGTGAGACAGGCATAAAAAAACCCAATGTAAATAAACTTTTTATGTATAAATAAATAAACAAATAAATTACTCCATGTTTTTCTTTGTTCGTCGTGATGTATTATTAAGGCAAATCGATAAAATATCCTTAAATTGACATTTTATAAATAACGAATGATAATTTATAGTGAGTGCCAAAATCGATTTCTCTCCGTGCAGGTGAACCGACCTTTAGAATTCCATTACGTTACTTTTAAGTTCCATTCATGAGACAGTAGCGTAATAGAAGTAACGTAATCTCGTCAATATTTTTTCAACATGTATTTATAAATAAATTATGAAACTTCTGTTAATTCTAACTAAAGATTTTATAAAAAAATAAATGAATAAATTCAATTCAAAATAGAGTCTTATTAATACATGTTGTTAAATTACCTGGAGAAATGTGGAATCGTTGGCGGAACACTTTTTTAGCACCAGCCGAGAGCAACCGTTTCTGTTGCGAATTCTTGGCAAACTAGCTGACAAAAATCAAACATTGCCGCCCTCATACACTAAATAATGTTGCTATTTTCGAAAATATGCGTCGATTCGGCGATATTTTTTCTGGAAGAAGTCAATAATGTGTTCACGTAGGCGGAAACTCCACCATACTATTTCGCAGGACAACTCAAAAACTGGTATTTAAATTATTTGGCACGATAATTAATCTATATTAGGGTTTCAAATTGAAACTACAATCATATAGTATAAGTGAAAATAGAAATAATACTGGGAAAAAATAAAATAACATTAATTTTCGAACTCTAACTGGTAGCGGTAGGTGAAGGACACACCAAAAACAGTGACCTGTAGTCTTACTTATTTTGAAATAATATAGAATTTTAATCATTATTTTTAGTCCATAAAGGTATTTATTAGTTATTATATTGGTAAAAATATAGAAGTGGTCATAAAAACCGACACAATATAAGTTATTGATCCTGAAAGTGATCGGACACTGACTTTTACCTATGTATATTTTTTTTGAAAAACTCCCATATAAAAAGTTATGTGACCACCTCTCTGCCGTAAACAGGAGAGAAGGTAATTTTAATTACGGAGCTGCGTAAAGGTACACATCCAGAACAAAGAAATGATATTTCGCGGTAGCTCCCTAATTACCTCCTCTCCTACTGTAGGAAGTTTTATAGCGAAGCGTGCAACACATAAGCGCTAGCGCTTTTAACGCTAGATGTGTCTGTAGCTTAAATTACAAACATAGACTTGAAGTTTTAATGGGAGAAAGTATAGTTGTAGGAAGGGGCGTTTATCTTGGAATTTTTTAATAATGATACATGAATATATTACAATACCCCCCCCCCCCCACACCCTTAAAAAATTTTCTACACCCATTATACAACATAATAGTCACTTTTTAAATGTAAATACACTCCTGGCAATTTCAATCCCGAGCCGCCTCTGATTGTAAGTTGGCAGGTGCACAAAAAGTAAGCACGTGTCCTGATTGGAGTTGGATGTTTTTTTTTCTGGATTGGTTCGTTAGCAAGTAAATGTATTTGCAGAATAACTTCCAAACTTCATTAAAACTGTTCGAGTCGTCTGAAGCTAGAAAGTTTGTAATTCAGCCGAATCTAATAAGCCATTTCGAAAGGTTTAAATTCAATAAAGTTACCAAAATCAAATCACCAGAGTTGGACTGACAAAAAAAACTTTAAAAAGGGATAGCTCATATTTGTTTATCATTTCAGATATGATGGCAATGTTTAAATGGATATTAAGTTAGCACTTATTTTCAGCGCTTCTCGGATGTTCACAGCGGGGCGAGTTCCCGGCTATACAGCCCTTATTAGATCCAGGGTGGCAGGAATGAGGGAAAGGATAAGCAGCTCTGGAAATATTCTCGTCATGGAAGCCCGCCTCAGACCATCATCCAGCATTGATGCACACTGGAGAAAAATACTGGCTCCTAATGTGCTCACAGAATTCGAAAAGCCAATCATTATTATTTTCTTTTGTTTTTACCTTTATTTCATGTACAATCATATTCACCAGCTTCTCTTTTTTTCTCTTTAAAATATTTTGTGTATATATTATAACCCTTATGAAATGTGTGGGACTGCACTACATACCGGAAAAAACATTTATTATTATTGTTATTAAACAGATTTGTGAAAAAAATTTGCAACACGTGAAGAAAAAACTAATCTTTTTGCCAATAAATCAATGTCTCATTAAAAATCCTACCGACGAAAAAATATTGAACTTGATAATTTATCATTATTCAGATATTCAAGACTCTTAGAGATATATTTGTGTAAATGAATTAACTTTTAAAAAAAATACTTTTAGATAATATTCTGATTGAAAGTGGACTGAACTAAAAATTATTTAAAAATATATTTTTTCCACATTATTACGACGTCAAGAATTGCCTAAAAGTATAATAAAACCGTGCACTTACCTGAAGGTAATGCCTTCTCGCAGTAGTATAGGCAATGTATATCCTCTTCTATCCATGTAATACTTGCAGACCTAATTATTCATCCATCAGGTGTCTGATTTCATCAATTGATTGTATCGTGGAGGAAGAATTTTGTATTATGAATCTTTCCTCTCAGAATACCAAATTTTCATAAACCAAGATAAAATAATAATGTACATAAAATATAATGATATAAATCGAACTACTGTTAACTGAAATAACAATTTGATTCTGAGCCGTCTCTGCCCTTGCACCCACAAAATGCGAAATAATATGCCAAAAATAGTGCGACGAGATTAGAGTCGTTATGTCGGAGTACTTTCGCTGCATAGCGAAGTGATTTTTGTCGGTTTCGCGGTGTTAATAAGGTGCCCCCTATTGAGAACCCAAACACAATCGTGAACCATATACTTACCTTATTAAACCTCCTATTACCTACTTTATTTAGCCACCATGAAGCCCCCGCATTCCAAATTTCTACCATTTTATAACAAGTTCTTAAAAAATTAAATATTTTGACATTCTAAATTTAAAACAAATATATGCCAAGAATTTTCTTATACATCATTTTAAAAACAGAAAATCTCCTAATGAAACTCGGATACATGACACAAGTGCCTCAAAAAAGGATAAACGAGATGTTCCAAAATTCAAAACAAGTTTTGGCCAAAGAAACCACATATATCTGGCAACCAAACTTTACAACATCCTTCTTCCAAGTTTGAAAAAGATAAAAAAGGTAAATAAGTTTAAGGAAAAAAACAAAACATGAGTGAAAGAAATTAATGCAGACATACTAGAGAATGAATTAAAAACGTCATAGAAACTAAATAACGGAAAATCAAAGAAATCTACCAGTCCGCCTCAGCACAGGACCACCTAGTGAGGAGGACTAAGAACATACAGATGAAATATTTATATACATTATCATATCTTGTAATTTTCATCAAACCGGTAATTAAATAGTCACTAATAAAAAAAAAATAAAAAAAAGTTATTTTCGAAGTAAATATTTATATGTTTTCTGAGCCGAAACTGCAATTATAGGAAATTCTTTTGATAGAATAAAATCGCAAAATATGCTCCTAAAATTAATAGAAATATTTTGTTCTGTTATTTAACATGTTATGGGTATGGAATAAAAATGAGATTGTGTAATTCACACAGATAATGTCGCTTTCTTTTCTTTTGCCTGTTTATTTCAAAGTGGTTTGAAGATTGGATTTCGATTTACAAAAATAAAAATATTTATTTTTTGGATTTTGTAGGATTCGAACCTCCTTTCGCTGGATTTCTCTGGCCGTTGAAAATTTAACGCATTATATTAGAACCGAGCACCTGTCAAATAAAAACGAGTGTGCTCAACTGAAGTAAAACTTCTGCTCCACCTATAATCTATATGATAGGAAGAGAGAAAGAAAATGTGCGCGCGCACTGCATTCTCTTGCTCCTACAGTAATATACGAAGCGTTCGCCTCGCTTTTCGTAACGCTCTCGTCACGCATTCGCCAGCTTACCCCTCAAGCCCTTTAAGTCAAGCGTGCATAAAGAAATATTACTTCAATAAATTTTAGTGACTCATTTATGTTTCATCCAAATTTCAAATCACTAATGGGGCTAAAGAAGTTTCACTTCAAAAATTAACAGTGAATTTTTAAATGCAAAGTTAGCATTTGTCGGGAGATTTTTACTCTATTTTAAACGACTCGAGTTTTATTAAACAATTTCGCAATTTTCGCTCTTTTTCAATTTCAATTTTCTTAGGAAAAAATCGAAATCGGTATTCACATCCCTTATGGGAGGAGTTTAAAAATACTTTGGTTGGAAAAGGTATTTGAGATTTTTTCTTACAGGTTGATTTCGTAAAGGTCTGTAAAAAACAATAACTCCTTTTTTACGAATTGTTTTTTGTAATAACAACGAAATTTAAAATCGATTTCACGGAACCAAGCGAATTAATTGAAGCATCTATAATACTTCTAAGCGATCAAATTTTCAAAACAAAAACATGTGATTTTGTATAATTTTGCATTATTTTGTATGGCTTCATCTTAATTATTATAGTTTATTATATTGGCGCGCACCTCTAACATTCGTATTTACTTATTATTTTTAATTGATAAACTAACGTTTAAACAAGATTTTTATGCATAGCACAAAGGGTAGATAACAAATATTATAATCAATAATTATCAGCCTGAAACACTCATCTACATTGAAAAGATCTTCCGAGAAAAGATACTGGCCGCCAACGGGAATTGAACCCGTGATCATCTGATTGCCGGTCAGCAGCTCTGACCACTGAGCTATGGCGGCTTATCAAATACCCGCCAAATAATTCAATATATACTAGTGTTTCATTCGACAATTACTTATATTATTACATTTTTCCAACTGAAAACAACCAACTTTATTTTTGTGAGAGAGGTATTTTTTAATACTAAATCTCCAGCTAGGTGGCGTCGAGACTAATTATGTCTGCATTTTTTGCTGAAATACTTTAACTTGTCAAATATTAATTATTATTTTTAATTGATAAACTAACGTTTAAACAAGATTTTTATGCATAGCACAAAGGGTAGATAACAAATATTATAATCAATAATTATCAGCCTGAAACACTCATCTACATTGAAAAAAATCTTCCGAGAAAAGATACTGGCCGCCAACGGGAATTGAACCCGTGACCATCTGATTGCCGGTCAGCAGCTCTGACCACTGAGCTATGGCGGCTTATCAAATACCCGCCAAATAATTCAATATATACTAGTGTTTCATTCGACAATTACTTATATTATTACATTTTTCCAACTGAAAACAACCAACTTTATTTTTGTGAGAGAGGTATTTTTTAATACTAAATCTCCAGATAGGTGGCGTCGAGACTAATTATGTCTGCATTTTTTGCTGAAATACTTTAACTTGTCAAATATTAATTATTATTTTTAATTGATAAACTAACGTTTAAACAAGATTTTTATGCATAGCACAAAGGGTAGATAACAAATATTATAATCAATAATTATCAGCCTGAAACACTCATCTACATTGAAAAAATCTTCCGAGAAAAGATACTGGCCGCCAACGGGAATTGAACCCGTGACCATCTGATTGCCGGTCAGCAGCTCTGACCACTGAGCTATGGCGGCTTATCAAATACCCGATCTTTTCTCGGAAGATTTTTTCAATGTAGATGAGTGTTTCAGGCTGATTCGGAAGATTTTTTGAAACGTTAGTTTATCAATTAAAAATAATAATTAATATTTGACAAGTTAAAGTATTTCAGCAAAAAATGCAGACATAATTAGTCTCGACGCCACCTAGCTGGAGATTTAGTATTAAAAAATACCTCTCTCACAAAAATAAAGTTGGTTGTTTTCAGTTGGAAAAATGTAATAATATAAGTAATTGTCGAATGAAACACTAGTATATATTGAATTATTTGGCGGGTATTTGATAAGCCGCCATAGCTCAATGGTCAGAGCTGCTGACCGGCAATCAGATGGTCACGGGTTCAATTCCCGTTGGCGGCCAGTATCTTTTCTCGGAAGATTTTTTCAATGTAGATGAGTGTTTCAGGCTAATAATTATTGATTATAATATTTGTTATTCGTATTTACATATTATTTCCCCTTCTTCTTCTATATGAACGCTAAATACTGGGACTCAAGATATTAATGAAAGAATATAAAATAGTATGTTTAAATATTTCATGATTTTAGATGCAACTTGGGAAATTATTTGTGAGTAAATGATAAACATTAAAAAAAATGTCCTATTTACATCCGATCACATTGATGTAAATTAAAATTTATACCCAAGAAAACGCATTTCTTTTTTTACAATGTTTTGTTTTTAATTTTTTTTTTCATTATTTATTAACACAGTAGATAAGGCAAGATATATATTTTTTTAATTATTATCAACGCACAAAAAAATTCCGAAGTTGTTTCCAAAATGAAAAAAAATTGATAACTGCAAAATAACCAAAATGTACACCTACAATACCTACACACATGAATTTAAAGTTTCCGACCGGAATTTTAAAAAAAATATGAAAATTTTAAGATTTTTTTATTAATTATTTGTACATAATTTAACATTCGTAATTTCATTTCTCTCCGTCTTCTTATTTTTGGGGCCGGGAACTGAGCCTTAATGGTATAAAATAATGTGCCTTAGAAATCAACCCGCAAAAAAATGTTTTTTTTTTACCATAATATTTTTTCGATTTTCGAACTAGTTACGCCATCTCTTGAAGCCAATTTCAGAGAAATTCGTGTGATTGCGCGAGTGTGCGAGTGCCACCAAAATTTGATAGAATGTGTTGTTATCGAAATGCTATCTGCATTGTTTCAGCTCGATCGAATGTCAGGAAGTAGGTTCAGTTCCACTCATATTGCATTAATTCAGGAAAAAAAAATCTAAATTCAAATAGACGGATTTAAATAGAGTTACAAATTATTTAATTTTGTTACATAGATATTATACCTGTTCTATGGTCGACATATTACAATGTCATTGTTTAACATTATTCTTCTATGGTGATTTAACAACTGATATAAAAATAAATAAAAAGTAAATTTAGCGCATTGCTGCTGTTAATTTATTGTGTTGTGTTTGGTGACCGGACAACTCAGAAACAAGTCAACGCAACACTTCCTTTGAAAAGTGATGAAAAAATATATAAAAATATTGGTTAAATAGGTTGCATTAGGTTAGTTTATGGGCTATATTTCACTATTTTTTTTTCATAGCTTTTGATGACTTTTCAAAAAAAGTGTTTAGTTGGGTTGATTCTGAATTGTCACGGATCCGTTGTGTTCATGGTTCTTATTGCACGTTATTCTTTTTTTTTTCAAGAAAAATCTTCCGTTGACACGCTTTTATTATTACCGTGACCATCCACGCTTACCATTCCGTGAGGTCATAAAAAGGCAATAAACATATATATGTCCCTTACCGCAGCTGCTCTTTCTTACTTATTAAAAAATTGCGAAACAAAAGATGAGACACACAAAATACGTGTGACCGTTTCCTCCAATGTGACTATTTATTTGCGACGGGAAATACGTTACATTTTCTTTATACGTCAGGGAGAGATGTATAAAAATTGATTTTATGTTTTTTTTGGGGGAGAGGGGGTGTAGACATAAGTTCTCCGTTTGTCTCATTTTCGACTGTGGTTATTAAGTGTGTATGAGAGCTGCAGCATTAAATGTTTAAGAACAAAGGCAAAATCATCTGGCAACATCAGGACATTGATATTTGACGTTTTGAATTTTTGGAATTCACTCGCATTTCAATACATATTATCCTCGAAACTATTTTCCATACTTTCAAAATGATCGTCACGGCTAGAAGCATTGGAGTCTACGGAAAAGTCACGGTGCGGTGTGAGTGAGAGAGATGCAAGAAAATGATGACATTTTCCTTTGGAGGAAACAGACCTACGGGCCTAAGTTTATTGACTTTTTATGCCGTTACGGTACCGTAATCGTGAATAGTCACGGTAAGATAATAATATTCATTGAAATGTCCTTTATTACATATTTTTAAATTAATAATTTGACTATTTTTCAAAAATATTAATAATGATTAATTAGATACAGAAACGTTAGGAAAAAAATTATAATTTTTAAGAGAACTTAATTTTTGAACACTAGCTTATCACTAGCTAAACCCGGCCACGCTTCGCTGTGGCTTTGTCTGATTTTAATTATAAGAGAAGTTAACAAAAATTTAATTAAATGAAGACAATATTAAAGAAACTCAATCAAAATCTGAAGACAGAAAAATCAGAAAAAGATATTGGTCCCAGTGGAACCAATTCAGAAGATTTTTTCTTCAAGTAAGTATGCAAAGAGGATATACGGCCGTATAACCAAAATCGATATACTTATATCTGAAGACATCTTTAGTGGAAATCCGCTGTAACCTAACCTAACCTCACCTAACATAACAAATTCGTCAATTCACCCTAAAATATGGTGTTAATTTCAGATTAAAAAGTTATATTATATGCAAGTAGGAATCTTTACGGTTTTTTGCTGCTTTTCACGCATGCTTCTTCGGAGAGTCGAAATTATTGTTAGTAAAAATATTTTTACAGCGGATTTCCCACTCAAGACGCCTTCAGATATAAGTATATCGATTTTGGTTGTACGGCCGTATATCCTCTTTGCATACTTACTTGAAGAAAAAATCTTCTAAATGATCAGGCCGGATGGATTGTCGCCGGATGAATTGTCGGCCGGATGAACTATCGGCAGGATGAACTGTCGGCAGGATGAACTGTCGGCAGGATGAACTGTCGGCAGGATGAACTGTCGGCGGACGAATTGTCGGGTCACCAGTAAAAATAACAAAGTAATAATGTTGCAAAATAACTATAGACTATAACTATAAAGATTACTTTATTAAATTGCTTAAATATCACTATTTTTTCCGTTAAAATCCATAGACGAAGTTTAGTCAACAATAGGTAGGAATTTTTTCAATTTTGAAAACGACAAAAATTTATAGCAATTTTGAGTTCAGCACTAAACCAAAGCATACAACCAAAATTGGTATTTTTGATAAGAGTAAGTTAAAACACGTATGGATAAATAAAGGTGAAAAAAGTTAGACGGGACTTTTCCCCAACAGTTGAAGATATAAACAATAATTACAAAGATGACGATGAAGATAATTATAAACAGGAACAGAAAAAAATGCACGAGATTTAAGATTTTTCGTTATAAATTCTTAAAATTGTGGGCAGGCATCGCAGCATTCCATGATTTATGCTTACCTAGTTAAATCTACATTTCAGATAGGCAGTGCTTTATATTGTTGATAAATCATCTAGGTACATGGTGAATGGCTTGGCCTTTTTTATTTCTCGCTTAAAAAATAAAGAAAAATGTTTTAAAAAATCAAGCCGTAAAAAAGCAAAAGTTGTTTTAATGTACTAAGTACATCTATTTTCTATTTCATTTTTTTAAAATGGTTTGGCAAAGGTTTGAACCTTCCCACGCAGTGACCAGCCAAATCCCGAGATGGTAAGACCGAAGTTTATTTCGTACTTTAAATGCTTTAATATTCGAATTTCAGAAAGGTAAGTTTATATATATATGTTCACACATGTGAGCGTGATTGCCACAAAGATAGTTGATAGAGGGATTGTTATCGGCAACGCGACAATCTGTCGAGTTTTAGATCGATCTGATGCCGGGAAGTCGGTTAATTTCAAAATAACAAAAGTTTAATTGTAATAGATGTTCAATATTTATTATGACTTTATATCACGTATATCCATCAATGTAATATATCATTGAAGAAGAAGATAGTAGGTAGTTATAAATCTTATAATAGATTACTTATAAAAAATGCCTGTGTCGTCTTAGGGGATTCTGTATGGAGGGTGTTTTAGGAATGGAAGAAGAAGAATTTCTGGGAAGTAAATAGGTATGAAGGGTGGGTAGGAATACAAAGGTCGGTATTTCCAGATGTGACGGACCTATGAATCCATCCCTAAAAAAGGAGTACAAGGCGATGAGTTGAAAGTTTCTGGCTGGAGAGGTCAAAAGACCTCCTTAAAGAGTCTCTCACGATGCGGCCCGCCCCGCAGCAGGTAGGCAAACACATCGGCCGCCAAGACCTTGATAAACCTCACCCCATGAACCCGTACACTCCTGCTAAGTCACCAAACGTAGCAAACCATAACAGACCTAGATATGTCAGAGGTGTTGGTTATCCAATAAATGGTTCCCGGGGCGGCGATACCCATATCCTGTTTCCTCTTATTTTTCTGTGTTTTGTTCTTTTTTCATGTTTCGTTTAGATTTATTACTATTATCTTCCTATTCAATCAAATAGATGAATTTAAAAAATATATATTAAAAAAGTGTTTCCGTGGAGGGCGCTAACTAGCTTGTAGCCAGCGCCGGCGTGAATTAAGTGGATTACAATCGAAGGAGACGGGGGATTGAGTACCTCGGCCGCATTATGCAAATATGTCGGCCGTGAGTGAACGGCGTTTTGTCATATTCAAATTCACGGAAGATAACACGAGAGATATGGCCAATAATTATTATTGTGGTCCGCCCGCCCCGTCAGCAAACACGGGATCGTCCCACTCCGCTATCGATCGTAATCTGGCCCGAATGTGGGCATCTGGCGCAATGCTCACCAATCTTCCGCAATTAGATTTGTTTTAAATTTTTACCATTTTTCAATTAAAAACTGTTGTTACCTCGAGTACATCACATTATTAATGGGAAAATTTTAATCGGTTTTGGCACGACTGTGCATACCTCAAAACATAAACTTGCCGGTATGGCTACCGCCACCCTCGGAACCATTTATTGGATTACAAACCCCTCTGCCGTAGACCACCCTAAAGTGGTTTGCTGCGTTTGACGGGTGCCTGGATCATGGTGTAAGGTTTGTCCAGGTCTTGGTGCCGGATGCGTCTGCCCACCAACTGCTCGGCAGGCCTGATCGGGAGAAACTGGTCAAGGGAGACCTTTTGACCTCTCCTGAAGGACTCTCACGGAATATCACCTTGCACCGCAGTGAAAGGGATAGATTCATTCGTCCGTCATTCTACCCACCCCTCGTACTCTTTTCCTTCCCAGAACTTCTTCTCCAAAAAATACCTTTTATTTAAAGATGACATAGTACCTAAATCATTTTCCCGTAATTATTTTCCTCAGTGATAGGTACCTGTGAGAGGCTAACGTATAAAATATATACTTTGGCAACCAACTAACCATCAAGACGTTTCCCCGCAGGGGTTGACAGAAGACGGACCGTGAAACAACTCGACAACGCGCACACTCCTTGCCTCATTCACATTCATACATAATCTTAACGTCCTTTTCGTAATCTGACTCATTAACCTTATGTACACCAGCATTGCATTCTCGTACCCGTCTCGGAACAGACTTAGTCTAGTGAGGCGGGTTACTTACTTGTTTTGTATAAGATATTATTATTACAATAAACGCCCGGGTTGCCGGCATTTAAAAAAAAAAAATCTTTGGAAATTTTTCCATTCTCTCACGATCAAATATGGTTTTCAAACAAATTCAAATCTTCTTCTTCTTCTTTGTGTGCCTTATCAGGTCCCCCCGACGCTGGCGATCACTCTTGAAAGGTCTCTCTGTCTTGCGCTGCCCGGGAAAAAAATGAGTTAGCCAAAGTGTTAAGCTAATTGAAGTTGTGTAACCATCGCCTAAACTTCAGCTACTAGTTCCTAAACTACTTTATGTGCAGATACCGTCGTTGTTTAGTAAAAGGTGCTTGAGCTACTACAACTAAACTTTATTAATAGTATACCAAAAGCTTACTTACCTAAACAAAATAACCTGTTTGGTTAATTAACCTAAAGCAATTTACTAAACCTATTTCACTTTAGTAGCTTAAGTTTATTTGTTAGTTCCAAAAGTATTTAGCTAAATTTAACTAAACATCGAGTTTGGTTAAATGTTTTGTTCAAATAGCCAAACTGAGGTTGGAATATCTAAATTGGGTATTTTTACATAACAATTAGTTGCATTGCACAAACTTAAGCAAACTGCTACAAAATTTTAGTTAAATCCACCAAACTTTAGTAGACGAGCATATAACGGCATTTTCGTTTCGGCCAGCTGCCCGGCTGAGATGACCAGATGTCTCAGATGACGCCGTTCTCAGTTCTAAGTGCGCACTACAGAGGAATTGACGTTCGTTGTGAATTTATTTTATGCCGGCCGCTACTTCTAAATAGTTGTAATGGCAGACAAAACCATGGAGGACTATCTAATTTCTTGGAATCTGGAAGCTTACGTAGAAAAAATTAAAGGTGAGTTTTGCTGGTAGCAGGAAACAATATTTTGAGAGACGATTCTTAACAAAATAACTTTTATTTGAATGAGGTTTTTAATAAGTAGATTCTAGTCTTACAAAACATAATATTTATGTATTTAGGTTTCATCTTTCATCAAAATGGTTGTAATAAACTACCAGCAACTAAAAGTATTTAACCCATGATTCTGAATCATGGGTATAATCCTTCGAGTTGATGGTGGTTACATTTACACCCTGTATTGTTTTCAGCTAAACTGCAAAGCTGCACTTCCTATTTAAAATAGATAATCTAACCAAAAAGCCAAGCTACAGTACCTAAAGCTAGCTAGCAATAGAGAGCTAAAACATCTATATCAGTAGGGCTATTCCAACCAAAGTTTAGTTAATCAACCTAACCATTTTGGAATATTAAATAAATAATAAGGTTACTACATCTAAACAGTTATGCTTTTTTAACCAAACACTACAAAATGGTTTAGATATAAAATACACAACAGTTTAGGTAACACAACTAAACACAGAAAGCTGTGTCAACCGATTAGTTTAGCTAGAATATCTGAATCGTTTAGCTGTCATAAATAAACTGCTGTTTAGCAAACAGTAGCTAAACGTTCGGCAGTCACCACAGCAACTAAACTGTTTGGTAGATAATTACTGAAAATTTAGTAAATAATACCAAAACATTTCTTTCAGTGCCGGAATAGCTCCTATACACTTCTAATGCCGGTCCACTCTCGTATATTTCGCATCCAAGACATTTGTCTCCTACCGGATAACTTCAAATAACTTCCCTTAAATAATAGGTTACATCACAGGTTTTTCAAAAAACAATATTAAAAAACCTAAAACACATGAAATATTAAAATTTAAAAAAATCTTTACTTAAGGTATATTGCGGCACGTTCCAGAGTAAAAGACTCAGTTTCAGAATTGAAACGCTGCCTGAAATGGCTTTGACTAGCCTGACTGACTGACTCACAGCGCCCTTGAGGTGATTTTTCACGAAAACGGCGCTATATAAATTAGCCAAATATTATTATTATTAGATCTGAATAGCCAAATACTTCCCCCTCTTCCTATTCTATGTCTCCTTCCACTTCCCACTACCTTCAGCCTGTCAATATACATAAATTGGGGATTCCGTAGTCTCACTGTTTTGAGGCGATTGGGAGCTAGCAGTTGGGACTGTGAGCAATGTTCGGTCATTGAATGTAGAGGTACTTTATTTTCCAAAAATTTGCGAATATGTTATTCTTTATAACATAGAAACTACTGGTCACTTCATAGGGAAGAATAAGCAAAGAATGTCATCAGCGATGTTTAGAATTTTTTCACAGAAAAATCTAAATCTACTTATTAACCCTCCGCCCATCGAGTCTTTTTTAAGACATGAGACGCCTCGCGGGGTCGCTGAGGACCCCAAAAATAAATATGATTAAATTGTTGTTATTGCCTACATTTAATGAGTTATTTTAACTCATTATAGTCTAGTGATAATGACTGCATTGAAATAAAAATAAATATTAAAAATTAGACATTTATTTTCAATGTAAAAGCTTAAAAATCACAAGGAAATTTTTTTTATAATCATGAATCATACTTTTTTAATAGAAAACTTAAAAAAAAATCTAATCAATTTCAATGAAACATAACTATTTGAGATTGACACAGACTTATTATTATCACAAAGAAAATCAACAAAATACAATGAAAAAACATATAAACTTGGTTTTTCATTGTATTGATTTGTTATTTTTTTTTTTGAGCCTCACGCCGAATCACAAGTCTGTATCTCACATCGCCCATGCGCAGACTGAATGTTGGAGGTGCTAGCGTTTAGTAAAGTCCGTTTCAGGAAAACCTACATAAAGTAAGGAATCAGTGGGAACTTTTAAAATGTAAATAATTAGCATTCCTGTAAAACCTAGGCTTTTAAAGATCCCACGCGACGGGCTGAGGGTTAAGGAAAAACCGAGAAGATTCTTTTAAAGGATGCACGATTAATATCAAATTTTAAATCGTTTTTTTTTTTTTTAAATTGCTTATTTTTTAAAATATGTGTGCGTGGCAAAATAAACATGAACACCTATTATCGATCTAACCCCTCAGGCTAATTTGTACGGTTTTCTGAACAACTCAGAGATCTCATGGAAATCATTATGTATTCCTTACTGTAATGGTTAGAAATATAACCTAAACTCTGTTAGAAAGAAAAACACCACGCTTTATATTCTAATCTAAAAATTAACCACAAAGTAATTGTAATATACCTACACCTTTATGAATCCAAAATTTCCCGAGGCAAATTGAAAAAAAAAAATTAATCATTTTTGAATTTTTGAAGTGAAAACTTCTTTAGCACAGTTTTGATTTTAAAATTAGCGACATTAAAAAGAGACAAACACGTACATCTATAGGATTTAACCTGTGAGAGAATAAGATAGTATAATCGGTCTCCTCTTTGTGCGGTGATTAGTAGCCTCCCCACTCTTGTCCACTTTAGTTTCGGAAGGTTTTACAACAACCGCGTGTGAATTGCACACTCTGATTTTTTAATTATTAATTAATTAATTTTACAGCAAACGACAAAAAAGTGAATTGACGATAACGTTTATAAAACGTTTGCCTAATTATGTGCGCGTTTTAATTATTTTTCGTTAACAGTAATTTTAATTAGAAAAAACGTAAGTTGATTAAAAAAAATTATTTCTTCAAGCACAGCAAATTTATTTTGTGGCACCATTTTAATTAAAAATTAATAAATTTCTTTGTTTTAACAACGTTTATTGTTTATAAAAAAACCGTCATGTTTTGTTAAGGATGCTCATTTACTTAGGGCTTACTTAAAACTAATTACAATAATAAACTTAACGGCGTCAATGGAAAGGTGGGAGTGGGAAGGGGGAATTTATAACGGGAATTTTTTTAATAATGAGTCGGTTTTTATAAACAAATAGCTGGTACCCGGCACGCGTTGCTAAGCCATTTAATAAAGAAATTGGTACTGTGCGTGTCCTTTCCCATTAGTCCCGTTCCTCTCCCGCCTCCCCTTCCTCTCCCGCGTTCCCTTCCCCTGTCGCGTTCGCACTCCGCCTCCTCCACCTTCCCTCTTCCCACTCCACTCCCCCTCCTTCCCCCGTCCCGCAAACCCCCCTCCCGTGTTCCCCTCCCCCCTCCCAGGTTACCCTCCCTCTTCCGCATTTCTTCCGCATTCATTCAGTCCCGGTACATTCAGTCTTCAAACAGCTCGCGTGGTACCTATTGCAATTTTTGTATAGAATTTCATAATGTCAGAGCTTATCAGTAGTTTTATCAAACCTTGTCCTGACAATAACGAACACAAAAAAAAATATACCAAATTCGGTGCGGTCGTTCGGAAGTTATGCGCGTACATATATTCTGCGATTCATTTTTATTTAATTAATTAATTTTTCGTAATGTCGATGAACGGTTTAGCAGTGCGTAATTTCACGATGCCAGCGCTCACTGTTGTATACAAAAACCATCGCGGGCATGCACACATCAAATTCCGAAAGTTTCATCTATTATTTAGCAACGCATAGCGGACATACAAAGATTTTTAGATTTTTATATTATATATCGAAGAAGAAGATAGATAAACGTGGTTAAAACGAAGAAATCTATTAATTTTTTTTTATATATCTAAAATTAAATGTTTATTTCGAATTATGCAATTAAAAATTGTATTTTATCATCTTTCAAAAAACAGTTTTTAGTTTTTGGATACGTTCAGAAATACTCTATTTACATTTATTTGGATTTTATTGCAAAGCCGAAACATTTTGACCTTCCGACAAAATAGGCAAGTGAAGACCAAGGCAAAACAATTCAGATGGATGTAGAACAAACGAGTAATAATTGTAATGTGTACCGACGTGGTGTGTTATTTAATAAGAGATAAAAGCGGTATTTAAGTTTCATGAGAACAAGAGAAGCAAGAAGCAACGTATCATTGTGGTGTAATTCCCGCGGAGCAGACGCCCGCGCCGCGCCTGACGGGTGACCGATGTGGAAAACGCAGTCACTTTTAACGAGTGCGCCCGGCCTAGGCAATTCCTTCTAATTTAGACTGTTGTTCTCCATTAATATACCTGTATAAGTAAACATTTTATTTTTAATAAGCTATAATTTTCAATGAAATCATAAGATACCCGGAATAATACGTATGGGAGCTTATCGCTGTACGTTTTATATTTTTGATGCGCGTCCTCTTTTTAAAACCAGTTTCGACGCAACGTTCCAGAACATTGCTGCCTCCAAGCGAATCCACCATCCCATGCTTGGCTGGTTCTAGTTAGTTACTAATTCAAAAATGTTAAAATATTATTTTTATTACATTTTTTGACATGTTTTGAACGGATGTGGAGAAACGAGAGAGCAGCAAGAAGGAAAAGTTGAACCGTTGCACCTTAACTTGTTCTTGCCTCGGTTCTGAGTAACGTGGGTAACCTGGAAAAGGGTTGGATAAAAACACTTGTGAAAGACAACATTCAGATAAACTCTGCACGAGATTATAATCTATGAATATATGCAACGAGCATGAAAGTGTGATATCAATCTCTATTTTTATTATTTGCGCAAATTTATTATTACAAACAGAGGTGGTCGATTGTCTGATGTTTAGAACACGCATTAACCGAGTTGATACTTTGCTCGATCCCTTTTTAACACGAGTTATACATAGTGAAAAAGAAATTATAAATTAAGTTGAAATAATTTATTTGCAATTTAGTTTATTTTTCGAAAAACTGTTTATTTTTTTTAAGTGAAAACTTCTTTAGCACCCTTGTGGTTTGAAACTCAATGAAAAGGAAACGAACGACACTAAAAAGAGACAAAAACATGCATCAGTAGGATTTAACCTGCGAGAGAATGAGATAAAATAAAATCTTTGAGCGTTGCTTCGTAGCCTCCCCACTCGTGTCACAATTGTAATTTTTTGAAGTAAAACTTCTTTACGCACGCTTGACTTGGGGAGTAAGCTGGTGAGTGCGTGACAAGAGCGTTACGAAAAGTGTGATCGGGCAAGGTGAACGGAAGTTGAGAGGGAGATATAGGTTAGTGAAGATTGGAAGAGAGAGAGTTACGTTACGTATATTACTGTAGAGGCAAGAGAGAGAGGTGCGAACACACATTTTCTTTCTCTCATAGCCAGTTACGTTTCGTATATCTAAGACACAGTGTAGGTCTGTATTACACTGTAGGAGCAAGAGAGAGCAGTGTCTTCTATAAGTTAGTGAAGTTTAACTTTTTTCGTGTGGTCTAAAGCACACTTGTTTTTTTTAATAAATTGTCATGGTCCTTTAATACGACTCCTCTTTGGTCCATTATTTTATTTTCATTAGCCGGGATGATTTAACGTTAAGGATACGTTTATGGGGAAGTGTGGCGTTCTTCGCCGGAAAATTCACGGAGTCGTGTTTAAATGAAAATTTTGTATACAATTCGGTTGATTTAAACTAGAGAGCCGAAGTTCCCGTCATGGCCTGCTATAGTACTGTTATATCAGGAAACACCTGACGCTCGCTGTATTCGTCCCTGACTCCCCCCCCCCCCTCCACACAACCCTCCCACTGCCCCCCCCTCTGTCAGAATTGAAGCGCAGAGTTTCAGCATTTGGCTCAATGACGCCTTGACAATAAACCCGACTGAGGAGTAGTTTCTCGATTATAGTTAGTCAATTAATTTTATTTTTTATTTTAATTTTTAACTTAATGAGTTAGACCTCAAATTGTAATATTTAATTAAAAAAAGGCAATATTAAGACAATCGAAAATCTGAAAACTGAAAAAAGCTAATTTGTCTATATTCGATTCGGTCATATTTAACTATATAACTTTGACTAATAACCACCAACATTTTCACTTTCTTAACGCACATTTTTTGGCTGCTATCTGCAAACCTGAACTAAATGCTGTCTAGATAGTGTCTTGGATAAATTTTTATCCATTTTTATTTTTAATATACGACATCTATTGCCTTTTCTGACAGTCTAGGATGAATATTTATTTGTTCCTCAGTTCGAATCCCAGAATATTTTTCAATTTTTTTTTTCAGTTTTTCGTCTTCATTTAATTTTTAAAAAATTGTGCCGACTAATTCCACAAAGGATGTCCTTTTCTCGGGGTCAGTGGTATTTGAGGATACCGATACCATCGGGGAATTAAAGAATCAACGTTTTTCAATATTTTCAACTTTTTATCGAAGTACCTATTTCTTTCTGACGCCCGATGTTCAAAGATTTTAAATTGTCTGTTAAGAAAGAGTAATGAGTGTGTCAAATGGATTACACATTTCGACACAAAGTTAAGAGTTTTTTCCGGATTTCCAGGGATGGCCCCTAAACAAAATAGAAGAAATAACAAACAAAATGAAGTATATGATAAGTTTGGTAAAAAGTAAATTTGTTAAAGAGTAAGAAAATTGAAAATTATGATAAAACACATCAAAATTAGATATTAAACCATCTCTGAACCATGTCACATTAACATTTTATATCCAAAGGTAGTGAAAGGTGAAACAATCAGATTGAGAATAATAAAAGAATTTACATATTTAAAATAAAAACTTTATTTGTTGATAAAAATAACCAAAATATTTCGGTTCCATCGAAGACAGAAGAGAGTGATTGCTACCCCTAGTGCAGAGTGGTCGACCCTATCGTTGCCTTCGATCTTAACAATGATCGATGATGTAACTTCACATGTACCTACGAATGTTGATCAAAGTGAAAACGTTTTCTATATATTTTGTAGGTGATTGTGATATCATCATGTCTCTTTATTTACTACTAGCTGGGTTACCCGGCTTCGCTCAGGACAATAATATAGTGTTCTGGAATGTTGCACAATGATGTTCCCGATTTCCTATTCCTGATCATTCCACTCCTTCCACAACTTTCTACAGCTCTATGGAACCTTCTAGAACTTTCCGGAAGACTGTTCTAGAAAATTTCAAGAGGGTGAAATTTTCAGCCCTTATATCTTTAAAAGCACGGCCTTTAGGTAAAAACGGATACCCTTATTCCCTAGGGGGGATAGAGATCTACCACACCATATAACTCCCTTGATCGAACCGAGACTCGTTTCTGAGTTTTTGCGAGCTGCACGTTTTTTTGGACTTTCTTTTATAATACATGCCATATTCAAATAAATAAAATGTTACTCCTTACATGTCCTTTCCCGTGCGTTTCCCTCCAGCGTTCCACTTCCACCTTCCCCGCCACCGCTCTCCCGCTCTCCCGTCCCGCAAACCCCCCTGGCACTGCATTTCTTGACTCCTCTCCCGCGCGGCCCGTAGCCGAAACTTTTTTCTAATACTAACATTTTTAAACTCGTGATATCTTTCTAATTAAATATCCGAATTGAAAAATTCAAATAGGTAAATAACGGAATTGAAGCTGTCTTGAATATGAAGTAATTTATTTTGATAAGGATTAAAACCAAGATAAAAATAAAGAGCCTTTTCAAGCGGCGACATATTAATTAAAATTTTAAAATAAAATAATACTTATTGTGGCATAACCATAATAGTTAGACATATGCTTTCGCGACTTTTTTTGTAAATAATGATGTGTTCTATAAAGTCGTAGTACATTATTTTATTCTATCATCAATAGTTTTCGCAGCGCACGCGATTTAAATAATATTTTAGGTAATTTTTTTACACCCTGGGTTACGTTATTGAAGTTTTAGTAAGGATGCCTATTTTTTTTTAAAATATAATATAGCCTATGTCACCCAGGGATAGTGTAGCTTTCCAACAGCGAAAGAATTTTTCAAATCGGTTCAGTAGTTTCGGAGCCTATTCGATGCAAACAAACACACAAACAAACAAACAAACAAATATTACCTCTTTAAATAGTGTGTTAGATTAGATTCTACTGACAGTGAATTTAGTAAATCATTTACGGTTGGGTTAGGGAGACCCTTTGATCAAACCAGCTGCTCTCTGTCGACCGATCGCCTTGTGCTGCAGTTGGAGGGATGGATTCATACTCCGTCATTGCTGAACACACTGAAGTAACATCCCTCATGCCTTTTCCTTTACATAACCTCCTCTCATTCCTTTCCTTAAAAAGACCCTCCACACAGCATCGCCTAAGATGACATAGGCCCTGAGAGAAATCATTTCCCTCCTGTGTAAGATAATGAAGAAAAAAAAACTGGACGCTACACTAGTCACATAAATGTATTAAAGCACATGGACGCAAAACCGTTCCCGGCTGGTATCAGTATACGCGGTGGGTTGTTATATATACCGGCTGGCTGCAGTACTGTAGAGTGTAGGTGGTTTGTTTTACCTTCGCCCCAACAGCTTCTCGCTTGGCCGGGCTCGAGCGGTCAGTCGCTCATAATAATGTTTAATTCATCCCGCGACGATGTAAGAGCGGACCTGCTTTGTTTCGGCGCGGGGTTCACCCTAAACCCGCATTACATGGGACAATAAATCGCGCCGGATCCTGTAGGGAGAATTTTGCTGGGAATTGTCGAAACTTTCCGATCCGAATTCAGTAAATTTAGCAGCAATTAGGCTGAGAAATAATACAGATTATTTATTATCGTTATCTTTTTATTTTTCAGTGTCTTGTTCTTTTTCATTTTTTCGTTTGGATTATTAGTGTTATCTTCTTCTTCAATGTATATTACATTAATGGGAATAACCTTCAACAGTTATAAAAAGAGAGTTTGAGCGATAACGCCTCCTTGAGGGCGTTTGAGACAGTCAGGAGGCGGTAGAAGACCCAGAGAAAATTAAAGGGTGTTGACATTGTCAGGGGGGCGGTAGAAGACCCAGAGAAAATTAGGGGGCGTTGAGATGGCACAGTGATAAATTTGGTTTAAGAAAAATAAAAAAAGCACGCTTAATCACATACTAAAAAAGCAATATAAACTTTAATATTGGTTAATTTTTGTTAATGTACAGTTTGCCAAATAAGAGTAGAAAATATAGGGGGGCGCCACTGGTGTTCAAATGGCAATACTAAAAATATAACCATGGTGGTAATGTAAAGCTGTATAACGTTCATTTTTATTAAAAATTTAAAAGTGAAAAATATTTTTTTCATTGCAATATAGATACCCACTGATGTCAAAATAAAAATTGCATATTTGTTATATATTATTTTTTTTACTTGAGCTCCACACACGAGACCCTGAGGAAAATAATTTACCTCAGGGCCTATGTCATCTTTGGGGATGTTGTGTGGAGGGTTTTTTTAAGGAAAGGGAGGAGAGTTCTGGGAAGGAAACGGGTTTAAAGGGTGGGTAGGAATCTGGGGTTCAGTGTGTTCTGGTCATCCGCCTCCAAGACCTAGCAAACCTCACCCCATGAAACCCGGGCACCCCTTGGGGTGACCTATGGCAGAGGTGTTGGTTATCCAATAAAGGTCCCGCCTCCCAAATTGGTATTATTATTATATCTTTGCAATTTTTTGTTAACGTAACCAAGAATAACGACATTGTAATAAAATATAATGGATACTTTGAAATTGCTCACATTTATTTAGTATTAGCTTAAATTCCTAACGTTTCCCGCGCTTTAGATCATGTCTCTAATTTTAGATCCGAATATATTTAACTCATTCAGAACTAAAAGTAGTGTAACTAAACTCACCATTAATGAATCTTTATTTCTACCTGCTGTTAAATTAAATGAAAGCAAATCACTTTGTAAAACACAATTTAATCAAATGTATGTCATTAAGAGCGTATTACCAGCCAGCGGCCGAAAATTTTTTTTCGGTCACATTTCGTCGAAAGAAGTTCTTACAATCGTACAGGACGGTTCCAATGAGAAAGATTAATTACTCTCCGTACCAGCTTTTTAAAATTATAACTGAATATCGATTTTATTTCATTCCAAATTTGCTTTAATTTATACCTACATCCAAAAATGCTGAAAGGCGTGTTGATAAAACTATTAAAATTTTGTACTTTTTGTAATTATTATATATTAATCATTTTTCAATAATATCTCAGCAAAATAATGTAAAAAAAATTGAAATATATTAGTCTGTAAGCGCGCAAATAAATACACAAACAGACCAATTTTCGTCAAGAAACACATGTACTTATATATATATTTTTTTAAGATTTTATTTAAACTAAAATTAAAATTCTGTTACATACGTTTACCAGATAATATATTGATTTATTTTACAGCATGATTACATGATTTGAAATTGATGTTGTATAATAAATGTACTTTTTTGAAAATTTAACAAATCCGCCAACGACCTATGCAACCTATACAACTTTATTATACTAAAAATTATCATTTTTTCGGAAAATTTAAAACATACATTTACTAGATAAAAGAACAATCTTTCAAAACCAATTTATATTTTTTTGTGGAAAAGGTAATATGCTCTTAAGTAGGTACCTTAACAACAATTCTTCTTCGATTTTATTTAATTTTTTAAGAACAAAAAAATGTTTTTTAAATGTGTGTAGTGTTCTGTATTTTCGGTGTCATTTTAAAAAAAAAATTATATAAATACCTCACAAAAGTCCCAACTGCTCCCGTCTGAAGCCAGTGAGACTATGGCATCCCCAATTGGGGTATGTTATGAGGCTGAAGGTAGTGGGGAGGGGAAGGAGATAGGGAAGAGGAAGATGGGGAAGTATCTGGCTATTCAGATCTGGTCACCAAACATGGCTAATACCATTTTAAGCAACGTTTCGATTCTGAATGGTGGTCTTACATCTTACATTATTGCACTTTAAAAAAATATTTGACAGGTAAATTGGTGTTGCCAGCCTACAAATTTTGTAGTTCCATTTTTTATATTTTCTACTCTTATTTTTAATCATTATATGTATTGCAATCGTTTTTATCATGTGTCCGAAAATTCACATTTTTCGGTAGTTCGGTAAGTGGATGAAAATTGAACTGAAATATTCCATACCTTCAGATCTACATACATTAATTTGGATGATATGAATTTTTTTTATTTTAAAATATTTTCTAAATAATTTTAAATATTTTTAATCGAATTATTGATACTTTGAAATTTGAGCCCCCTTTGGGATTATTATATATTTCCATTTTCGCGGAACCAACTTAATCAGCCTTACTATTTTAATAAAAACTTTAAAAAATTTATTTGTATGTCACTCAAAAATTCATCAATAAGTTAACCATGTAAAAATCTGAACAATTATTTGATCCGTGTTATTCCTACAGGATTGAGTGCAGGGTTCACCCTTAAATTTAACCCATTGTGCGCGTAACATGGACTCACACCGACAATTAATCTACGGGAACCCTGTAATCTGCAACCGACACGGCGATTTTACTGAAGGGGGTTCGGGCTTTTATAAAATAGTAGGTAATTGCAAGCCAGAATGGACACAGTTACTTGCGGCCGAAATTAGGAAATGAACGCTTTAATTATAAACGTATGTTAGATTATAAGAACCTACTTATTTGAAATCGTGGGCAACTTATAAAATGAAACAAAATAAACCATCGAGTTGCAGAAAAATAATTAAGAGTAAAAATGTGTTCATGTCCCCGGTGTGTGTTCCTAACTTCTGGTGAAAATTTAAAACAGCGAAATTCTTTCTTGAATTAATAATCAATTTAATGAGTTAGTCTGAGTGCAGGACCTGAACCTTTTTTTACATCAGCTCCACGTAGGAGGCTCTGAAGAAAATAATTTCCCGCAAGGCCATCGTCATCTTAGGGGAAGCTATGTGAAGGATTTTTTTTAAGGAAAAGAAGGAGAGGAACTTCTGGGATGGAAATTGGTATGAGGGGTAGGTAGAAATCTGGGAGTTAGTGTATCCAGGAGCGACAGACGTCAGAATCCATGCCATCAACTGGGGTGCAAGACGATGGGCGAGAGTTTCGGGCTGGAAAGGTCTAAAGTCTTCCTCAACCAGTCTCTCACGATCCAATAAATGATTCCCGGGCGGCGGTACCCATACTGGCCTCCTAAAATGTAAAAAAAAATGTAAAGTGTCTTAAATTAATGAAAATTAGCGACAATCTGTTTTCTTGAATAACGGTCAAGATTGATGTTTTTCTATTCACTTGATTGGTCACTTTTCGGTTTTATCTGTTCACTTGACTGGACATTTTTTGGGTTTACCTATCTGTACAGTTGACTGGTCACAATTTCAATCGTTTTAAAGTTTTAACCCAGCTACGAGTATATTTAAGAATCAATAACGGCACGGAGACTTTAACATTAAACTAAGCAATTGTCTAATTCACCTAGCAATTAGCCTACAATTGGTCCAATATCCAGTTGATTGTAGGAGATATTTTATTTATTTATTTTTTATATATAACAATTTAACTTGTGAGTTTTGTATCGGTGCAAAAACCATCAATTAGGCCAACACTCTAGGATTTTTACTTGGCCACTTTTTGTTGATGTTTTTATTTTTTTATGTGAATACCGCACAAGAGTCGCAACTGCTCCAAACAACCTGAAGCCAGTGAGTCTACGGCATCCCCAATTGGGGTATATTGTCAGGTTAAAGGTAGTGGGCAGGGGAGGAGCTGAAGAAGAGGAATGTGGGAAGTTCCTGGCTATTCAGATCTGGTCACCAAATTCCGCTGAAGCCATTTCAAGCAACGTTTCTATTCTGAATGGTGGTCTTACCCAAGGGCGATACTGAGAGTATATTCATCTCTGTTACGTACCGTAAATATACTTTACATTATTTTAAATTGTAAAAATGTGAAATAATGCAAATCAGTCAAATAAAATTTACGTGTGCCATCCGGGATTTGAACCCGGATTGCTAGTCAAGATCCTTATCCCTGGACCACGGAGATCGTAAAAAACGTATTCTAATATTATGTACCTAAACATATTATACTATTTTAAGCACTTTGTTTAAATTAAATTACAGTAATGTTGTAGGTGTTTTCAAAATATTAAAAAAAGATAATCACAAAAATAAATATCTTGAAATGAAACTTTCATTCTATGCAAATATTCCCGAGTTCAAAACGAATGTTTGAATTCTATATATTATATAAAAATGAATCCGTTTCCCTTGTCACGCTATAACTTCAGAACAATTTTACCTTTTTCATGCATCTTTTTTTAAAAGTTTTCTAATACTTTGTAATGTAAAGAAACTTAAGAAAATGCGCACAAAATTGAATAATTTCGGGAAACTTAACGACTATTTTAACTTCGCACGTTTGACAGTTCGAGCGTTTGATAAAATTTAATTTAGCAGGCAGCTGTTTTTTTTTGTATTAAAAGAATTTTCTTAGGATTTTTAAAATTATACAGAGATTTTAAATAGTTACCTGCGTTAGGTACCAAAATTCATATATTGTTCTTATAATATACAAAAATGAATATTTGTAATATACGAAAAATGAACATTTGAAAAAAAAAATGTAATAGGTGGCACCCGAGCTGTTTGAAAACTGAATGTACTGGGACTGAATATATGGAACGCGGGAGAGGGATTTGCGGGGCGGGCGAGGGGGAGAGGGGAAAGGGTGGGCGGGGAAGGTGGAAGGGTAGGGGATGCGGGAGGGGAACGGGGCCGCACGGGAAAGGATATCCAGGGAGAAACATTTTATTTATTTGAATATGGCATTTCAAAGCATGCCGGGAACCAGCTAGTAACGTTACATTATCAGCCATTTTGGGTAATTATTTTATTTGATAACCTTATGTAATATTATGTTATTATTCAAGCCATCCAAAAATCTGACGCTCAGCTACCGATGTTACCCACTTAAACAAAAATGTTCAATTAAGGCCGCGTTCCCACTGTCTAATCTTGATAAGAGATTGTATGCAATTGAAATGTTATAAGCCCTAAGAGTAAACATGTATTTGAGTTAAATTGTGGATATCATGTGCCGTAATCGTGTTAATCATTGCCCCGTAATACGACTTAATGAATAAATCGCTTCGAATTAAATCTTTTTGAAAATCATTCTCTTCGTGTAGACCTCCTCATAATGAATTTCACATTAGCTTAACTTCAGAGCAAACTCTACTTTACAAAAAAGTTGTTGAAATCTTATTATTGTGGTCGAAGTTTTAAAATATTAATTTATATTTATTTACGCCCTAGTAGGCTTTTACGTGCACATAAAGAAATTTATACTCACAATAATAATTATGTGTGTTACTAAACCAATAAAACAGAATAAATAAGAATGCAATCTTCATCGCAAGGTATAGAACATCATAACAGAGATTAAACGAAATAAATAGTATGAGTAGTAGGTAGGTACTTACAAAAACTACTACAATTTAGCTTTAAAAAAATATATATATATACATACATAATCAGTAATAAGACCTGAAATAGAGTGCAATGTGTAAGAGCTAGTTAGTGGGTACAAACAAACAGTTGTATGTGTATATTATTGTTGGATGATATAACAGAATTAATTATTAATGATAAAACAATAAATAGAATAGAAAAATAAAATAAAATAACGATATAAATTACTGGTAAGGTTTTAGATGAGAGAAGGTTTTATGAAAAGAATAAAAATAATAAAAGTTAATTATTAGCAGATAAAATCGAGATTAGTTAGTTGCCTCTTGAAAATTGCAAAACTGTCGACACCAAATCTCATTTTATAGATAGATATTATAAAGGCGAAAGTTTGTACGGATGTGTGTTCGTTACTCTTTCACGCAATAAATACCGAATGGAATTTAAAAATTATTTCACTAATCGAAAGCTACATTATTTGCTAAAGCTATTAGGCTATATACATTGGTAATCTCTTTCGTTATGAATAAGCTTTGGCGTTATGAAATTATTAATTATACTTTTATTGGCAAAGCTTGTTGCTAAATAAATGTTTGACCTTGGCTGTCATTTTGTTATTTGTTTACGTTACTGTGGAGATTTTTTTGATAGCTAAAATTCAAATAGGAGTATTCTTATATGAATATTTAGTGTAAAAATATAAAATAGGTAGGTACTAATCTACATTTTTAAGTATTTTGACCTACTATTATGAATTCGAAACGGCGCGTATTTTATTGTTCATTTATTTTTGGAAGGAGTGGGGGGGGTTTAGTGGGGAGGGGTGGGGGAGGAGGGAGGGGAGGGGCGAATATGGGAGCGAAGCCGGGGACAAAAGCCAGTATATCTATAAATTCGCTATGTTTATTCGCAAGGCGGTGAATTCTTGGAAATGGTGAATAAATAGAGTAGTTAGTGTTTAGGTTAATGTTACATTTGAAAATACCTTAACTTCGAGTTTGTCTGGAAGGTATATTACTGCAAATTTGTATAATATATGTTATAAAAAATAGTATATAGGTATGTAAAGGAATACGTACCTAGAAATGCATAGGATTCCTTTATGTTCGAATTTTAATAAGGTGTTGTCATGGAGACAGAAAATGACAGATGATAGTTGTTTTGTTGTTTAGCTGGGTAGCACAGATTGAAGTAATAAGAAGATTGAAAAATAAGTTTATAATTACAAAGTGATATAATATTACATTAAGACGGACAAATAACTTTAATTGTAGTTTCTTTGTCAGCAAAGCAACTCATGATATTTGTATGTCACATAGGTATCAATATAATGACCGGTCAGTGGCTGAGTTGGCATTGGCGTTTGGATCCTACTCACGCGTTCAATTCCTGGGCTAGCTAAGTCTTCCATAATTTCGGCTTACTGTGGTGGTAGTAGGAGATTTTCATACATTTTTAGGTTATTCGTAACCCGGGAATGTTTATTTTTCTTTAAAAAAAAAAAACAATCACATGCGATAGAAGTGGAACCTTCAGAAAACTAAAGCAGATAATAGTGGGGAGGCCGATTATTCTATCTCATTCTCTCACAGGCTAAATCCTATAGATGTGTGTGTTTGTCTCTTTTTAGTGTAGCTTTTATCTTCGAGTTTCAAGTTTCGAGTTCTAAAGAAGTTTTCACTTGAAAAATTTTTTTGCAGTTCAGACGTGGTAGAAGTGAACCTTAACCTAAACCTTTAGAGAAAGGTTCAAACCTCAGTAAAACCAAAAAAAAAAGTTTTAAAAGGCATTTGAAAATAGATGCGATGTCGATATAATAAACTTTGGTTTTTGCGGGTTGATTTTTCTTTGTAATAAGAGTAGGTAGGTAAGATTGGTCAATGATTTAATTTCCTGGTATTTTTTTTTATATTGACTCCACGCAGGAGGCCCTGAGAAAAAATAATCTCTCTCGGAAGCTATACCATCTTTGGGGATGCTTTTTGGAGATATTTTTTAAATGCACGTTAATAGCGCTTTTTAATAATGTTTTTGATTATAATTCATAGAACTCCATGTAAATTTAATAAATTAATTGAATTAAGTTTTAATAATATTAAGTATCGAGTCTGGCTAGTATTTTTTTTTATTTTATTATTTTTGACAGCTGTTTCGGGTTACACGGCCATTTTCAAAGTTTCCCAAATCGATTTAATACTGGTTAACCCTCCGATGGGCAATGTACTTTTACTCGTTTGAATGCCAATGTGGCCATGGCAAGAGGTGTGGGCTATCAAATAAGTTTTAGATTAGTTTTACATAATGGCAGATTTGCAAAAAAGTGTTTGTGAAGGCACCAATATGTTGTTTATTTTATATATTATAATAGAAGAAAAAAAACATAATTCAAGTAGATTTTTTTTTAATAAAAAAGGTGAAAAATAACAGATATTTTATAAATAATATATGATAATATTATATAGAAGAACCTTTAAATAAATGAAGACAATATTAGCGAAACTCAATTGAAAATCTGGATACAGAAAAATCAGAAAAAGATATTGGTTTCACTGGGACTCGAAGCAAGTGCTCTACCAACTGAGTTATGGAACCCATTTCCAATTCGGTCACTTTTAACTGTATCGTACTTCGACTTAGAACTACCAACATTAAATTCATTTTCTTAACGTGCATATTGACTGCTATCTTTATATATATTATAATTTAAGATTTCACTCATAAAGATAAAAAAAAAGAATAAGAACATTTATTTATCTGCAGATTATCTAGCCACACAAACGTTTCATGTGTACGTTTTGGTTTCCGTGCCGTGTGTCAAGCACACTGGATCATTGCAACGGTGGCAAACAAACCGGGTTTTACGTCGGAATTTATCAATCAATGGTTGAACACAATTTGCTTAGCGGTCGCTACTATGAGCTCACTGATCTGGTAGCAGCTGCTGATGTTGATGCCTGGAGAGCTGGTGATGGCTCTTGGAAAGAAATAGAACATGTAAGGTATGTATACTGTGTATGTATGTTTGACATATGTAGAAGGCCTGAGATGATATACTCACAGAAAATATAGCCTATTTGATTGCTGATCTGCCATACAGCGTTGGATTTGCAGTACGTCTTTCCATGTGTTGGATGAACAATTGTTTCGCTATTCTGATCTGTTCACTGGCTTCAAATGATTATAGGTGATGTATGATGCCAAACAACTAACATCCAGCATGTCATAAAACATTAACAATGGTCATCGGTTGGTTGATCCTCTTCCTTATTATCCGCCGCGCGCCGCCTAACATTCGGCCAACATTGCCTCGTATCGATTACGACGTCTAGAAAACAATCAGCCCAATGATGGCATTGCGGAAAAAAAATCCAAAAAAAACGAACAAATATAAAAAAAAAACAGAAAATTTTGTTCTATAGGTCCGGATACAGAAAATGATTAACTTGAAATGAGCAGCGGCTTATGTCTTATGTACATAGAAGCCAAACAAAACTTGTCCGAACGTGATTTGTTTCGAGTAAAAGAACATTCAGACAACGAAAAATAGTAAATGCGATGTGGCCTGACCAGGCCATGTGGTAGAGTCCTTGAAGTTTTTGTCTAATTTTTATTGTTTTTTTATTATACCAACTAAATGCAAGCTCGCCGAGTTGTATGGTAACTTGCCAAACCGCTTGCCAAAAAGTCAACGGAAAAAAGAAAATCATTGTTGAAAATCAAAATGGCCTGGCCAGGCCTCATTTTGCAACGGAGGGTTAAACCAATTTACTGAGAAAATAATTGTGACAATAGATTCTCTATTTTTTCAGCCCTGGCCAACCCAATTGCACCCCGGGCCGCATTGACGACCTAAAATTTTCCCAAGCATACACGCATTATACAAGAATAATTACATATTTTATATTCCAACGAATTTCATAAATTTTTCTACTCTATGTAAATGTCTTAATTACATAACACGTACTTTATAAATAAATAAAATAAATCTTTTTTTGTAAGTATTATAAATAATTTCAATGTAGAGGTAATCTGAAATTACAATCAGATTAATTGTGAAAAATACAATACTGTAGCCAGATGTGAAAATAAAACACACATTGAATCAACAAAAAAATCTTTTTTATACTAATTAACATTTTTAACAATCAAAACTATTAATTACACACATAAATCAAACAACATTAAATAATTTATTTTAAACTAGCAGACCCGGCCATACGTTGCTATGGTTAACGAAACACAAAACCGTTACCCAATCTTTAAAAAACCCTGCCCGCTGCCCAATGAAATGTGAAAATTTAAATTTCTTCGCTTTTATCTGCGATAATAAGCATGTATTATACATATAAACCTTTCTCTTAAATCACTCTATCTATTGGTGAAAACCGCATGAAAATCCGTTGAGTAGTTTAAAAGATCTAAGCGCACATACATTTTGAGAGACTTAATTTTTAAACGACTTCGAAAAGGAGGAGGAGGTTATCAATTCGACGGTATTTTTTTTATTTTTATGTTTGTTCGAACTTTCGATTGGGTAAACCGATATTGATGATTCTTTTTTTATTAGAAAGCTGGTGCTTTCCGTATGGTCCCATTTTAATTTGGTCCAGTTCTGACAATGGGATCCATGAAAAAACCATATATGTCTTAAATTTGCAATAAGTTTGTTCTCGACAAATGGACGAATAACTCAATATTACGTCACTAAAAATCTAAAAATAAACAAAAATTTTAACAAAACAAAACGACTTCAAAAAATGCACTAAAAAGTAAAAAAATAATTTCGTACGATTGCTATTTTTGGAGTCGGTGTCAGCCAAGAACTCCACATCTCACCTTTAACTACCTATGTATGTAGTTACCTTGGCTGACACCGACTCCAAAAATAACAATCGTAAGAAATTATTTTTTTACTTTTTAGTGCTTTTTTGAAGTCGTTTTTTGTTTTGTTAATTTTTTTGTTTATATACTATGTAATGATAAAACCAATTATCATTACCACTTCTTTCAGTGTGAGATTTGAATTTCTTTTCACTTACTTAATTTTTCTAAATCTATTTCAATACACGAAGTTGCACATCAAAAGTGGATTGTTTGCGCGGCCCATTTCGGCCCGTTTCTTAAAAAAATTAATTTTAGATTTGAGATCAAAATACCCAACCAAACAGAAAAAAATATGTTTTTTATCAAAAGGTATATCAAATATCTAGTACGGATGTGAGCTACAGGTCATTTATGATTTTAATATTTCATGATTTTAGAGGCAACTTGGGCGTTATTTGTGAGCAAATGAAAAACACTTAAAAAATATATTTTATTCTATTTGTGACGCGGGCCGCACATAAGAGCGCCGAGGGTTGGCCAGGATTGTAGCAGCCAAACATGTTGAATATTTGGTTTATTTTTCATTGCTTGTCTAGTTTAGAGCTCACCGACTGCCCCTGCTTAAACGTATTACATTCTGGCATTCACGTGGCGGGTTGTTGTCAGCCCAGTGGGCACGAATCGTTAGAATTTTGTTTTGTCATGTCCGCGGAAGATAAATATTGAAGTTGAGCGGCGGATTCCGAAGATAGGCATCGCCGGGCGCCTCTTCCGCTCGCGGTTCTCATGTCGCGGCACGAGAGGTCTGCTTGTCTGCTAGCGGCCTCGTCGCTTCCTGTGCCGTGCGGAGTGGTGCGGACCGCGGCCCTCGCGCCTTGAGCGCGCCGCCCGCCGTCACTTACGAGATGACTTAGGAAATGTTTTCAATAAATGTGAAAGGTCACAATATGGGAATGGATCAATGGATGGTATCTGAGCCTTAGTTCTAGGTGCGATGTCGCATTACTGCTGACCACAAAGGTTCCACGGCAATTCAGGAGAGTGAGAATAATTTATTAGGACAGTGAGAAATCACCTGTTTGAAAGGTGACAAAGTCTTTAAAAAGTAAAAAATACGTACATATAATTTACAATAAATTTGACGGGCTCTGTGGTCAACGGTAAGGCCCTCAACTGTCAATCCGAATATTGGCACTTCAAATCCCGGTGTGCGAAAATAAATTTAATTTTCTTATTTCGGGTTATATCATAAAAATTCGTTCTAGAGTGGAAAATGCTCTTAGGTCACGATAATGTAAGTATAAGAACACCATTCAGAATTGAAACGTTGCTTGAAATGGCTTTAGCCGCTTTCGTCACCAGATCTGAATAGCAGGGTACTTCTCGACCTTCCTCTTTTACATCACCTTCCCCTCCTCACTACCAACACACAAAGTACCCCTATATGGGGACTCCGTAATCTCACTGGCTCCAGATAGGAGGAGCTGGGACTCTTGTGAGGTATTCACATTAAAAAAAATCAGAGTGCGCAACACGCTGTAGAAGTGAAACTTTCAGAAGACTAAATTAGACAAGGGTCGGGAAACTACGAAGAACCGCACAATTAGGAGACCAATTAATTTTTATGGTAATTTTCGGGCACCATTTATTGGATAACTAACACTCCTGCCATAGTAAGATCGCTCAAAATGGATCACATGGTTTAATGACTTAGCAGAGATGCCCAGACTCTTTGCTTGAGATGTGTTCAGGTCTTGACAGCGGCAGCTTGACCAGTTGCGTAGTGAGCAGAATTTGGAGAGGAAGGTCTAGAACGAATGTACCCAAACTTCATACATATTTCCTTCCCAGAACTTCTTCACCTATCTTTCCTAAAAGTAGGGAGGATGCGAAGCGCCGCACAAAGAGGAGACCGATATTACTATCTCATTTTCTCGCAGGCTAAATCCTGTAGATGTATGTGTTTGCCTCTTTTTAGTTTTGTTATTTTTCGTTTCATCGAGTTTCAAATCGCAACGGTGCTAAAGAAATGTTCACTTTAAACAAAGCGAGCACAACAACTGATATACCAGCCCTGAGTCTAGTATGAGTACAACCTACCTAGCTAAATAGTAACGCACTACGAACCCTGCCTGTCAATCTAATACCAGGGCAAACGGTGCCATTTAACTTTACTGTTTGCTAATTTATTTAAATGGCTTAAACGCTAACAAGACCTGCGCGTTGAGCGGGGCCGAGCGTCTCAGGCGCAGAGACGGGGAACAGGAGACCGTCCAACGGGAACGGACTACGGAGGATGCCGGATACAAGTCGCAAGAATCACCCGTCTTTTAGTAGTTATGCCCGACCTTTCACGCGATTATGAAGAGTCGACATCGCCCAGCTGAGTCCGGCAATAATTTGCCACATCATGCACAGTACCTACCACTACCCACGTTCTGTGGCGGTTCGTCTTTTTTTAATTGTTCCGGACGTCGCGCTTTGGAGCCGCAGGAATTTACGCCGTGTATTTATTAGGGTACCTGTTGTGACGTTACGTTTTGACTTATGACCTTTGATGTCTTGTATATGGGGTGGGGTGCATTCAAAATGATATCATAGTAGGATACCTAGTTAAGCAACACTAAACTACGCTTATTTCAGTTTACAATGTGTACATTTTGAAGTGAAAACTTCTTTAGCACCGTTGTGATTTTAAACTCGGTGAAACGGAAACAAGCGATACTAAAAAGAAATACATACATCTATAGGTTTTAGACTTACGAAAAAATGAGATATCAATAAAATATTTATTTATTTCATGGGTACTCGGTTCCAACATAATACGATAATTTCACGGTCCCATGAAAGTCTTCTTTAAAGCGTCTGACGAACCTCAGCAGCCAGACATTCAACGAACCAAGGATCAAATCCTACGAAATCGAAAAAAAAAAAATATTTTTTGTTTTTGTAAAATCAATATCCAATCTTCAAACCATTCAAAAATGAACAGGCAAAATTAAACGATATCTAGCGACGCCGAAAAAGAAAACACATGCACTAATAATAAGATAAAACATTGTATTTCTCATACGTTAGTAGTATCCCTGAATACGCATCTCAAGTGGGGAACCCAGGCTATGCTAACTAGTCGAAGAAATATAGCAGATTCGGTAATTTTTAATCTTCCTCTTTGCAAGAATAGCTCCAAACAGAACTCATTTATCTACAGATGTACATTCATTTAACTTTAATTATTACCACAATGACATTTTTTAACTCGATATAACGTGACATAAAACGAAATCCCACTAAGCAACTAGTAAGTTCAATCCCGTCAATATTCCCGTCCTTTGCCTCTTAATCCTATTCCTATGTTCCTCTTCCCCCCCCCCCCCCCCCCCTTTTTTCATATATTGTAACTAAAAAAATAAATTAATTAAGAAAACACCCTTACTATGTCACACTTTATCATTCACTGTCATCAGTGGAAAGTTCATAATTGGCGTAATTAACATGTTATTATTGTATTATTTTGTAATCTCTGATTTGCTGTCAACTTTCTCTAAAATAAAATAAGATTACCAAATGTTTCGAAGGTGCACTGGAATTCGATGACAAAAATATGGAAAAAAATCATCACTCACGTTAATAAAAAAATGTCTACCCACTCTTGTCTAGTTTAGTTTTGTGAAGGTCCTGAAAAAACATAATATTGCGAATTTTTCTTTTGTGGGGTCTGATAAGATCTATCTTATCTATGCAAGATGTCTGGAACCTGACAGTACAGCAAGACACTAGTGAATTTATATTATATTCATATTTCCTTTTCGAGTAAATCGAGTTCCTAAGTTGCCTTTTCTGTCAAATTCGATTGCTATAGTGTTACTATGAGCTGTAGTTAGTTTGCAAAAAACAATATGGAAAAATAGTATAAAAAAAATATTACAAGTGTGCAGTTCACACGCGGTGGAAGTAAAACAACAACTAAAGACAAGAGTGGAGAGGCTACGAAGCACCGCACAAAGAGGAAACTGATTATTTTATCTAGTCTCTCGCAGGCTTGTCTCTTTTTCGTTTCATCGAGTTTCAAATCACAACGGTTCTATAGAATTTTCACTTCAAAATCTAAATGCTCATATAAAATTTATTTTGTTAGGCTTTCTGGTTTTTTTATATTTGGTGGAGATTTGCCAGTTTTTTACTTTCCGTGTTACTAGTTTCCGTGTATTACTAAGGTAGATCGATTGATACTTTAGTTTTATAGCATTTTTGTGATATTTAAATAATAATACATATTTAAATATAGGTTGGTAGGTAACCAATTAAAAATGTTTAAATAGGATTAAGGGTCGCAACCCTCAACTGAGGTCCAATGCGTACATTATTGATTGACGTGCCCCGCGAAAGGTGAGTGCAAATCCGCGCCCCAAAATTATACTGGCTAATAGGGTGACCATATTAGCGCGCGCATTAGGCTCCGGCACCTGTGCCTTGTGCACGCCGCGCACCACTGGACTAATTTACTACTTCACAGATCACTTGGCATCGTCATTATTATTCCACGTTGATTTTTCTCGCATCATGGCCTACCATGATGCAGGTACATTAATGTATCTTCCTGCATAATTATTTAACAAACTTATTTTCTTTGCCATTTACTTAGGTACCTGCTCAAACATTAAATTGACGATTTGCAATAGTGTAATAGTGTAATTTGTAGTTTTGCAATATCATAATTAGTCCATGATTAGTGATTCTCATATTGCTTTAGTTATCTATGGGTTATTCGGGTCACACGGTCTCGTTTACGAGATGTGCCGAAAGTAACCGAAGGCAGGTATGCACAGTTATTATAATGCGAGAGCCCGACAGACAAAATCTAGCTTCCAGTTAGTAAGGACCTCAATCCTCCTAAACTATATTTGTAAATTGCGACACGTCAATTAACAGTCACTAAATCTCAAGAACCGTAAGTTTTTTAATAAGCATCCTATTATAGTGCTGGAAAATATTGGTTCCAGTTCTAATAAATAACCAATGTCTCTGGAGAGGACCTCCAATATATTTTACAAATATTTTACAATGTTTTATTATGTAACATTATATTTTTATAATATATTAGCTTTTACCCACGACTTCGCTCGCATGGTTTTAGGTGGAAATCTATATATATAAAAATCAAAATATGCTAGCTTCTGGGTTTGTAGTTCCCGGCGTGCGTTGCTATGCCACTTAATAGATATATTGTTTCTCCCTGCGTGTCCTTTCCCTTCGTCCCATTCTTCTTCCGCATCCCCTTTCCCTCACGCGTTCCCACTCTGCCTTCTCCGTTTTCCCTCTCCTCACTCCCCTCTCCCGCCTCCCGCATTCTACACATTCAGTCCCTGTACATTCAGTTTTCAAACAGCTCGCGTGCCTCATATTGCAATTTTATTATACAAATTACATAATGTCAGAGATCGCCAGTATCTATATATATGTATAGAAACCTTCGTTGACGTGCTCACAACAACTCATTTAACAATGCATAATTCCATGATGCCAGAGCTGACTACTGTATACAGAAACCATCGCGGGCATGCAGACATCAAATTCCCTAAGTTTCATCGCAATCGGATGAACAGTTTAGCAACGCGTAATTTCATGACGCCAGAGCTCACTATTGTATACATAAACCATCGCGGGCATGCACACATAATATCCCCAAAGTTTCATCGCAATCGGATGAATGGTTTAGCAACGCATAGCGGACATACACACCTACATACAAACATTTTTTAATTTTTATATATATAGATGGATAGATGTAGTGAAATTATTTTTTAAATGCTTTTTATTTACTCACAAATAATTGCCCAAGTTGCCTCTAAAATACATATAAATCAATTAAAATCCATCCAAATTGTAATAATTTTTTTTAAAGCCCTTATCTTATAATTTAAAGTACAAATAAATAAAACAGTTCATATCCGTACTAGATATTTGATATACCTTTTGATAAACAAAATACTTTACAGTTTGATTGTGTATTTTGATCTCAAATCCAAAATTAGAAACGGGTCGCGCAAGTGTTCCTCTTAAAATCGAATAAAACTTTATTTATTATATACATAGGTTCCAAACGCGAAGTTTATCAGATAAGGCTTCAAACACGGAGGTTAAAATAATATCTAGGAACTACACTAAAGAGACAAACACATACATGTCAACAGCTTAGCCTGCGATAGAATGAAATAGTATAATATTTCTGTCTCCTCTTTGAGCGGTGCTTATTAGCCTCCCCACGCTTGTCTACTTTAGTTTTCTGATGGTTTCACTTCTGCCGCGTGTGAATGGCACCCTCTGTTTTTTTTGCATCCACTCTTGACAACATCAAATCAAAATCTGAAATAAGATCGCAAGTTAGAATGTTTAACCGATAAAAGCGTTGCTGTTTTTTTTAAGTAAACATTATCTTCTGTTGTACGAGTTTTCGTATCTGGTATTGGTATGTCTTAATGAGAACAATACCTCTGAAAGATTACCATAATCAATATATATTATAAAAGAAAGTTCAAAAAACCGTGCGGACCGCAAAAACTCAGAAACAAGTCCCGGTACGATCAAGGGAGTTACATGGTGTTGTAGATCTCCTTCACCCCTAGGGAATAAGGGTAACCGTTTTTACATAAAGAGCGTGCTTTTGAAGATATGAGTATAAGGGTGGTAGTTTCGCCCTCTTGAAATTTCTAGAACTGTATTCCAGAAAGTTCTAGAAGGTTCCATAGAGCTCTAAAAAGTTCTGGAAGGATTGGCGGAGTATGTCGTGAAATATTCGGGAATAGGGAATCAGGAACATAATTGTGGGGAATCGGGAAAATCATTGTGGAACATTCCAGAAAACTCTCGAATGTTGTCTTGAGCGAAGCCGGGTAACCCAGGTAGTAATGTAAATATATTTAACAAAAGTGTCCATAATTTACGAAGTAACATCGATCGTTCAGTTGATTTTTAGTCGGACATCTTCAAAAAATCGAAATTTGGGGTAAGTATATGCAGTTATATGTAAAAGTGTAGGTACCCCCCTCACTGGTAGAATACTCATAAACACAACCAAATCAATTATAATGCATAAAAACACTAGTGAATTAAACAAAATCTCGATGTTTTCTGGGTCACTATTACGATGTTTCAAAATGTCATACTAATGTATCAGACCGTTATGCCTCCTGGTATAATTTTAGAACATACAATATAGTATGTAAAAACACAGACACCTATAAATAACATTTGATTTATCTGAATTTTGCTTTCCTCATCATCTCCAAACGTAGTATTTGGAGTTGTCTGACTAATCTACTGGACGATCTAGCGAATCTCTGTCATCTCCAGCAATGTAGGTATGTGTGGCGTGTGAAGTGGGGAGGAAAATAAGATTATAAATAAATTTTACCAATTATAACGTTAATAGAGATTTTATTCAGAAAAGAGACTTATCCACAGACAAGGGCAAAGTTAATTCTGCATAAGTTTAAATAAATAAACGTAATTTTTTTTTTCCTTTCAGATTGGTACATAGGTACTTAGCAAGCGTCGTAAAAGAACACGATCATTGAAAAATGTCATGCACCAAGTAATTACCTAATAAAAGGCCACTTGAATGGATTTCATAACGACTTTGAACGACTTGGAAAAAATCGTGTGGATAGATTTTTTTTACCGATATTACGAAAATGTTAGTAAAAATTTTTCGTAATGTACTGTTTTTTTTAAATAAATAAATCCATTATTTAGGCTCGTGACGTCACAACATGAACATGTCCCGTCTCCGATAATTTTCTATTAATTTTGTAAATTCCTCACTGATTATTTTTTTAAATATGGTAACTCTTTGATTTCAAGCGAATTTTTGAATTTGACATTTAACATTCACCAGATTTATTGTTTCTGCTGATTTTAACTAAATCAAATTTTATAATACATTTGTAATTATTATTATTGTTATTTGCAAGTACAAGTATATTACATTGGATTTAGTCTTGTAACGACGTTGAACATCATGATGATTAATGATCAATAAGAGGAATCACGGAAAAAAGTATTTGTGAGATGTAATACTTTTGGTATGCCTCCTTAATTATGCTCCTCCGCCATTCGCGAGGAAAATATTATTTAAAAAAAAGATTTTCGGCTATGTAATTATCGTTTTTTCGCACCCATAAAATTATGTCCTGTCTTTCCGGTTTATAAAAAATGGTCTTATTTTTCGGTCTGATTTTTTTTTAAATCGCCAGGGTTTCAAAATACGATATAAAATAAAAACAAAATGTCGTAGAATATTTGCCAAAACCGAAAAAAAAATTTAAAAAATGTGATGAAAGTGGCCCATTCGCGACCAAAAAAAAATTCAAATAAAAAATTGGTATCGTCGTTTTAATCTTTGAGGTGAGTCTCTTCTAAAATGGACCTATACCTATCTTTGTAAGTGTAGGTATCTTTGTTATTAAAATGGTTATATTAGTTGAAAAATAAGTAAATATAATTGGTAAATAAGTAAATACATAAATAGTTTACTGCATGAAATTCCTTATTAAGGATCCTTCTGAAAAGCTTAACTCATATAGGTTTCATAGAAATCGTTATGGCTCCCTTACTATTATGGTTAGAAAAATTATCTAAACGGTGTTAGAAAGAGAAAACATAAAGCTTAATATTTAAATCAAAAAGTTTTCCACGAAGTAATTAAAAATAACAACTTTTTGGATACAAAGTTTCCGACAGCAATTTAAAAAAATTTTTTATAAAATTGTGAGAAATTTTGTTATTTATTTATAAATGGAAAGACAAACAAATGAGGTGATAATAACGTTAATGATACAATTGTTTAACAAAATATGAATGTGTATTTTGTTTGCATGCAAAAATTTTATATTTCAAAATGATATGTTTATTTCGGTTTACAAAACTTGAAAGCGTTTTTTTATTACCTTTCAAAAACAGGTTTAAGTTTTCGGATAGGTATGTTCAGAAATATTCAATTTATTTGTATTTATTTTGACCCTCTGACATAATATGGTTGATGCCTGAGTGGTTAAATCGCTTTTAATTATGTTGATATGATTACTGCAAAGGAGTCCAAATTGTTTGGAGTCAGTGGTACTATGGCATCCCCGAATATGCTACGTCTGATGTGAGACTGAAGGGAGTCTAAAGAGAGTCTGAAGGGAAACTGAAGGGAGTCTGAAGGGAGTCTGAAGGGAGTCTAAAGGGAGTCTGAAGTGAGTTTAAAGATAGTCTGAAGGGAGTCTAAAGGGAGTCTGAAGAAAGACTGAACGGAGTCTGAAGGGAGTTTGAAGGGAGCCTGAACGTAGTCTGAAGGGAGTTTGAAGGGAGCCTGAACGGAGTCTGAAGGGAGTTTGAAGAGAGCCTGAAGGAAGTCTGAAGTCTGACGAGAAAGAGACTGAAAGGAATTCGAAGGGAGTCTAAAGTCTAAATGGAGTCTAAAGTCTGAAGAGGCAGAAGAAAGCGAAGATGAAAATAAGCAAGTAGGTACATGGCCACTAAACACGTGCGAATCCATTAGATACAATTAATTTTTCACTTTTACTTTTACTTTCCTTAACTTGAGACATATCGAGCATTTATATTTAAACATTTCGTCGAGCCTAGTCGGGTGAGGTTCCGCAGCCGGCAGCGAGCGGAAGCGATTGGAAGCGAGTGGAATCGAACCGGAATCCATCTCGGCCGGCGCAACTGCTGCCGCGGCGGGGGGCGCGGGGGCGGTGGGAGAGCGGGGGGCGGTGGGCGGGGCGGGGGCGGGGCTGGGGAAACCAGGGGTCGGAAACTGGGGGATGTTTATACTATGTTTATCGCAAAAGAGCAGATTTTCATAATATTATGTATTTTACATACTCACGCTAACTCAAGTTCAAGCGCAGAGTTTTTCGAAACCAGATTTATCATAAATCAGAAATTGACGTTCCTCTTGTTCTGAAGGTCAAGTGCATCATTTTTTGAATAAAACTGTAGATTTGTATAAAAATCAGAACCGCCCACCTGTTCTCGACATTCTTCTTTACATACATAGACTAGTTTAAGATCCTGGCGTTGCACGAACATTTCGAAGATTTTTTTTTTTTAATTTTTGTGTAAACGATGACCTTCCTTTGAAATTTCACCAAACTTGGAATAAAACTCTAGATTTGTATTAAAATCAAATCCACGAAACCCGTCCGGTGTCAATTAGTGCATAATTTATTGAGTTGTCTTGCGTAGTGTTCGTGTACCTACTCGTGATGTTTTTATGAATGAAATATAATACACTACAAAACTTGGTAAAAAAAAAAAAATAACTACAACCCCAGAACATCTACAAAAAATCATATTTGGAAAAAACTCTTAACATTAAGAAAACCATATGAATACAGTACATGTCTCCTCATATACAAAATAAATAATAAACTCATACATACGAACACAGAATTCATTAAAACATCCCAAGTACACAAATTCTTTACACGACAACACGATAATATACATTTAAACACCATCCTTATTAACTATGGTAAACAATCCATTGGTTACGAAGGAAGCAACTTATATAATTGCCTCCCAAATGACACTAAAAACGACAATAAACAAAAATTTTAACAAAACAAAAAACGACTTCAAAAAATGCACTAAAAAGTAAAAAAATAATTTCGTACGATTGTTATTTTTGGAGTCGGTGTCAGCCAAGGTAACTACATACATAGGTAGTTATAGGTGAGAGGTGGAGATCTTGGCTGACACCGACTCCAAAAATAACAATCTTACGAAATTATTTTTAAACGACTTCGAAAAGGAGGAGGTTATCAATTAGACGGTATTGTTTTTTTTTTTTTTTAATGTTTGTTACCTCAGAACTTTCGATTGGGTGAACCGATATTGATGATTCTTTTTTATTAGAAAGTTGGTGCTTCCCGTTTTGTCCTATTTTAATTTGGTCCAGTTCTCTTTTGTTAAAATTTTTGTTTATTTTTTGATTTCTAGTGACGAGCGTGCGTAAAGAAGTTTTACTTCAAAAAAAGAATCATCGAAATCTGTTGGCGTAATATTGAGTTATTCGTCCATTTGTCGCGCACATACTTATTGCAAATTTAAGACATATATAGTTTTCTCATGGATTCCATTGTCAGAACTGGACCAAATTAAAATCGGACCACACGAGAAGTACCAGCTTTCTAATAAAAAAAGAATCACCAGTATCCGTTCACCCAATCGAAAGTTCTGAGGTAACAAACATAAAAAATAAAAAAAATACCGTCGAATTGATAACCTCCCCCTTTTCGAAGTCGTTTAAAAAGCTGGATAAATTTTGAAAAAATATATAAATTTTTATTCTAGATAAACAAATCAATGAAATAGAATAGCGCTTTATTATATAATATTTAGTTTAGTTTAATGAATTTAATTATTCCTAGTTAAATGAGTGAAAAAGTATTTTTCTATTTGCTGGAATAAAAAAAATATAAGAAATTGGGTAGGTACTTTGATATAATCATTGGGTAGGTAAGTACTTTGACTCTACCATTGCGTAGGTACTTTAACTCAACCACCGGGTAGGTGGTATCTACTTTGACTCTACCGTTGGGCAGGTACTTTGACTCAATCATTGGGTAGGTACTTTGACTAAACCAAATTTGACGAATTTTGGGAACGAATTGAGCAATTTATGAAGAGCTGGGATGACATGGGCTTTAAATATGGTGATCCATTTTCCAATTCCATTTTTGAAAATCAAAACAAATTTCAGTACTAGAGTTCATTGTACACATAAAAGACGCAGAGACGCGCGAGATATAATAATTTTTAAAATAAAATTAAGTTAGTAAAATAAATTGTATGGGGCATATTTTCCGCCCAGGGGCCAAATGTGGTGCTCCCCACCAACAAGATAATGGTGACGCAGAAAACGATTTTTCTAACACATTTTTTCTCTCACTAGAAAGAGACACCTTCATGTCGTGTAACTTCTTCGCCAAGAATCTGCTTCTCTCGCTTGTCCTACCTGGCGGGAAAGGGAGGGAGATAGCACTATAGGAACCGTGGGAAGGGGGATCGACAAAAAATAAAGAATAGGTACTCGACGATTTCTTCGATTTATAAAACATATTCCAATTGGGAATACGAATCTCGATAGATTGTTCCAGCGAGTCCATCGTATTCAAATGGATGCCGGTGTAGGTATGTTACACGTTCCTGGTGGTTTGGGAAGATTTAGGAATATTATATTACAAGTGAATAATAGATAGCAGGTGATTTTCATTTCGTATGAAATTAATGTATACAACATTTTAATTACAAGCTATTCATAATATATGGAAATGAATTCCGATTCTTGAATCTATCTGATGATACTGTCCTTGTTCTAGCGATATTACAAAGAAAATGCCCCGCAGGAACTAGCGTAATTGATGCCTTCGGCACTGCGTGCCCAACATACGTACAGGGTTGTCATTTTTCACGTGAGAACGGATCGTTTCTACGACCCGTATACAAGTTATCATTCACCAGAAACTCGTAGTGTTAGTGTTGCTAAAATACTTTTTCAAACTTATCAACAGAAACGTTAAAATCGTTAAACGTTAAACGTTGCTAGCACAAATCAATTTCTTTGTGCTAGCATCTCACACTCAGGGACGACGCAACAACATATTGTATTTGTCGGGTGAGTCACGCAAACCTGAACTTGAATTCTTCCGTGAGAAGAGCAAACCGCTCCTGAATAAGGTAGACGTAATATTCGACGGATTCTTCGAAAACCACAATGAGTTTGCAAAGTTTTCAGCACTTCGTACTAACTGCATCAACTTTTCCTTTTGCAAATAAGGATATCAGTAATATTGCATTGTATACAATACAAAAAATTCACTCAAAATATCTGTTTATTTCGAAAGAAATATATATTTTAAAAATTAAAATCGTATACTTTCATAACTAACAAGTATTTTGACATAATAGTTTTAGATACGTGCTTAGTTCCTTTACGTAGGTGTAAAGAGCAAGTATAGATATTGATTATACCCTACGGAAACTATACATCAAAATTGTATCTTTACATTACCAAAAAGAAAAACTAAACTATCATACTTCACAACACAATTACGTAACAAGACATAGACATCGATACATGACTCCGAAGACAAATAGCATCTATGGAAAAACATTACAATAACATTGCTCCAAATTTTTAAATATATTTGAAAAAGACATTAATGTCTTTATAGACGACATGTCAAAAAACGTAAATCTAAAAAAATAAATTCTCTGACGGGTAGCCAACAAAAACCTAATAAACTTCCGACATTATAACTTCTACAATATTATAACAAAACACTGTATTTGCTCTTTTCTTGTAATTTCTTTTAATTTTTTAATTTCTTTCATTTAATTTCCATTTCATCAATTTCTTTTATTTTCTTTCATTATTTCTTTTTTTCACTTCTGTTTACCTACAAAATTTTATTCTAATTTCCTTTGTTATTAAAAATATGCCACAACATATATATCCTAAGTAAGGTGGTTTTAACCTAAAGCAGTTAAGACCCGACAGTAAGCGCTCAAAAAGAAGAAGAAGGGGAGATATGTAATTACGAATGTTAGAGGGAGAGCGTTAATATTAAAAATGATAATATTTAAGTGAAAATTTTTAATAAAATACGACTCGTTTAAAGTAGAGGAAAAATCTGGTAGGAATGTCTTAAACACCGTGAATCTTTTCATACGTAAAATAGCTGAAAAACGTGTTAATAATAATTATCGGAGCAAGCTTTGCGATTTTTTTTCTAATTGAATTTGAGAAAAGACATATCGAGTTTTTTTTTTATTATGACATACAGCAGATATATAGATTACATTGTATTTGGTGTATATCTACTATTATATCATTCATTGTGTCATGTTAACCTCTTTATATATTCTACAGGTAGTGCAATAATATTTTAAATATACAAGTAATATCTTAATGAAGGAAGAAATAAAATAAAACAAACTTTTGCATACTGCTTTTTCTGGACTTTGTTATTGAAGATCAAGCGGAGGCTGAAGCGCGTGTGCGTGGGAGACTGTGCCTATCCTGCGTTACCGAATGAAGCATGGAGCGGGGAGAAGGGGGTAGGGGGGAGGGATTAAGGGGTTCCGTATATCGGCGGGAGGGGGATTAGAGGGGGGGGGTTATATACACCGGGAGGGGGACCCATATATCGAGCGACGCCGCAAAGAAAATGTACCCACCCTTCGTAAATAATGTTTCCATTCAAATAAAGCTCGAGTTGGTACCAATTTAAAGTTTTGGAACTTCTAGAAAGTTTAAGACGATTCAAAATAGTTTTCAATAATCATATCATAATATTAACATTTCAGTTCCATAATTAAATAAATTTTATTTAAATAAAAACAATTCACTATACACATTTACACCATTTACTTATTTAATCGATAATATTAATACTCGTATATTAATAAACAGTGGTGATTAATCTAACACACACTATAAAAAAGAGTTTGCATTGAATAGGCTCCGAAACTACTGAACCGACTTGAAAAATTCTTTCACCAATAGAAAGCTACATTTCCAGCGAGTAACATAGGCTGTATATAAGGGTAAACTCTGGGTTATGAAATTTGTATGAATAAAAGTATGTATATTTCATATGTTTTAGCGGCAGGGAGGAAAGGCAGGGGAAAGGTGGGGTTCGCGGAGAGGGAAGAGACGAGAGAGGGGGAAGGCGGGAAAGGTGGAAGGGAATGGGGACGCACGGGAAAGGACATGCAGGGAGAATCATTGCAACGCATACCGGATACCAGCTAGTTAGAATCATAAACACATTACATGAAAATAAAAATATTTCAAAATAGGTACCTAATCATTGCATTTGCATATTAAAAACTTTTATAAATTAACACAAAATAATCAAAGAATTACAAAGATGTCTAAATAAAACAAAATCAGAGTGTGCAATTCACACGCGGTTGAAGTGAAACGTTCAGAAAACTAAAGTAAATAAGAGTGGGGAGACTATCAAGCACCGCACAAAGAGGAGACCGGTTATAGATGGATGTATTTTGACCGGTCAGTGGTTGAGTGGGCATCGCGTTTGGGTCCTATCCAGGCGTTCCGTGTTCGATTCTTCGGCTGGCTAAGTCCTCCATCACGACTCAAGCAACATTTTCCATATACTGTGGTAGTAGTAACCCGGGAATGTTTGTCTTTCTTTAAAAAACACTTTCCTTTTCGTTTCATCGAGTTTCAAATCACAACTGTGCTAAAGAAGTTTTCAGTTCAAAATACAAGGGAGCAGTTAAGAAGGTAAAAGTGAAACCTTCAGAAAACTAAAGTAGACAAGAGTGGGGAGGCACAAAGAGGAGACCGATTATTCTAAATCATTCTCTCTCAGCCTAAATTCTATCGATTTATGTCTTTTTAGTGTCGATTTTTCGTTTCATCGAGTTTAAAATCACAACGGTTCTAAAGAAAGTTTTCTCTTCAATAAATTATTATAAATTTAGGAATTAAATTAAAAATAAATTTAAGAGTTTGCTATTTTTAATTTTATATTTTGTTTTTAAAAGCCCATTTTGTTTGTTTACAAAAATTTTAACTCCCTATTTACTTATATTAAAAGATTGATTTGTTTCCAAAATGTGGTTGGCAAATTCAATATAATCAATATATATTATAAAAGAAAGTCCCGCAAAAACTCAGAAACGAGTCCCGGTACGATCAAAGGGAGTTATATGGAGTAGTAGATCTCTATCCCCCTCCAGGATGACGTTTCCCGTTTTCACCTAAAAGGCGTGCTTTTGAAGATATAAGGGCTGGAAATTTCGCCCTCTTGAAATTTCTAGAACAGTCTTCCGGAAAGTTCTAGGAGATTCTATAGAGCTCTAAAAAGTTCTGGAAGAAGTGGCGGAGTATTTTTTGGTTTTTTCGGGAATAGGGAATCAGGAACATTATTTTGGAACATTCTAGAACACTCTCGAATCTTATTCTGAGATAAGCCGGGTAACCCAGCTAGTTATTATTTTAAACATCTTAGGTGCTCCAATATCTAGAAGTCTTTTCTTATTAAAAAAAGTTTCATTGGTTTTTTATATTGTTTTATCTACGTATTAATTTTTAGTAATGTGGAAATATTAATAATAATTCTTATTTTTAATAATCACATCGACTCAATTGTTCACAGGTCATATAAAATGCTTGGTTTTGTTCTTCGTATCAGTAAAGTGTTCAGTAACCCGCACACAGTAGTTATGTTATATTTAGCATTAGTCAGAAAGTATACTGGAATATGCCTCGCCAATTTGGAACCCGCAGTACAAATTATACATAGATAGCATAGAACATATTTAAAACAAATTTATAAAATATCCTTAATTCAAATTCAACAATAATTATGAATGCACATTTCAAACTTTGCAACAAAGACGAGTAATTGCTGATTTGACATTTATACACAAAATTTTAAATAATAACATCGATTGTACCGAACTACTTTCCCTAATTAATTTTAACATACCATTAAGACGTACACGCCATACAGAACTATTCCACACACTTAATTACAAGACAAATGCAGCAACTAAATCGCCAATCAATCGTGCTCTTCATGTATTCAATAATATTAATCTAAATTATAACATCGACATTTTCTCCGATTCACTGCCCAAATTTAAAAAGAGCGTCATGTCAATCATATAAATTGTTTAATGCGCATACTTACATACATACATACACACATATTCACACACATACACACACACATACACACCCTGACAAACACACACCTCTCCCTCAATAATTTGCTAATTTAATATAGGAAAAATTTATAATTTGTCACTTAAAAACATATATAACAGCGACATGTCATTGGTACCAATTATTGTATTAATTCTACAACTTGTAACTACTTTCTAACAGGTATTTATGTACTGTTTGTTTCTGAAAAATAAATAAATAATAATAATATTTAGATGATTTGTTAGTGCCATTTTTTGTGAAAAATCTCCTAAAGAGCTCTATACAAACTTAATATATTTCTACAATCTTACTTCCAACTACCAACTAGACAAACTATTATTTCAATTTAATTTAATACTAAAATTTGCATCCACCGGTTCATCGATCACTGATACCAAACTATATGTACAATGATTTTACCAATAAAGGCGATATTGTGTAAAAAATACATTTATTGTTTTATTTATACTTTGTACGGACAGAAATCAAAGTTTACAAATAATAATAAGTTCTGTACATTTTCTATTGCTTAGTATGGCTCACCTAATAAATAAATTCAATTTGGGAGGCGGGTATGGGTACCACCACCCTAGGAATCATTCAGTGGATAACCCCATGTTGTTTGACCTAAGGCAGTTAGGTGACTTAGCAGAAGTGCCCGGGTTTATGGGGTGAAGTTGGTCTAGGTCTTGACAGTGGGAAGGATGGATTCATACGTTCGTCACTCCTGACACACCCCCCAGATTAGCACCAACCCCTCATACCATTTTCCTTCCTAAAAATTCCTCTCCTTCCTTTCCCTAAAAAAACCCATACAAAATCCCCAAAGCTGACATAGGCCCGAAGGATTTTTGTGAAACTAATGTAAAAAAAATCATGAATCTACCAAACTGTGCAGACTTTAAAAATTCTGGCGGCACATTATTATACTTCATCTCTTTGTAAAGTTACCTGATAAGGCGATCCAATAGTCCAGGAGAAACCGAAATCGGAAATCACGCCCCTTTAAGGGAGGAGTTCGAAAATGCTTGAGAAATTTTGGGAACGGTATTTGAGAAAAATTTTATATAGGTTGATTTCGTAAAAACCTGTAAAAAACATTAACTCCTTTTTTACGCATTGTTTATTGTAATAAAACGGAAATTTCAAATGGATTTCACGAAATCAAGCGATGCGGAGCCTAGCGTTTGTTCCCCGATACGACCCGGGGAGTCGGGGGAGTACTGACTGAAAATGGGTGTTGCGTGATCAGTAGTTCTTCGGTGGACGCCATAGGGTTCACTTTTAAAAACCAAATTCGTTGACTAGCGGCCTTATTGTAAAATAACAACGCGAAAATGCAAGTTCAGGCGTAAATATCAAAATTTTTTTGCGATTAAAAGAAACCGAATTGGCCACATTATACAAATAAAACCATATCCGAAAAGGGCTTTATAAATAGAAGAGTTTGGACTTGAAAGTGTTTTTTATAGAGTTTATAATTTATTTTTTATAGGCTTATTAAAAGACTTATTAAAAAAATGACCGATATTTTTAAAGGCCAAGGTATGTTCTACACGCAGTATTTAATTGAATTATCTATAATACTTCTAAGCGATCAAATTTTCAAAACAAAAACGTATAATTTTGTATGATTTTGCATTATTTAGTATGGCTTCATCTTAAGCGTTTCAGTAGCTTTATTCTTTTTTAATAGTCTGTAGAATTTATTTTACTTTATTAAATATTGTAACCAAATGACGTTGGTAATAGAATTTAATTTAATTTTTTTAAAATACCTTAGTGAATTGAAGGTGAAGTCAATGAGAGCATTGCATGATCCTTTTCACCTACTTAGTGCAAGGATTGTAAATTCGCCTGAAAAAAAATCTGTGCGATTCACACGTGGTAGAAGTAAAACCTTCAGAATGCTTAAGTAGTCAAGAGTGGGGAGGCTACGAAGCACCGCAAAGAGGGGACCGATTATTATTCTATTTTATTCTCTCGCAGACTAAATCAAATAGATTTACGTGTTTTTATTGTCGCTTTTTCGTTTCAATCACGACGGTTCTAAAGAAGTTTTCACTTCAAAATATAATTACTGTTTATTTATTCCTCCCTACAAATATTAAAATTCTTGGCCTTGCATACCTAATGTTATTAACATCAATCATAAAACAAAAGTTAAATAAATTATCTTACGACTTCAGCCAAATGATCAGCTCATACAGTAGATAATACATTGCATGTCTCTTGAACGAAAAATCTCTCGAACGGTGAGCTCTGGCAATAATAAATTAGTTTTTGCTCCAATGTTAGTAGAGCAGTACCTACTGAAATATGTGACTTGTTGTTTCATCCTTTTTTGTTCTTGCGAGTACCAAATGTTTATAAATAATTTTGTGTATCGAATTCGGTTCAAAATCAATAATAAAAGTACCTGTCTAATGTCTACCGGAAAACGTGAAAAATCACGGGAATTTTTTAAGTCCCATTTTGAAAAAGACAATAACAATAATTTTATTTTAAAACATTATATTAAGACTAGCAGTTAAAAACCCGCTACGCATGTTTTTGCTGCTAGGGCCTGCGGGCGGCTTTTCCTTCGACTTCGCCCAGATTGAGTGTTGGTGACCATTTTATAAATCCGATAGGAACTGGTTCCTAAAATAGCCAGTTCCTCGGATCCACTGTGATCCAGTGACAGCTAGTAACCGTCGGTAATTCACCACACAAAGTAACCGTGACACGCAATGACGTTATATTGAATTTATAACGACTAACAACTCGTCAAGTATTGCCGTCAATCTTTCCAAATCCGGAAAGATACTAAAGTCTATAAATCCGTAGCACTATAATCTTGGGAGGAAAAGTCCACATGCGAACTGCTGACGGAAGTAGAGACATCTTTGGGCAGATTTTTGAACTAAAAAGGCGAGGCATCCGACATGCACTCGTAGCTTTGTTCTGAAATTCAACCACGCAGACGCTACGGTAATAATACTATTCGATAGGTAAAATAGAAATTTTCTTTACCGCTTATCTGAATTGGTTCAAAGAAACAGCTCAAATGTCTAAAATGACATTTATTGTCAAAGCAAATCCGAGCTCCGCAGTTAATTGAACCGTAGTTTCAGACACAACCGATATTAATATCAATAATTCAAAACTAATACATGATAATAATTAATTGCGTTTATTTTTCAAATATTTAAGTACTTGTGCAAAGTATTAGGTAGCACAACCTTTTGTTAATATTGGGTTTCTTTAATTGGCCATTATTATTGTAGAATTTTCTGCCTGACTACATTTACTGATAAGTTCGCAGTACATTTATTCATGCTAATCGTGTTGACAAAGGTGTCAAGAGTTTTTATCACATGTGTCTGGTCATAACAATATTAAAATTATCAAATACTTAGTGTAACAGACGTGTGCTACAAGACTGTAGAAAAGGGCACCGGTGGCTGTGCACTTGGATGTCGACTATTGTAATAATGTTTTGAAATGTAGTACTGGCTGGCCTTCCTTGAAGGTGACAGCCCTGCTGTACTGGAGGGTGGTAACCCTTGATCTGCCTCCCTGCACCCAGAGCTGGTGAGTGGTAGCCCTGGATGTCCTTGTTCTCTGCCTGAGCCTGGCGCCTTGCGGTGTCCAGAAGTTGGGCCGGCTAGTCTTGAGGAGGTAGGCACCAGACTTGTTGTTCAGGCAGAGCTTCAGCAGGAGGCAGGTCGGAGAGAGGTTTCTTCCAGAGGAAGGAGTAAAACACGAAGATTTAAGGAAAACGTTGAACTGATTTATTATTGAAAAATTTGTCGTATTTATACCAATCGGTAGGTGGCTCACGGAAAGTGGAGGGGGAAACGGAACCCAGGCACTTTTCCTTTATAAAGGGCAAGAAACTGTTTAGTTTCTATTTTGCCGGCTTAATCCGTAAAAGTGCTCGTTTAAATTTGGCAACTTTTACGGATTTTGTAGCCTTTATTAACAATCAAAATACATATTAAATAGAAAAAACATATAAATAAAGCCAAGATTTATGACAAGAATTTTAGTTTGGTGAATTTACCGTGATTTTAAGAATTTTTGATTTTTAAGGAAATGTTTTATGATTTATCAAGTTATAATTATTTTTCCTAGGTTCCCTGTGAGATAAGTTAACGAAATCTGTTTATTTCACCATCTCACAGGGACCCTAGAATTTTGTAGAGGTAAAAATGTAAAAATGTCATGACCGAAATTTTCTAAGTCTTTTTGACATGGCAAATTGAGCTCTAATTTTGGCTCTAAGTATTTTGAGAGCAAAGTCTCAGTTTGACTGGAGGCCTTGTAGGATCAAGAATGAAAACTGATTGTTTCATTGTCCTACAAGGCCCGCAGGTTTTGTTATTTGGAAAAACATAAAATTTACACCTTCGAAATTTTCTAAGTGTTTTTTGGTAGGCAAAAATGACTTTATTTTTGCCTCCCAATATGTTGTGTGATAAATCTTGGCTTTACTCGAGACCTTGTAGGATTTTAAATGAAAACTGATTATTTCATTTGTCCTACAAGGCCCGTGTGTATAAAAATTAAGACATAAACATTTAAAAATAAGTACAAAAATAAAACATATTTAAAATGAGTTTACAACCTCCCCAGTAGCGATTTTTCAAAGTATTATTTATTGATCGCACCAGGGAGATGTACATAAGAAATAAAAAACTTAAATATTTGAAATCCAATATGAAAATAATAAGTAATTAATAAAAATGACATTTTCTAATTAGAACAAATATTTTCCATCAAAGCGTCGCCGGCGGCACGGTACTCCAGTATTGTGAGGGCAGGCCATTTTTTCCTGATTCCCAAAATGATCACAAAACTGTAGAGGACCGAGCCAAGCGATGAACTTTGATGAAAAATATTTCGAGGGTGTGAACACGTCGGTTACACTTAGTGATATTAATGCTACATTTTAACAAAGACCAGCGATAGCCCCTTGAACTGTATTCTGATGATAAACACCGACCGACCTTTCGATAGGTGAGGAGATAACGCAGTCGAGGCTCTATGTTGACTTTTATAATGTATATTATGTTTTATGTTCCTGCTGATGCGAGCTCCGTTGCTCTTTCTGTGTTTATTCTGTTACAAATGAAATTAACAGACAGGGACGTTAGAACTGACCTAGCAACATACGCCCTTATCCGTGGATTGTTTATTAATGAAATTCTTTGGCAAGCTTTCTACTTTGAAGATAAAGATCTACCCATTGGCAATCGTATCTGTGTAAATCATTATGAACAACATTAATAACTTCTTTTAGATGACATGATAATATTGATTAAATTACGTTGCATAATATTGACAAAGGCTATTATAATTAATACATCTGTGTAGTATAATACCCACACCAGAGTTAGTTTTGTACAGTAAATGTTCAAGGATGTGCGTGACGCTCCGGGGCTCATTAGTAATGAAGAAAATGATTATATTATTATTTTAACCCCTGTGATACGAGTTGTATGAATAACAATATAGTTATATTTCTGTGATCATTTTGTGATATTGTAACGAAATCAGTGTTATGTGTTAATGTTGTACTATTTTTTTCTTTAATATTGGTGCTGGATACGTAAAAAATAATCGTTTGTTTTACAGCGTAGGTATTTTATTAAATTTCATTATTCAAAATGTGTTATTTGTCTCATGTTTCCATTCTTTTTGGTTCCTATGTCTTTCTAAGTATACCAGACTTCTTTCATATTGACAGCCAACCATAGACATATTTGTATGTCCGTGCAGACAACCGCTTTCTTGGTCTGCTTCTAATTGAGTTTTGTTGAGGTTAAATATTTTTTTTAATTTTTCGATAAGAAAACAGAGTGTGCAATTCACACGTGTTAGAAGTGAAACCTTCAGAAAACTATAGTAGACAAGAATGGGGAGACTACGAAGCAACACACAAAGAGGATACCAATTATACTATATCATACTCTCACAGGCTAAATCTTTTAGATGTACGTGTTTGTCTCTTTTTTAGTGTCGCTATTTTTCGTTTCATCGAGTTATAAAGAAAGTGGAAAAGAAGTTTTTACTTCAAAAGTAAACATTTTCAATTAAAGTCAATTTTATTATTTCGCCTTTAAAACTACGTACACGTAATTTACTACAATTCACAACCTCAAAACTTCACCCCAAGCCATTGGTAAGCCCGTGCAACTTCGGCGACTTCTTCTCCTTACGGTTTACTTCCATTTATCGCAATATACCAACTTTATCACTGAAGGCCCTTAGAATCATTGTACGCTGCAATTCGCGTGGAAGTCAAAATGTCGAAACATTTTCAAAATTTCACAAATTGCAGATATTTTCATACGGTACAAATAAAGATGCGATGGGAACAATGGTCGGGTTCGGGTAGTTGCCTTGTAATTATGATGAATTATTTCACGAAATGTTTATTAACATTAATTACCGTGTAATGAAAGCGGAAATCACGTGGAAACCATTCGCGAGTCGCGGTGATATTTACTGACTAATTTAAACTCGTGCGCCGGAATTCAGCGAAACCCTTCCGACCGAACAAATCTACTTCACAAATTTAAATACTCTCAGCGAAAAAGGACACCCGAATAATAATAGTATTTGGAGGATTTGTCTAGAGCCGTTTTTTGAAAAATCACGCCAAAGGCATTTGTTGTGTAAACTAGTGTGGTTTCGTAAAAACACCAGATAAATTGAGGAAGGAAAGATAGATTCAGGGAATTTTACAAAATTATCTCCTGGCAGTTTTAAATGTTCAGAATACGAAGTGGTGTGACTAACAATTCTCCTGGAGAACAACAGTTAAGCAACCAGTTTGATTTAAATCTACACTTATAATAATCTTAATATATTAAGGAGGGTGCCTGGGTCCTGCGTATCACGGTGCAAACTCAGCAACATTTAATGAGAATATAATACTCGTAGACTAAAAATATTATAGATTTTTTAATTAAAATATGGGTATGAAATAACAACAAGTTAAACATAAAATAAACAATCATTACATATGCATCTGGGAGGTTCGTATTTATTATATTCTCAAAACTGCCATTGAAAACATTAGTAGTCATAAATACGGAGTTGCCTCTACGAGTACCGATTTAAGTTGTTTGTGGGTGACTAAGACATCAACAGAGACGAGACTTTGGGCGACATGCATACTTAGTGAACTTTAAATACTAGAACATTCAGATATAAACACTCGAAAATTCAGATATAAACAATAGATAATTCAGCATCTTTTAGATGAGATATATATTTGGCGTAATTTCAAGGTTTCAATTTCAAAAAATTCGAAAAAAAGATATCGTGACCAAATTTCTTTGGAATATGACTTTTGGAGCAATAATGTAATATATCATAATTAGTCCATGATTAGTCTCACGTTGCTTTAGTTACCTAGGGGCTATTCGGGTCACATGGTCTCGTTTACAAGATGTGCCGAAGGTAATCGAAAGCAGGTGTGCACATACAATGTAATGCCAGAGCTCGCCATACAAAACCTGGCTTGCAGTTAGCAAAGACGACAAGTTCTCCCAAACTACATATATTCATAAATTACAATACGTCAATAAATAATCACTGTGATCTCAAGAACCAAAGTATTTTAATAAGCATATTATATTACTGTAGGGTACTGGTCCTAGTACTGATAAATATGGAATATTTATTTATTTACTAATTTACGAACAATTAAATTTCCATAAAAAACATAATAATAACACGAATAAAAAAAAGCAGAGATGACAGTAAAGGGAGAGCACATTTAAATGAATAGCAATGACAATATAACATGTAAAAAGTAAATATAGAAGACATAACAAATCAAAGCATGAAGAAGCATTTAAATATTGCTTATTGACTGCCGAAAGTCATTTAGTTTTACAGCATAAAATTCAATGCTTTGACTTGCATTGACAAGTCTCGACATCTGGATAAAGGAGAATGATATCCATAATTAGTAGAATATTGATTGAGGAACAGCAATTCATTATTTTGGAGTCTACGGGAAGGGACGTTGAACTGAATGAGATGTAACAAAGCAGATGTATCAGTAATACTATTGATAATTTCAAATATGCAAATTAGATCAGAGTCCTTTCTACGTTTTTCTAAAGAAGAAATGTTCAAAAGTTGTTCAATTTCATCATATGAGTACTCACCTCTTTCAAGACCTAACCTCCAAGCAATTCCTCTTAGGAAGCGTTGTTGTATGGACTCGATGTGAGAAATATGGACAGCACAGAAAGGAGACCAAATGATGCTAGCATATTCAAAGTGAGGGCGAAACAGCAATTAGTAAATAGTTTTAAGTGTACGGCTTCATTCATAGAATTACCTCTGACTTCAAACATATAATATTGACTCCCCTGAATTGGTATCGCTAATAAATTATCATGTACCTTGTAGACCGACTCGACTCAAAACACCTTTCCATTGTGACAATACTTTAACGAACGCAGAACAAAACTCAATCATAAATCGCTTGCATATTTTAGGCAATGAATATGCTAATATCGATCACGCCGCCAATAATCTGGCCTCATACAAAAGATGCATTAAACTAAATTTGTTTGCTAGTACCACGTAAATATTACAATACATCATGTAAACATAATATGCCTACCAGTACTTCACACTAAACTAATGTACAAGAAATCATAGGTACTTGTAAAATTTATCATATTAAATCGGATAACATAATCCAGGATTTTTTACTTGTTGTATTTTATATGTAAATCTTTGTAGGTACCTTTTTATATCTTATATATCTTATATATCTTATATATCTTTTATATCTTTTTATCTACTACACTATATAAAGAGGTAAGGTTTGTTTGTTTGTTTGTTTGCATCGAATAGGCTCTGAAACTACTGAACCGATTTGAAATTTTTTTTCGCTGTTGGGAAGCTACACTATCCCTGAGTGACATAGGCTATATGATATTTTCAAAATAATTAGGGATCATTACTAAAACTCCAATAATGCAACCAAAGGTGTAAAAAAATTACTTAAAATATTCTTTACATCGCGTGCGCTGCGAAAACTATTGATGATAGAATAAAATAATGTACTACGACTTTGTAGAACAAATCATTATTTACAAAAAAGGTCGCGACAGCATATGTCTAACTATTATGGTTATGCCACAATAAGTATTCTTTTATTTTAAAAATTTAATTAATATGTCGCCGCTTGAAAAGGCTTTTTATTTGTATCTTGGTGTTAATTCTTATCAAAATAAATTACTTCATATTCAAGACAGATTCAATACCTTTATTTAACTTTTTGAATTTTTCAATTCGGATATTTAATTAGAAAGATATCACGAGTTTAATAATATCTAAAATTAATGTGTTTTGCATTGATGACAACAAATCTACTACACTATATAAAGAGGTAAGGTTTGTTTGTTTGTTTGTTTGTTTGTTTGCATCGAATAGGCTCTGAAACTACTGAACCGATTTGAAATTTTTTTTCGCTGTTGGGAAGCTACACTATCCCTGAGTGACATAGGCTATATAATATTTTCAAAATAATTAGGGATCATTACTAAAACTCCAATAATGCAACCCAAGGTGTAAAAAAATTAAATAAAATATTCTTTACATCGCGTGCGCTGCGAAAACTATTGATGATAGAATAAAATAATGTACTACGACTTTGTAGAACACATCATTATTTACAAAAAAGGTTGCGACAGCATATGTCTAACTATTATGGTTATGCCACAATAAGTATTCTTTTATTTTAAAAATTTAATTAATATGTCGCCGTTTGAAAAGGCTTTTTATTTGTATCTTGGTGTTAATCCTTATCAAAATAAATTACTTCACATTCAAGACAGCTTCAATACCTTTATTTAACTTTTTGAATTTTTCAATTCGGATATTTAATTAGAAAGATATCACGAGTTTAAAAATGTTAGTATTAGAAAAAAGTTTCTGCTACGGGCCGGGCGGGAGAGGAGTCAAGAAATGAAGTGCAAGGGGGGTTGCCGGGACGGGGGAGCGGGAGAGCGGTGGCGGGGAAGGTGGAAGTGGAACGCTGGAGGTTAACGCACGGGAATGTACGCACGGGAGTAACATTTTATTTATTTTAATATGGCATTGCAACGCATGCCGGGAAACAGCTAGTATCTTATATTTTTAAATTTTACTTTTTATTGTTTTATTTCTCACTTTAAATTTTTATTTTTACTTTTTCCCTAATAATTTATATTTAATAGTTTATATTTTATACTTTATAATTTACTTTTATACATTTTACATTTTATTCACTGCTTATTACCTTACTTGTTTACCTTTTTTCTTAAATTTCACTAACATCCTTCATATTGTTGTACTATTTATAAGTATGTCAATTATGTTAATGGCACGTGTTGTGCCGTATGTATTTAAATAAATAAATAAATAAATATATGTGTACTTATATGTTTGAAGTCAGAGGTAATTCTATGAATGAAGCCGAGTTATGTAAGTGATTTATTTACGATGTTATCAATGCGATCACGGAAAGAAAGTTTACAGTCTAGAGTGACCCCAAGGTCCTTGATAGATGTGACAGTAGATAGACAAACACTATTTAGTTTATAATCAAACTAAATAGGTTTTTCGGTTCTATGAAAGCACAAATTTTTACATTTATTAACATTAAGTTTAATGCATGAATATTTCTGGAGAAGACATGTAGAGATATTACAAAAACAAACAATAGCATTATAGTGATTATAGTAGTTTAAGAAAATAATATATTAGAAATAAGATGTAAACATTTTATAACTAAATAAAATATAACTACTTTAAAAAAAATTATTGATCTGTCCTTAGACGTACTCAAATTTTGGCTAGCGGTGCTTTCGTTGGACATGCTTTTTTAACTGATATGACTAGATTGGGTGCGCAGCGAACTGTTGTTTATATGCATAAAGGAGATGTTGAAAAAAATATGTTCATAGTTGGGCAATGGCCCCAAAAAGCAACTGTTATACTGTAAGCACTGTTACTGTAAGCAAAGCCCACAGGAGTTCCCGGGCATGCAGTGGGAATGCAATACGATACATCGATATAAACAAAGCACGTCGAAACTCTCTTGCCTCTTAAAAACCTCTCAATCTGCTGTTCAGTATCATCACCTAGTTCGTATTTTTAAAGATGCGCCTTAGATTGCGGACCGCCTTCTGCGCGACTGCTGTTGCTGGTTACTGCTGATTGCTGTTCACCAATTAAGTTTTCCAGTAACTACCTAGCTAAACACTATGGTACCAGTAGACTTCAAATTTGAAAATGAATTCGAAAAATTTCAATTAGCTACGTAGCCAAATAAACTACACGACTCACTACCACGACTTCTCGACTTTCATTTATCTCCCATCTCTACTGATCCGAAGTCTGCTCTCACATCCCATTTTCAAAATTGCTCAGACAACCGATAAAGTTTGTATCCGAATGTAATAATTATTCTTCATTTGAAGTATATAATTGTTTTGTTTCGATTATTGATATATTTGCCTGGCAGGTCAATTCACATAAGAATAAAGACAATACCTTCAACTTCTAAAATTTCCCATACGTTCTGATGGCAGTATGCTATACTAGCGTTCCCTGACGGCGCAAGTTCCGCTGGTTGATTTTCTTTCATACATTTTATTGGATTTCATGTGATTTTTGAAGTAAAACTTCCTTACGCCCGCTTGACTTGTGGACGAATGTGGTGAATGCGTGACGAGAGCGTTACGAAAAGTATAATCGGGCAAGGCGAACGGAGGTTGAAAGGGAGATATGAGTTAGTGAAGATAGAAAGAGAGAGTGTTACGTTTCGTATATTACTGTAGGGGAAAGAGAGAGAGAGGTGAGAGCACACATTTTCTTTCTCTCTTTATCCCATAGCCAGGTGCGTTTCACATATCTAAGACACAGTGCAGGCCTATTGTCTGTATCACACTGTAGGAACAAGAGAGAGTAGTGCGCGCGCATATTTTCTTTCTGTCTTCTTTTATAAGAGTGAAGTTTTACTTCAGTCGTGTGATCTAAAGTACACACATTTTTTTTAATAAAAAATATTTATATTCACCTTAATTAGATACGATAAAAGACCACTCCTTGCATTCGGGGCGATGGAAAATAATGCACTCAAACAATTGCATAAAATGAAAATTCACTTTCGCATCAATTCTCGACCATTTACAATCATTTCTGTCATTTTTTATGACATGAAAGTGGTTCGCTACGATTGGTGAGTTACGAAGGCTCCGCAACCGGGCTCGAAAAGGAGAAGATGGAGAGATATGAAATTACGAACGTTAGAGGAGCGCGATAAAATTTACAGCGACAAAATTGATGCGAAAATTGCAAAAATGTTTAACAAAACACGACTCGTTTAAAATATAGCAAAAATCCCGTGGGGAGCATCTTAAGTATCATTCAAAAAAACATTGTGAATTTTTTCACAAATATGATTTATAAGATAATAAAAACAGACTTGTTTTTAATAATTTTTGTAGCATACATTGCGATTTTTTTCTATCGTGGGAATTTCATATAATTTGCATTTCGGCGTGGGCGGCATCTAGACATTATCTTAAAAAATTATATGTATTTTTTTAAAGAGATTAAAAACTTCAAATGTTTTAGGGAGATATGTAAGAAATCGGTAGAAATTCGGGTAGCGGTGGCTTAACAGGGGTGACCGGGTCCATGGGGGTGATGTCTAAATCTTGGTGGCGGAAGCCTTTGCCCACCTATTGCGTAGCGGGCTGGATCGGGAGAGACTGGTTGGGGGAGACTTTTTGACCTCTCCAGCCGGACTCTCTCGGTGTGTTGCCTTCCACCACAGTAGGGGATAGATTATTACGTATGTCATTCCTAGACGCACTAGTCTCCAATCATACAATTTTCATTAACAGATCTTGATTTCCTGCCTTTACATAAAAAATACCCTCCACAAAGCATCGCCAAAATGACGTAGACCCTAAGGGATTTTTTTCTTAGGGCCTCCTGTGTGGAGCTAATGTAAAAAAATATCATTCTATTGCACGTGAGCAAGCTACGCTTCAATTTTATTACATATCACCAAGAATCGATCAAAAACCTTTTCTTTTAAATACAACGTTGGGTCGCTTTTAAATATCAGCTTTATAAATGTGTGTCTATTTATTACCCACTTGACTAGCTTGAAAACAAAGTAAAAATATTTTTTTCCAATTAGTGAATACCTTGTACCAATAAAACACGCGGTAATCCGACCCCTCTCGCCCGGGGGGTGTAAATTCACCCGCGCAGACGAGGAAGAAAATTAACGCCGCGAGAATTCGGAAATAACTGTAGTACCTACATAATATTTATTATACTAGAAGTAGAGTATTCTTACTTGGAGTTTTGTTTGTTTTTTATTACCACAATATTAATTATCTGTACATAAATTACTTTTTTTTTTGCTTTTTATGGGTAATTAGATCCTCATTTTAATGAATAAAAATTGCATAAATGAAATTGTAATTAGAATTAAAATAGTTTTTTTTTGAACCCCACTTTATTGAATATTCAAACCAATCAAAATGGTTCAAATTTAGCTTGAACGTTCATCAGGGTTGTCTAAATTTAAAATTTAAAAAAACGAGTGTGCTTTAGAACACACGACTGAAGTAAAACTTCACTAACTTATAAAAAAAGAGATAAATAAAATGTGCGTGCTCTGCTCTCTCTTGCTCTTACAGTGTGATACAGACAATAGGCCTGCACTATGTCGATATACGAAACGTAACTGGCTATGAGAGAAAAAGAAAGAAAATGTGTGATCGCACCTCTCTCTAGCCCCTACAGAAATATACGAAGCGTTCGCCTCACTTTTCGTAACGCTCTCGTCACGCATTCGCCAGCTTATCCCCCTAGTCAAGCATGCGTAAAGAAGTTTTACTTTAAAAATATTATTGTATTTATTATATTTATAAAATACAACAATGTTATTAGTTAATTGAGTAGAATTGCACTTTTTTTTTGTATTTCTTGGGCATTCACTATGTAACAATTTCTAGACATTTTGTTTTAAAAAGTTTTAATTTTTAATGTACATTTGTTACTTAAATTTTAAATTAATTACATTTGTTACTTAAATTTTAATTAATTAAATTTTAACCGGTTTCGACACATCCGTGTCATTCACGAGCAAACTTAAAACTAACTTAAAAAGAATTGCAATCATTTAATCGTGTGGTACCAAAGTTACGTTAATAGCCTTATAAAAAATATTAACGACTGTTAAACGGTGTTTTTGTTTCACATTGTATAAAAATTGTGCATTTTATTTTTCGGAACGTTACTACTAACAAAATGTCATAATTATGTTGGTAACATTTAACTTCGGTGCATAGGCGCATGCGCGGATTCTATGCACGATTCTTACATAAATTCTATTCTTATGACTATCGAACGAGTAATCTAGCGGTTTTCAACATGTGGTACGCGTACCCCTTGGGGTACACAAAGCAAAATTTGGGATACGCAATATCGTGGCACGAATGTAGGTTTTAAAACTCAGCCCAACATTTTCAAATTTCGGCAAAGTAAAGTATCGGAAAAAAAATGTGCAGAAAAATTTGTTCAATTTCGTGTGTAAAATCACTGGTTAAAAATGGCCGAAGTCGTTTTACACTCTGTACAAAATTGCTTTAATTGTATTTGTGACTTGATTGTAAAATCCTCGTAAAAATGAGAGTATAAAAAAAATTACAAACGAAAATTTCACATTACCCGTGTAGACAAGATAGATAGAGGGTACGGGGTACAACAAATTTGTAGTAAGAGTCAAGGGTTACGCAGTCTAAAAAGGTTGAAAACCGCTGGAGTAAGCTAATGACCTAGTCTCTGTTATAGTACTATAGTTCAACAAAATTACTAATATTTATGTTATTTTTCGTCAGTTTTAATACTTTACATAATGTCATACTGTTAATTTGGATTTCTTAACAGAAAAAGAATTTATTTTCTTATTACCATTTTTTTAAATTGTCTTTCGCCACGTGAGGTAATAAAACTTCTATGAGAGTAATGTATTTAATAATATAAATTTACGAGTGTAATTAAATACAAATTCGAGAAATCTAATTATTAAATCGAATTATTGGTATGTATGAAAAAGACAAAACCTAAAGTGACAGTTTTGCTGCAAAATAATTATATTGAAAGCACTTTTTTTTTTTTAATTTTGAATTTTCTGAAATTTTTCGACGTTTTACTAGAAAATGTTTGGGGAAAGCTTTTTTTTAACTCTTTTCATGTTTGATGGTAATTTTTTAAATGCACAAGTATATTTTAAATAAATAAAATTAAATGGGAATTTTATCTAGTTTCTTAAGACATCTTGTTTTTACGATATTTTTTAAAATAAGAAATATACAGGACATTTAAAATACCTTGGAAGAATTCGGAAATTCGTTGAGAATTTTTTGATTAAACAAGTATGTATAACATATAAACTACCCTCTTCGGCTGGATAAGCAGTATATATATATATATATATTATATCTTTCTGTGATCAAATTTTTGTCAGTTTTTAATAAGTAAGGGTTTTACATGCACGATCGTTTACCAATTGAATAAAATATTCACGAGGTTTATAAGTAAGACTCTAAGTCATAGACTCTAAACATTTTTTGCCCACCGCCCACTTTGAGAATATTTTTATTTCTCTCTCTCTGGTTTCAATCCTGGGATTGGTTTGCAGCAATTTCCTTTAATTTTCTTTTCCATTCTTCCCTGTCTTGTGCGGCTCTTTTGAATTCTGCATATGATGAGCAGCGCACGTCCACCAGCAGGTCGTCCAGGTACTCTCGGCGTGGGCGTCCCCTTGAGTTTGTCCCCTCGGTCATACCCTCCATTATGGTATGCAAGAGACCTTCTTGTCGTATAACATGTCCGATCCATCTTGCACGCCTTTCGGACAAGGTCCTGAGCAGGTGCCTTCCTCCTTCGATACTTTGGAGAACCTCCTCATTTGTAATGTGGTCTCTCCAGGAAATTCCTAATAATCTTCTATAGGACCACATCTCAAAAGCCTCTAGTCTCCGTTTATCTCTTTCGGATAGGCACCATGTTTCGCAGCCGTACATCAAGATACTCCACACATAGGTCTTGATGAGGAGTATTCGCAGTTTTAGGTCTATATTATTTGATTCAATTACTTTCGATCTTTTATTGAATGCAAGCCTAGCCTGGTGTATACGGCTGTCGACCTCGCTCTTAGACCGACCGTCCCATGTTATTTTGCTCCCGAGGTAGACAAACTCCTTGGTGTTCTTTAGTGGAACTCCTGCCATCTCTACTCTCATCTGGTGTTGCGTTCGGCCTACAGTCAGCAGCTTTGTTTTGTCTTTATTTATCTTCATGTTGTAGTTGTTTTGAAGAATGCTTTGCATGGTTGTTAAGGCCTCTTGCAGTTCTTCTTCGCTTTCAGCAACCAAAGCAATATCGTCAGCAAACCTTATCATATCCACCTTTTGCCCGTGTATCTTTACACCTTTTCTGTGACTCATTCTCTCTCTCAAGTCGTCAATCGCACTCTGTATATAAACGTTAAAAAGAACAGGTGACAGAGAGCATCCCTGTCTCACCCCTTGTCTTATACTGGCTTCTTTTGTATCATTGTCACATCTAATTATAGCGGCCTCATTCTTGTATAGCGCCTGGATTATTCTATTTCTACCGCCCCCTAACTCGTGAATCCGAAGGATGGAGCATAGCAGGATACCACGACGGTGGGGTATAATCTGATTCCATGATGAGGTTAATTTTCCACACAACGGAGGGGGCGTAATGGGATAGGGAAAATATTTTAAGGTGTGACGTAATTTATGAATGGCCCCTAATGGGATGGGATGGGACAAGATAGGATGGGGTGGGATGGGTTTCTTTGGGTCTCCTACCGCCCCCCTGAAAGTCTGAAACTCCCCCCAATTGTCTCTTGGTCTTCTACCACCCCCCTAAAGGTCTGAAACTGGCGTTATCGCCCACGTTGAGAACCTATGCTGTAAATCATTAAATGCTAGGAATATAATCCATTTAAACTACCTACAAAGTAAAACACATTTCATTCAAATGGAAAATAAATTTACTATTTTTGAGGTAAAAATAATGAAATTTGTGTGACATGACCACAAATTAATAATCACCTGCAGGATAATTGGAAAGGATGGCTATTGTAGAATTGATTAGACGACATATGGTAAAAAAAGAGTAAATATTGCATTTTAGTGAAAAAAATAAACCATCGCTACTTTGATTTTCTTTCGTTTGACTATGAATTGAACCTTCCTTCCCAGGGAATGACTAAAATAAGTGAACAACGCTTACAATTGAGCCAAATCCTAAATATTGGAAAAGACTGTGATTTATTTCGTAAATACATTTACTGCTGTAATTTTTTTTAAATATAGATAATGTCCAACACTTCCACGTATGTATGCATGCCGATGAGCAGCTCAATCTGATGTCGGGAAGTTGGTTAATGTGTGGTAATTGTAATGGTTAATTTCCACTTCCAAGGTTCCATTTCATTCTTTCCTTCAATCGAGAATACAAAATTGAAATTCAATTAGAACTATTTAATAACAAACATTTTGTTGATTATATGGAGCAGAACAAATCGGTTATTCGGTAAATAATAATTTGTGTAATTTTTCTCTAAAGTAATTAAACTAGCGCCATCTACGAAAGAGTAGATTTTGAACTCTTTTCGGTATCGCCTTAAGACTGAAATATTTTTAATGATATGACTTAAATATATACTTTAACTCCCCTAAATAAGACAAAAAATTTCGATGCTTTAGTATTCGCCATGGTCTTTTGTAATTACCTAAGCATTTTAAAACATGCCCCTATAATAACGATAAATTTATAAAGTCCTTAACAACCCTGGAACATAATCTCATAGGTACTAATTATAAATTTCTTTCAAACAGTTATAGTTTTGTTCTAGGTCTACTGAGTAAATAAATAGATTATTGACTTAATAGTTACCAAGCTAATATATCCATAAATGTAGCAGATATATCTACAGCTGTCTACTTTTGACAGTTCCCCATTAAATGCCGGTTAAGTCCGTTTCAGCTTTTGAACAAATTAACATGTCCATGTGATCAGAAGAAAAGGACAACTATCATGTTGAGAACTACTATCAAGCATAGATACCTTTCAAAAGTAGAAAAAAAAACGAGTGTGCTGAAACCTGCAAAAGTTCAGTTGTCTAGGAACGAACAAAGTGAACATTTAACTGATCGATGATAACAAAATAATACCAGTAATTGGAAAAATTGCACGTAAAATAAAATGGAGTATAAAGCCGGATGTATGGCACAATGCCCCCTCTGGAAACGCTTGCAATTTTCCGGCGATTCGGCCACCCAGCATCCGCGTGTCGAGGGTGGCTTCTATTGGCGGGCGCCGGTGGGGTGGGGTTCATAGGGGTGCGGGGGAGGAGCATCCTACCGACGCCGCGGCGCAGTCCGCGAGGGAGCGTCGAAACAAGCGTTCGTCCCCATTCTGCCGTCCCGACGCCGTGACTCGGCTCTAATTTGTGCTCAACCAATTAACGCAGTGACGGGCACACAGATATACATATAGACGTGCTTATATTTAGCATTCACATTGATAGATCTTTTAATCTGTTTAAATTAATAAAAATATTATATTATTAAGATTTAAATAAATGAATATTTTAAATGTGTTAAATTTTATCAATGGAAGCGCTCATTTTGAAAAAATCGTAAGAAAACTTTGTTTTGTTCAATTCTGCGACATTGTGATTTTTGTTGAAATATATTTTTTTTAAAACAAAAAGGTACAGTTAAAAAGAGCAATAAAACCAACATATAACACAATTTCGTTAAGTTAAATTAAATGATTACAAGAAAAAAAAGTGTAAATATTTTCAAGTGTGTATATCAAGAAACTAAGGGTGTTGAGAGTGGTGTTGTGATTGGGGTCTGCGTCGCCCCCTGGAGGCGATTGGTAACAGGTCCGGTTGCCCCCCGCGCGATGGTGCCGCAGTGACGCCGAGCGACGGCCGCGGTGTGGCTCCAGACATGCTGAAGGACCGGGACGGGCTGCCCGAGCGCTCGCCCGCGCCCCCTGAGGGCTGCGCGGGCTGCGGGGGGCCCATTCTTGACAGGTACTTTATGTTTATTTCTGTCATTTAAATATACTGAAGATGAGATATGCTTTAGATGAGCATAGCATAAACCTTCAAATGTTTTATTTTTTATTTTTATGATGAAATAAATCTGTGATTAACACCGGAAACTTTATGTTCCTACATGTTACTTACCGAATTTGCATTTACCTAACTTTACTTTTCTTAGGCAGTATATTTTTATATTAAAAATATAGGCAGTATATTTTTACATTAAATATATACTTTTTATTTTAAAAATATACTTTTTATTTAAAAAAATATACTGCCTAAGTAAAGTTAAAAACAAAGTTAAAGTTACGAACCCACTTTAAAATGAATTATCATCAAGTTTAATAATATGTTTTACTACTCCATTTTAATATTCCATTTTTTTTCCTTTTATATATTAATTAATATTATTATTCAATTTTCAACGACAGTTTATTTATAAACAAGTTCTACTGTGAAATAGTTAGTACGCATTTCTGCTGTTTCGCCTTCTTTTTTTTTTTTTTTTTAAAAGAAAGACAAACATTCCCGGGTTACGAATAACCCAACAATGTTTGAAAATCTCCTACTACCACCACAGAAAGCCGAAAATGTTGCTTGTGTTGTGATGGAGGACTTAGCCAGCCGAGGAATCGAACACGCGACGCCCGGGTGGGACCCAAGCGCTATGCCCACTCAACCACTGACCGGTCGAAGGCATTGTCAAACTGTCGAACATTTTCAAACTTGTGTCACATTTTTGATAATGCCTTAGGAAGGCGAAAAAGATGTCACGTCTTCTAAGAATTATACACCAGAACTTTTTTATAAATAAACTGTTTTTATAAATTCAATAATAATATCAATATATAATTAAAGAAAGTGTGCGTCCCGGTAAAACTCAGAAACGAGTCCCAGTACGATCAAGGGAATTATATAGTGTTCTCGTTTTTATCTGAAGGGTATGCTTTTGAAGATATAAGGGCTGTAAGTTTCGCCCTCTAGAAATGTCTAGAATAGTCCAGAACATTCGAGAGTATTCGAGAGCATTTCACAACATTCCAGAACATCCCGGAACATTCTGGAATGTTGTGAAATGTTCTGGAATACTCTGGAACGTTCGGAAACATCCTAGAACATCCAAGATCAAAGTGGAACATTCCAGAACACGCTCCAATGTTGTAGAATGTTCTGGAAAATTGTGGACCATTCGAAGCCATTTTGGTATGGGTGGGATTACCCATTGGTAGGGGTATATAAAGCAAGATCCGTTCTGGGTTCGAACATCAGTTCAGTCTCATATCAACCCCTGAGCGAAGGCGGGCACCTCAGCTAGTATTGAATATATAAAAGGGAAAAAAAACATACTCAAAAGTATAAATACGTACCTACTGCTTAGAATACCAGTTAAGGATTAAAAATCTGCAGAACTTATTTAGGCATTGATAGAAATATTTAAATAAACTATGTAAGTATCAACTATGGGACGGTTGTAAAATTTTGTTCGGAATGATTGTATAACTTTGTATATAGGATCGTATCAAATTATTTTATTCGATAATAATCTGTAAACAAACGTGGTGAATAAACATATAATAATAAAGGTAATACCGAGACCCTTAGCTAGTTTTAATACTTAAGGTCCGGTAGTAAGCGTTCAAAAAGAGGAAGAAGGGGAGATATGTAAGTACGAATGTTAGAGGGAGCGCTATAACGTTAAAAAAGATAATAATTAAGTAAAAAGTGTGAAAATATTTAGTAAAACACGACTCGTTTAAAATTGAGCAAGAATCTCGTGGAAAATGTCTTAATTAGAATCTATTTTTTTTTTTTTTTTTTTTCTTTGTTTTACATTTTTTCAGAGAAAGATGTGTCCTTACTGGGGTAAGGACAAAGACACATTGTAAAAGTTTTTTTGTTTGAATATAAGTAAATACCTATGTTGTAAATTTAATTGTAATATTTTAAATTTTATTGTAGTTTCTCCTATAAGTGTACTATCCATTAAAAGTTCACACTTCTAAACACATAATCTAACATAACTTCATATCTTTGTTGTAAATCTTATTGTAATTATTCCATCTTGTTATCAGGTACCTGGTTTACACTTATCAATACTACCATAGAGTTAATACTATTAACTTACCTACATCTCATACTCTGTAAATCTGAATATATTATTTGTTACCAGGTTAATTCAGTAAATCTGATTATTATATATGCTACCAAATTACTTTTTCTACATTGTCAAAAAAATGTATGCACATATATATGTTATATACACATTTTCTTTACTACATAACTTACTTTCAGAGAAAAAAGTTTTTTTTTTTTTGTTTTTTTTGTTTTTGTTATGTATTTATGTACATTTCTTGGAATAATATGAACTAAACCTGTCAATTTGTCTGTCCTGGAACGGGAAACTTTCCTAGTTGGACAGTCAAAGCTTCCAAATATGTTATTTGTACTTTCTTCTGTATCTTTAATAAATAAATAAATAAATAAAAATGTTAAAATATTACATACGAAAATTATAAAGTTGAATCTAAATTGTAAAAGAAAGTACAATACATTAATATTTGTTCGGTTGCAAAATTGTGTCTATCTTCAATATGATCCATATTTTTGTTTCTTTTGAAGTCGGTTATTATTTTAAATAGTTTTTATTGTAAGAGGGAGTAAATTAAATAATTCCATGGAGAAGTGCTGCATATTTCTTTGTCCAAATGTCGTTTTAGTTGTAGGTTGGTGGAATGTATGTATAACTTTGTATAATAGAAATCCTTTTAATTTTTTCATACATAACACATAATTTTTAAGCGTTTAAAAACTTAATGTGTGCAAAGGTATGTGATAAATTGGTAGAAATTCGGGATGCCGAGTCATATTTGCTAGTTATAAGTCTTAGTTGTAAGCCACTAGTTATGAAACTTAGCTGTAAGTTATAAGTCTAAGTAATAAGTTATGGGTTAAGTAAATTGAGGTGATTCAGGAAAATAGAACTTTACAAAAACCATTAACTTCCTGATAATGGTAATATTTAGCATGAAATGATAAAGTCCAAGAATATTTATTGTATTTTTTTCTACCCTGATCACTTATACCTAAGCTTTATTAGTTACTAGCTGGCTTACCCGGCTTCGCTAAGGACAACATTCGAGAGTATTCTGGAATGTTCCACAATGATATTTCCGATTCCCTATTCCCGAACATACCTCGACATACTCCGCCACTCCTTCCAGAACTTTCTAGAGCTCTATGGAACCTCTCTAGAACTTTCCGGAAGACTGTTCTAAAAATTTCAAGAGGGCGAAACTTCCAGCCCTTATATCTTCAAAAGCATGTACTTTAGGTAAAAACTGAAACCGTCATCCTGGAGGGGACAGAGGATCTACCACACCATATAACTCCCTTGATCGTACCGGGACTCGTTTCAGAGTTTTTGCGAGCCGCACATTTTTTGGACGATCTTTTATAATAATATAGCTGGGTTACCCGGCTTCGCTCAGGAATACATTTGAGAGTGTTATGGAATGTTTCACAATGATGATCCCGTTTCCCTATTCCCGAACATTCCACGACATACTCCGCCACCCCTTCCAGAACTTTCTAGAGTTGTATAGAATCTTCTTTAACTTTCCGAAATTTCAAGAGGGCGAAACTTCCAGCCCTTATATCTTCAAAAGCACGCCCTTTAGGTAAGAACGGGTACCTTTTTTCCCGAGAGGGGACAGAGATCTACCACACCTTATAACTCCCTTGATCGTACCGGGACTCGTTTCTGAGTTTTTTCGGTCCGCGCGTTTTTTTGGATTTTCTTTTATAATATATAGCTATTTCCCGGCATGCATTGCAATGCCATATTCAAATAAATAAAATGTTACTCCTTGCATGTCGTTTCCCGTGCGTTCCCCTCCAGCGTTCCACTTCCACCTTCCCCGTCACCGCTCTCCCGCTCCCCCGTCACGCCAACCCCCCTGGCACTTCATTTCTTGACTCCTCTCCCGCCCGGCCCGTAGCCGAAACTTTTTTCTAATACTAACATTATTAAACTCGTGATATCTTTCTAATTAAATATCCGAATTGAAAAATTCAAAAAGTTAAATAAAGGTATTAAAGCTGTTTTGAATACGAAGTAATTTATTTTGATAAGGATTAACACCAAGATGCAAATAAAGGGCCTTTTCAATCAGCGACATATTAATTAAATTTTTTAAATAAAAGAATACTTATTGTGGCATAACCATAATAGTTAGACATATGCTGTGGCGACCTTTTTTTGTAAATAATGATGTTTTCTACAAAGTCGTAGTACATTATTTTATTCTATCATCAATAGTTTTCGCAGCGCACGCGATTTAAAGAATATTTTAGGTAATTTTTTTACACATTGGGTTGCATTATTGGAGTTTTAGTAAGGATCCATAATTTTTTTGAAAATATAATATAACCTATGTCACCCGGGGATAGTGTAGCTTCCCAACAGCGAAAGAATTGTTCAAATCGGTTCAGTAGTTCCGGAGCCTATTCGATGCAAACAAACAAACAAACAAACAAACAAATCTTACCTCTTTATATAGTGTAGTAGATATTGATTATTGCTATCTCTGTTAAAGGTTAAAAAAGAAGAAGATGGTTTGATAGGGAGCGTATATTAATATGAATGATAGAAGGTGCGCGCTAATTTTAAAACGAATATAATTAATAAGCGTAAGCGACTGTTGTTAAGGCGATCCACTAGTACAGGAAAAAATCGAAATCAAATCGGAATTCACGCCCTTTTATGGGAGGAGTTTAAAAATACTTGAGAAAAAGCTTTTGGAAAGGTTGGAAAAGATATTTGAGAATTTTTTGTTACATGTTGATTTCGTAAAGGCCTGTAAAAAACATTAATTCCTTTTTTATGCATTGTTTATTGTAATAAAACGGAAATTTAAAATTGATTTCACGAAAACAAGCAGCGCGGACCATAACACGTTGTTTCTCCGCTCCGTTCGGAGGAGTAATGACGTAAAAATGGGCGGCTGCCAGTCTTTCTTCGGTGGACGATATAAGGTTAACTTTGATATAACAAATTCGTCGACTGCCGTATTGTCGCCGTTTTGTCAAAAATACCAACGCGAAAATGCATATTATATTTTATTTTGTGAGGTTCGGGCGTAAATTTCAATTTTTTTTTCGATAATTATATAAGAAACTGAATTTGACACATTATGCAATAAAACCATATCCGAAAAAGTGTTTATGGGTAGGAGAGTTTTCAGTTGAAAATGTTTTTTATAGACCTAGTACTTTATTTTTTTCTAAGCTTATTAAAAGACTTATTAAAAAAAAGACCGATATTTTTAAGGGCCAAGGTATGTTGTACACGCAGTATTTAATTGAAGCATCTATAATACTTCTAAGCGGTCAAATTTTCAAAACAAAAACATACGATTTTGTATGATTTTGCATTATTTAGTATGGCTTCATCTTAAAATATTTAACACGAATTTTTAAAATACAGCAAAAGTTTCTCCAAATCTGTATTGAATAGCATTAAAGGCACCAGAGTAAAAAAAAAGAGTCATTTTTTTGTTTTCATTTTCTGAAAAATGCATTTATTAAAAATGCTCTCAACAGATGTTTCAAATAAATTCGTAAAATTAACTGAAATACAGCATTTTATGTGAAACCGTTTGAAACAGTTTGTATGTTGAACTACCCTTCAGCAAAACTTTGAACGCATCTTTCTCGAAACTGTTTTCAACCTAGTTGACAACATATTTAAAAAAACTACGCATCCTCTTTGCTGAACGATAATTCAACATACAAACTGTTTCAAACGGTTTCACATAAAATGCTGGATCTCCTTCATTTTTACGAATTTATTTTTAAACATCTGGTGAGAGCATTCTTGAATGAAATAAAAAAAGTTTATTAACAATAAGGGATGTGGTTTTTAAAATTTTTCCAAAGAATCGAAGCTATCAGTTCAAAATGGAGTGCTTGTACCTTCCCTGATGTATGGCAGTGAGGCAAGGATCTAGCAGAGGAAGTATGAAAGTGGACACCAATGCAAAGCTAATGAAAGGGTAGCTTGGGTTGGGCATTGAAAGCGAATGAACAAAGAAAGGAGTGTAAGAAGAATATAACACGTGGAAGTGAATGGTAGATGAAGTCGGGGATGCCCGCGAAATAATATTCAATACTAACTTTAAAAAAAAACCATTCGAGTATGTATAGATATGTTCATTAAGTTCGCTGAGCTCATACCTACCACTATAAATACACCTTTTATACTGAAAATCGGTCATTTTAACCCTTAATTTCCAATTTTTTTATATTTCGGTAGAAAGCAGTCATTTGTACGACATATTTGATGAAATAAAGTAATTACTTTTTTTAAAGTTTCGCTTAACACAAGAATATTTTTTTATTATTTTTAATTAATAAACTAACGTTTAAGACAAGATTTTTATGCATAGCACAAAGGGTAACAATTATCACTGGTGCTGGTGCTCTTGACCACTGAGCTATGGCGGCTTATCTCTGACCGGCAATCAGAAGGACACGGGTTCAAGTCCCGTTGGCGGCAAGCATCTTTTCTCGGAAGATTTTTTCAATGTAGTTGAGTGTTTCAGGCTGATAATTATTGCTTATAATTTTTTTTTCTTTATTACTACGCAAGATGTTAATTTACTACTCTCTCAATATTATTTTATTTTAAGTTTTGTCTCTTTCTGTAAGTATGTATAAGCTCCCACAATGTATTTTTTTGATCATTTTAATTTATTCCCTTATGATGCTTGTGTTAACTGAAACCGGTTGGTATAAAATCGTGGTTGTAAACAAAGTTATCATTTTATTGAAATGAAAACTTCTTTAGCATGTTGTGATTTGAAACTCGATGAAACGAAAAATAGCGACATTAAAAAAGGGACTAACGCATACATTTATAGGATTTACCTTGCGAGAGAATGAGATAGTATAATCGGTCTCCTCTTTGTGCGTTACTTCGTAACCTATCAGTCTCCTCTTGGTGCGGTGCTTCGTAGTTTCCCAACCTTGACTACTTTAGTTTTCCGAAGGTTTAATTCTAGCGCTGGTGAATTGCAGACTCTGATTTTTTAAATTAAAACTGCGCAGCGTCCCAGGTCGTGTTTTCAGAAGTTGCAGTCAAGTTCTAAGGCTGATCTGCTTTGTTTGGCTTCCGTCTTTCCACGCCAAGAATTAGCGTGCAGTTTTGAGAGATTGAGGTGTGAGGTTAACCCTTTTAGTTAAAACATTTGTGTTTTTACTGGATATAATTGTTAACTTTTATTTGGAATAACTTTACTATGAGAGAGAGTGACTGGCAATAAACAAGAGAACTCAATAAGGAAGTTGAGTCCATTTTTTTTTATCAATGTTCGCATTTAAACTTAAATACTGGTATTTTTTTTTAAAGTTCGTTTTCATAGTAAAATTAATTCTCAAAGTTTAAATTTTATTAAGCCCGCCAAAACGAGCGGAATCCGAGCGGTAAGAAGCGGGGTGTGGGTGTGATGTCATTTGAACTGAGAAAACCGCGTCGCTTGGGCATTTTGTATGGAGATTTTTTAAATTCTTCAATAAGGAATTCCAGTATTTTTTTTTTATCAATGAACCGTCTATCAAAAGTGATGTTATTTAAAAAAAAAGAAAATCGATCAAGATTTCATAGTTAAATTAATATTTAAAGGTAGAACTTTTGTTTCTCGGGCCTAAACTCTTCACAACACGGTATTGCCGTCGCTGGCCGATTGCCGTTGGTTGAAGTGCCACCCGCCAATTCAGGCCGCCGCGCAAAAAAGTAAAGACCGAAAGTAAGATAACGGTTTGCAGTTCTCTGTATGACTTTTCTGCGCAATCAATAAATTTAATATACTTGCACAAAACTAGTGAGGTTTATGGCGAAACATCAGATGTCAGATGGGTAGAATACGTAATGATTATTATTTAATACTGTAAAAATGTATTATATTTATTGTAACATACAAATGAACACAATTAATAATTTGATGTATTTACTTGGAAGCGTTAACTCCACAAATTTCAGCACTAATTTGATCATTATTATTTCTTAAATATAAAATCAACATGTCAGAATCAACGATTGGTAGGTAGTCGGACTGGCCTTGAATATATCCGATTTCTGACATGGTATGTGGTTTTTTAAACAGATTTTGCATTACATAAACTTTGTTTACTAAACCATTAAATATACCAAACCACCCATTACTAAACTTAAAAATACTTTTAGGGGATAGAATGCAAAACCGTTTAGCCCATAAGTAAACGACGTTTGGCCTATACACCTCTCTCATCACACACAAACCATCTCTCGGTTAATAGAAAGAGATGCACCATAGACATTTCGGTGATCCGCACTTCATACAAACTGAGGTTCGACCATTCATGAAGCGTTTGTAGTTTGTAGCTTTTTGATGGATTTTTAAGAAGGTTTCATTAATTCTAAGAATAACAATATAGAAATATATTTTTATATTTAGAATCGATATTTTTTGATCTTCATGAATATATTTTTTATAAGTCAAAATATTTTTCACTCAACTTTTATATTAAGTCTGAGAAGAGAGTGAGATTGCTAAAACCACAACAACGACTTTTATAAACAACAAGACAAAGTTTGACGTGACCACAGACAAAAAAGATTATAATGCTAAATTCATTACAATATCTCACTATGAAACAACATAGACATGAAAAGTTTAATGCAAAGGGCTCTACACATCGAGATTAATAATGAGAAATAAAAAGTATTCAGAGTTGAATGACTTTAAATATAAAATAGGACAATCACAACACAGAAGACAAAATAAAAACATCTTTAGCATCGTTGTGATTTGAAACTGGATGAAAAGAGACAAACACATACATATATAGGATTGAGCCTGCGAGAGAATGAGATAGAATACCAGCCCTAAATCTAGAAGTGGTGGCGTAATGGTAGCTGTCAACAAGGAACATCCCTCAAAACTTCTGAAAACCAAAAATTCTAATGTGGAACAAGTTTATATCTTATTGAACGGTAAAAATCAAAAAAAATATCATAGGCAGTGTTTACATCCCGCCATCATCGGATATAAGTGTATTCAAGAGTCATTTTGAAGATATTGAACAAATGTCATACAAATTTCCAAACAGTAAAATCACTATCATCGGTGACTACAATTTACCAAGAATCAATTGGGGCACCCGCGACAATTCCACAGTATCACAAAACTCTAGCTTATCTGAAATAGAAAAAGAAATAGTTGAATTATGCGATTTCCTTAACTTAGCTCAATTAAATAATGTAAAAAATGACAATAATAGATTACTAGATCTTGTTCTTTGTACCGATATGGCAACTGCGGTTGATAAGTCACTCCATTCAGTTCTTGCTCATGATTCCTACCACCCACCTCTAGACATTACTATATTATGTAACCCCATAAAATACCAAATTAAAAACCGTACGCAATTTCCTCATTTTAATAAAGCCAATTACGTCGCAATACGCGATTATCTATATAACACCGACTGGTCTGTACTAGAAGGAGATAATCTTGACGAAAATATTAAAGCCTTTTATGAACATTTATATAAAGCCGTAGAAAACTTTGTTCCAATAAGCTATAAATCATCTTCAAATTTCCCTGACTGGTTTAGCAAGGACCTCATTAACATAGTAATCGAAAAGAAAAAAGCTCATAAAATTCACAAAGAAACAAAAAATCTTTCCGATTTTACAATTTTCAGCAAGCTACGTAAAGACTGTAATAAATTATCAAACATTAGTTATAATAAGTACATCAAGAATGTTGAATTTTCTATTGTTAAAAATGTAAAACATTTCTTCAACTATTGTAAAACACAAAATAACAATAACCTTGGCATACCTGAAACTATGCACTACAAACTGAAGACTTCATTAAAAACAAAGAAACTGTCAATTTATTTGCAGACTTTTTCAAAGATGTGTATGATACTGAAATCCCTGATGAACACATTCCAAACTTTGAGTCAGATATAGATTTACAACTAAGTCAGTTACATATTGAGATTAAAGAAATCACAGCATGTATTAAACTACTGGAACCTAAATATTGTTCAGGGCCAGATAAATTTCCTCCCATATTTCTTAAAAACTGTGGGGGTAGTGTCTCCTACCCACTGTACCTACTCTTTAATCAATCACTTTCAACGGGTATGTTCCCGCAAATATGGAAAAAAGCTTTCTTACTCCAATATTTCAATCCGGAGACAAGTCTTTAGTTGAAAATTACAGACCAATATGCATACAATCGTCGATACCGAAAATTTTTGAAAAGTTAATTAAAAAAAAAATAAGTTCTTGCATAAAATTCATCATTTCAACACGGTTTTGTCTCTGGCCGATCTACCTTGACTAACCTTACACCTTACCTCAGGTGCCCTTGCTAATAGAGAACAACTTGACTCGATTTACACGGATTTTAGCAAAGCCTTTGATAAGGTTTGCATTAAAATTCTTATAAATAAATTGTCTAAACTAGGAATAAGTGGTAAATTATTATGTTGGATTAAAAATTACTTGTCAAAACGTGTACTAACTCTCTGAATTAAAGAACACTTGTCGTATGAATTAGCCATTAGCGGTGTGCCACTAGCGGTGTGTCTCAGGGTTCGCACCATGGTCCAAAATTATTTATACTATTTATAAATGATGTCACTCCCATATTTTCTAATCTAACACACTATATAAAGAGGTAATATTTGTTTGTTTGTGTGTTTGTTTGCATCGAATAGGCTCCGAAACTACTGAACCGATTTGAAAAATTCTTTCGCTGTTGGGAAGCTACACTATCCCTGGGTGACATAGGCTATATTATATTTTTTTTTAAAATAGGCATCCTTACTAAAACTTCAATAATGTAACCCAGGGTGTAAAAAAATTACCTAAAATATTCTTTAAATCGCGTGCGCTGCGAAAATTATTGATGATAGAATAAAATAATGTACCTACTACGACTTTATAGAACACATTATTATTTATAAAAAAAGTCGCGACAGCATATGTTTAACTATAATGGTTATGCCACAATAAGTATTCTTTTGTTTTAAAATTTTAATTAATATGTCGCCGCTTGAAAAGGCTCTTTATTTGTATCTTGGTTTTAATCCTTATCAAAATAAATTACTCCATATTCAAGACAGCTTCAATACCTTTATTTAACTTTTTGAATTTTTCAATTCGGATATTTAATTAGAAAGATATCACGAGTTTAAAAATGTTAGTATTAGAAAAAAGTTTCGGCTACGGGCCGCGCGGGAGAGGAGTCAAGAAATGCAGTGCCAGAGGGGTTGGCGGGACGGGGGAGCGGGAGAGCGGTGGCGGGGAAGGTGAAAGTGGAACGCTGGAGGGGAACGCACGGGAAAGGACATGTAAGGAGTAACATTTTATTTTTTTGAATATGGCATGTATTATAAAAGAAAGTCCAAAAAACGTGCAGCTCGCAAAAACTCAGAAACGAGTCCCGGTTCGATCAAGGGAGTTATATGGTGTAGTAGATCTTTATCCCCCCTAGGGAATAAGGGTATCCGTTTTTACCTAAAAGCCGTGCTTTTAAAGATATAAGGGCTGAAAATTTCGCCCTCTTGAAATTTCTAGAACAGTCTTCCGGAAAGTTCTAGAAGGTTCCACAGAGCTGTAGAAAGTTGTGGAAGGAGTGGAATGATCAGGAATAGGAAATCGGGAATATCATTGTGCAACATTCCAGAACACTATCTTATTGTCCTGAGCGAAGCCGGGTAACCCAGCTAGTGTTAACATATTATTATTTGCTGATGATATGAAAATGTATAAAATCATTAAAAATACGTTTGACTGTCTGTCCCTACAAACTAATTTTATTAAATTCGCAGAGTGGTGTACAATTAACAAACTTACACTTAACACTAAAAAATGTCAAATCATGAGTTTCTTTAGAATAAAAAACCTTATAAAATATAGCTATTCACTTAACAACCACAACTTATTGTCAGTACCAGTAATAAGGGACCTCGGAATAATCTTCGACACTAAACTACTATTTACCAACCACATTGATATCATTACTAGTAAGGCAATGTAAATGCTGGGCTTCATTCTAAGAATTTGTAAAGATTTCAAAAATGTCCAAACATTTAAACTACTATATACAACTCTGGTTAGGAGTCATTAAGAATATAATTCCCCCATTTGGAACCCTTACTACAAAAGCCACGCAAACTCCATTGAAAGAATCCAAAGCAAATTTCTCAGATCAATTGATTTTAAATTAGGAATTCCCGCGGTTGATATAAACTATGATTCTCTTTCTCAAAAAATGCGACTCTTATCGTTAAAAGATAGAAGAATACTCAATGATTTTATTTTTTTATTTAAAATAAACAATAACTGGTTTGACTCCCCTGAATTGGTTTCGCTAATAAATTATCATGTACCTTCAAGACCGACTCGACTCAAAACACCTTTTCATTGTGACAATACTTTGACGAATTTAGGCAATGAATATGCTAATATCTATCACGCCACCGGCAATCTGGCCTCATACAAAAGATGCATTAAACTAAATTTGTTTGATAGTAATATTATAATACATCATGTAAACATTATATATTATGCCTACCAGTACTTCACACTAAAACTACTAATGTACTAGAAATCAAAGGCACTTGTAAAATTTATCATATCGGATAACATAATCCAGGTTTTTTTTTACTTTTTATATTTTAAATTTAAATCTTTTTAGGTAACTTTTGGAGATATCTTTTATTTCTACATTTTATCTTTTATTGTTTTATTTCTCACTTTAATTTTTTATTTTTACTTTTTACTTAATAATTTATGGTTTGTACTTCATACTTTATATTTTATACTTTACACTTTATAATTTAATTTTATACATTTTACATTTTATTCACTTCTTATTACCTAACTTTTTACATTTTTTCTTAAATTTCACTTACATTCTTCATGTTGTTGTACTATTTATAAAAATTTCAATTATGTTAATGGCACGTGTTGTGCCGTATATATGTAAATAAATAAATAGAATAATAGGTCACTTCTTTGTGCGGCACTTCGTAGCCTACCCACTATTGTCTACTTAAGATTTCACTGCGCATTTAAAATTTATTTTATTATGATTGTATGATTGTTCCTCGTTTTAGAGTATTGAGTTCATATACTTCATCTACTCATATATATTTAACAAATTTACTCTACTACTTACTGTCTATAAATTTAATACTGTTGACAACTTTTCTGACAAGTCCCCTTTGTTTTCATCTTTTTTTATTCTAAACAATCATAAATAATATTTATGTTCTCTGTTATTATAACATTGATTATTAGTTTAGTAACACATACTAGTATCCTATACCTAAATACTTGCTTTTATCACACATACTTTGTTAAATGTACATTCATAATTTGTTATTATTGTTATTGTAATACTGATAATCTCCTGTGTACCACTGTATACGTATACTTATAATATCATGTACCTATCACTTGAATGTAAAATCCATTCTATGGCGTTTAAATAAATAAATAGATATTCATAATGTAAACACCTACACGTGTGTGAATTGCACACTCTAATTTTTTTATCCTTAATTTCCCCTTTTCAATGAGAAAAACCGGTTAACTAAACCCATAAAGTTTTTGAAACACAGAACACAGGGAAAATTGTAAGTAAAAGTATTGCACAGCACAGCCGTATCATGTAACGGCGCGAGTGCGGGAACAAATCAACTCGAACGCGGTTTTTAGTTATAAAATAGTTTTTAAACGGTTGTTGGATTGCACGGCTTGAATTTTATGTAAATACGTTGTTAATATTAAAAATATTTATAATTTTTTGAAGTGAAAACTTCTGTAGCACCGTTGTGATTTGAAACTAATGTCGATGAAACGAAAAATAGCGTCACTAAAAAGAGACAAACACATTCATCTACAGGATTTAAGAAAGAAGGAATTGTTATAATATCGATTCCATAATTACATATTAATAAATGCAACCGGAATACTATATAAGAGGGAATAACTTGACAAAACCGGAAATATGTCATTTTTAAATTTAGCCGTATTGACTCTTTTCCACAAAAAAGTATAAATTGATTTCTATGAAAAGAAAGATTGTTCTTTTATCTGGTTAAGTTATATTGTAAATTATGAGAAAATATTCTAATTTTTAGCGTAATAAGATAATACCGTAGGTCGTTGGCAGATTTGTTAAATTTTCAAACATAATTTTGTATTATACAACACACATTTCAAATCATATAATCATGCAGTAAAATAAATCAATAAATTATCTGGTAAAGCCATGTTCCAGAATTGCATTTTGATTTAAGAAAGATCCGCGCACGTATTTTGTGGTGAAAATTCTTCAATTTATCTATTTATTTACGGTCTTACGAACTAATATATGTAAGTTTTTTTTACATTCTTATTTTGCTTAGACATTATTGAAAAAGCATAAATACTTATGATCAAAAAACAATTACAAAAAGTACACAATTTTAATAGTTATATCATCACGCCTTTCAGCATTTTTGGATGTAGGTATAAATGAAAGCAAATTTTGAAGGAAATAAAATCGATATAGAGTTATTATTTTAAAAAGCTGGTACGGAGAATAATTAATCTTTCTCATTGGAACCGCCCTGTACGATCGTAAGAACATCTTTCGACGAAATTTGAATTCTCTTTTGAATTTCGTAGGGTAGGAATTTCATTGCATTTCATCACCAACTTCATCATTATTACAGTCATCATCCCAAATATAGGGATGTTTTCATTGGGCGTCTGCGAATTTATCTTGTCTTTCATTAATTAGAAAACAAGAAGTAATTTTGCCGTCGTCATCCTAGTAACTAACTAATTAACCATCACTCCATTTCTCCGAAGACGGACGGCAGAGAGGACGGACCGCCAAACAACTCAGTCTTGGCGTACTTGCCTCATTCACATTCATACGTCGTCTCGTTATTCTGACTCTTGAAATGGCCCGACTCAAGTATCTGATTAAATTGATTTTATTGAAGTGAAAACTTTAGCGCTGTTGTAATTTGAAACTCGATTAAACGAAAATTAGTTACACTAAAAGAGACAAACACATACCTCAAGAGGATGTAGCCTGCGAGAGAATTAGATTGTATAATCGGTTTCTTTCTCTCATAGCCAGTTACGTTTCATATATCTAAGACACCGTGCAGGCCTATTGTCTGTATCACACTGTAGGAGCAAGAGAGAGCATTTTCTTTCTCTCTTCTTTTATAAGTTAGCGAAGTTTTACATCAGTCGTGTGATCTAAAGTCTAAAGCATACTCGTATTTTTTAAATTAAAATGTATGATATTGTTGCAGATTCTACCTCCTCGCGGCCGACCGGCAGTGGCACGCGCCCTGCCTGCGGTGCTGCGAGTGCCGCCTGCCGCTGGACACAGAACTCACCTGCTTCGCCAGGGATAGGAACATCTACTGCAAGGAGGACTACTATAGGTGAGCTGTAGGGAAGGCACTCCGTCACTCCTGGACACATTGATTCCCAGATTCCTACCCACCCCTACCTTTTTTTCCTTCTCAGAACTTCTTCTCCTTCCTTTCCCCAAAAAAAAATACTCCACATAGCATCCCCAAAGTTGACATAGGCCCTGAGGTGGATTATTAATTTTCCTCAGGGCCTCCTGTGTGGAGCTAAACAAAAACTATTATTTGTCACTGCCGCACCCAATCATTAAGCCAACCAATGTAGTAGGACTACCACTATCGTAGATATGTCATCATATTAATTGGGATTCACTATCCTCAGAATTATCTGGAACTTATAACTCCAGCGCATCTATCATTGAAAGAGAAATACTCGAAATGTCCAATTTTTTAAACCTCAATCAATTAAACGATATCAAAAATAGTAATAACAGAACTCTGGATCTAGTTTTTTGTAACGACAAATCTATAACTGTTACTAAATCCTTAGATACTCTTCTTCCTGTGGACAATTACCACCCATCATTAGATATAACCATAAACAACACCATAAGTGAAAATCCAAAAATTAAACAAATGTCTTTAAACTTTCATAAAGCCAATTACACAGCAATATGTGACTCCCTCCTCAGGGTTGATTGGTCATTTCTAAACGATGGTGAATTAAATGACAATATTGAACAATTCTACTGTATCTTAAAAGAAATTATTACAAGTCATGTACCTGTTACGTCATATAATATATCAACTTTTCCTAAATGGTTTAATAATGATCTCATTAACTTAGTTTTTAAAAAGAAGAATGCACACCACAAATTCAAAACAACGAGATCACTTCATGATTATACTGAATTTCATAAGTTGCGTAAGCAATGCGCCGAAATTTCAGATAAATGTTACAAAAATTATATAAAAGAAGTTGAAAACTCTATCAAATGTAATGTTAAATCTTTCTTTAATTATTCTAAATCATTACAAAACAGTTATTCTTCTATTCCTAATATTATGAACTATGATGGCAAGACCTGTGCCAAAACTGAAGATATTGCCAATCTATTTGCAGACTTTTTCAAAAGTGTATATGAGGATGATGTCCCTGTGGATAGTGTTCCTGAATTTGTCACTGATATTAACTTGCAATTATCTGAATTAGTAATTGAACGTAACGAAATCATTGCCTCCATTAAACTCTTGGAACCAAAAACAAGTTCTGGTCCTGATAATGTCCCACCCATATTTTTGAAAAATTGTGTTAATAGTCTTTCCTATCCATTGTACAAAATTTTTAACAAATCTCTTAAAAAAGGTCAATTCCCCAATAGCTGGAAATCCTGTTATCTCACCCCCGTATTCAAGAAGGGTTCAAAAAATGATGTATGCAATTACAGACCTATTTGTATTCTGTCTAGTATTCCTAAGCTTTTTGAAAAAATCATTCTTAGTAAAATATCCTCTAATATTAAACATGTTATTACCAATTGCCAACATGGGTTTGTCTCATCTAGATCTACTCTCACAAACCTTACAGTATATGAAAACTACATAAACACAGCATTGACTAACAGGCAACAGGTTGACTCCATCTATACTGATTTTTCCAAGGCTTTTGATAAGGTCTGCATCAAAATACTAATAAATAAACTAAAAAAATTAGGGATAAGTGGCAATTTTTTGGCATGGTTGATCAGTTACTTATCTGATAGATTACTCTTTGTAAAGATCAACGACTGTCTATCCTACGAATTTATTGCTACCAGCGGTGTCCCGCAAGGTTCGCACCTGGGACCTTTATTATTTATCCTATTCATCAATGACGTTACTAGCGTTTTCCACAGTGTCGAAGTTTTACTCTTTGCCGACGATATGAAGCTGTTTAAAGTCATTAATGATGTGCATGATTGCACAATCTTGCAAGAGAATCTTAACAACTTTTTCAAATGGTGTTCAAGTAATAAACTTCAGCTAAATATTAACAAATGCCAAGTTATGAGGTTCTACAAAATTAAACATCCAATAATATATAATTATGCACTCTCTAATGTTGACTTAATCTCTGTAGACGAAATACTTGACCTAGGCATCATTTTTGACCAGAAACTCTGTTTTGTATCTCATGTAACTTCTATAGCAAATAGGGCTATGAAAATGTTAGGTTTTATATTAAGGATTTCCAAAGATTTTAAAAATATTCACACATTAAAAATTCTGTTCACATCTCTCGTTAGAAGCATTCTAGAATATAATTCTACAATTTGGTCACCTGTCTTTAATAATCACATTAATATAATTGAAAGAGTCCAACGCAAATTTTTGAGGTGTATTAATTTTAGACTTGGAATCCCTTCAGAATCAATAAATTATGATTTTTTATTAAATTCATTGAAATTGTTGAAGTTAAGCGACAGAAGAAAAATTTTTGATCTAATATTTTTATTTAAAATTGTAAACTATCAGTTGGATAGCCCTGATATATTAAAGTTGATTCACTTTCATGTACCTACCATTAGATCAAGGTTCCCTAGTATGTATTATTGTGACAATTATAAGTCGGTCTCAGGCTACAATTCTGTAATAAATAGATTACATACAATTGGTAATTTTTATGCCAATGTTGCTGATATTTTTAATATTTCCCAACTGAAATACAAGGCTGTACTGATCAAACATTTCAGCCAAACATATTTTAATGAGGTCACTACATGACATTTTTTGTTTATTTTATTGTGTTTCTTTTGGCTTTCATCAAGTTGTTCTATTAATATCCTTCTTTTTCTATTGTTATGTGTAATTTAAAAAAAAAAAAAATATGTACTACGACTGTTAAAAAATATTTCATAAAAACATATTTGTAAATGGCACTTTGTGCCGTAAATTTTAAATAAATAAATAAATAAATAAAATAAACATACATACACTATATAGTATTATGCAAACACCATATATATATTATCGACTGTTAAACAATCGCCGACATTATAATTCAAACATTTAGACATTTTCATTTACAATTGCGTCACAGACTTTTATCATGTGGTACTCAACCTGAAAATCTACTGGAATCCGATTTAGTTGAAACAATGGTAATTTTGAGACTCGGTTGGAAACATGACAATTTTATTATACCTATTTAATATTGTAAATTTTATTTCATTTCTTTTACACATACAAATTGTATCTATTATTGTAAATTTTAATGTAGTTTCTCTAATAAGTGTACTATGTATTATAAGTTCACACTTCTAAACACCTAACCTAACATAACTTCCTCTCTTTATGTTGTAAATATTTTCGTAATTCCTCCATCTTGTTATCAGGTACCTGGTTTACACTTTTCAATACTACTAACTTACCTACTTATCCCATACACTTTAAATCTGAATATACTATATGTTACCATGTTAATTCGGTAAATCCGAATATAATATACGCTACCAATTCACTTTTTGTTAGTAATTATTTTTTTTAAACAATACATTGTACATTTCTTAAGGAATAATATGAACTAAACCTGTCAATTTGTCTATCCTGAAACGGAAAACTTTCCTAGTTGGACAGGCAAAGCTTCCTACTATGAAATTTGTACTTTTTTTTGTATCTTTATATAATAAATAAACAAAAATATATATTTGCAAATAACACGACTAGAATAGTAATAAAATTAGATACCTATATACTGTACAGGGTTTGAAATCAATTCAATTTAAAATCAATTTATTTTCATTTATTCTAAATATACTAAAATATAAATTAAAAATTTTCTATCAATGATAAAATATAATCTATTCTGTAACTCGCCTTTTATGTCCATTTGTGCCCAATGCATTATTTTTTCTTGCTGATTTTTGCTGTTTACTGTAGGTACCTATATTTTTTATCGTTTGTTTTTAGTATTATGATGTTTCATTTTTTTCTTTTCTTATTTTTTTATGTTGTATCGATTTCTAGAGGGCCAGCATGGATAAAAATGAATTGCGAATGCCATGCAAAAAGTTGCGATTAAAACTATTATAATTTGTATTATTTAAATTTTAATAATCAATATATATTATAAAAGAAATACCAAAAAACCGTGCGGACTGCAAAAACTCAGAAACGATTCCCTGTACGATCAAGGGATTTATGTGGTGTGGTAGATCTCTATCCCCCCTCCAGGATGAGTGTACCCGTTTTTACATAAAGGTCGTGCTTTTGAAGATATAAGGGCTGGAAATTTCGCCCTCTAGAAATTTAAAGAACAGTCTTCCGGAAAGTTCTAGAAGGTTCGATAAAACTCTAGAAAGTTCTGGAAGGAGTGGCCGGGTATGTCGGCGAGTCTAAAAGTTTCGAGAACGTTCTGACGAGCTATTCTATATCTTTTGTGGGAAAGAGATAGTTCTCAGCCGAGATCTGCTGTCATATTTGTGCGATTTTATTTGGCTGTTATTTGCTTTTTCTATTTACCGATGTCAGAATTTCAGCTGTTATGTCACGTACTTTAGTTTAGGTCGTTTTAAACACGAATTCATGCAAGTAAGTGTGCATGATTATTGATTCATTTAACAGCATTAGAAAATCACAAAAATCTGACAAGAGATGTCGCCCGATATCCGTCTCGATAAATTATTTTTTTTTTATGATTTATTTAATTTATAAACCGATTACATTATTATCAGTATGTAAAATGCGATGAATATTTTGACAGACTAACATAAGTGTGCATAAATATGTGATTTAAATGAAACTTTTGCTTTTTTGTTATGCGATGCGTTATGTGTAATTTGTAACTCTTTAAATGAGCAAAAATCTCTAAATGCGACGAGCGATTTGATATTATGTGTGTATTTTTTTCTTAATTGCACTGTTCCTTTGATATCTATTTACAACTATAACTGTCTACTTCTATCTAGGTACCAAGAAGTGTAAATTAAATTTAACTTCTAGATGATTTATTTTAAGTTTCAGTTTTCAGGAAAATACCTACCTCTTTTAGGATTTTTTTACGATTAACCCATTTCACATAATGCAGTACCTATTTATATAACATTTAATTCGCAATTCTGAAAAATAATAATTGAGAAATATTGAATATATCGAGAATTAGATTCTTGATTAAAATAATTTCATATTCCATCACAATTCGCACCAACAAAAACTTGCGGAAAATAAAGTAGCCCAAATGAATCAATTCACGATTGTTACAATATGCGAATAACGCTAATTCAACGTTTTTTTCATGAGTAAAAAATTAAGAGCAATAAATATGACGATTTGCTTTTTTTTAATTATGGGCTCCTAGTTTGATATTAAGAATTGAAGTAGTTCAGTTTCAAGAACCTTCTGAATTCTCTTTAAAAAAAATAAGATGGAGGCTGAATTATCATGCGCGGTAAAAGTGAAACCTTCAGAAAACTAAAACAGAAAGAGTGGTGAGGCTACGAAGCATCGCACAAAGAGGAGACCAATAGCTACAAGGCACCGCTCAAATAGGAGACCGATTATACTATCTCATTCTATCGCAGGCTAAATCCTATAGATGTGTGTGATTGTCCCTTTTTATACTTTTCATCGAGTTCCAAATCACAACGGCGATAAAGAAAGTTTCACTTTAAAATTGTCCATTACCATCAACTTTATATGTAGCTTTGTTATAGACAATTTTCACTCACTTCGCAGAAATTATTAAGAGTGTTAGACATAAAACTAGTAAGCACTAAAAAACTAGAAAATAACAAGAAGGGGAAAATTACAAGGATTAATCATTTGTCTTTTTCAATAAGATAATGCAACTTCTCTTATTATTTTTCATACTAGAAAAAAATATTAATGATGCGATCAAAGAAATCAGATTTGAGAAAGTATATTATTATAAGTAATATAATTTATTATTTTTAATTGATAAACTAACGTTTAAACAAGATTTTTATGCATAGCACAAAGGGTAGATAACAAATATTATAATCAATAATTATCAGCCTGAAACACTCATCTACATTGAAAAAATCTTCCGCCAGTATCTTTTCTCAAAAGATTTTTTCAATGTAGATGAGTGTTTCAGGCTGATAATTATTGATTATAATATTTGTTATCTACCCTTTGTGCTATGCATAAAAATCTTGTTTAAACGTTAGTTTATCAATTAAAAATAATAATTAATATTTGACAAGTTAAAGTATTTCAGCAAAAAATGCAGACATAATTAGTCTCGACGCCACCTAGCGGGAGATTTTGTATTAAAAATACCTCTCTCACAAAAATAAATTGGTTGTTTTCAGTTGGAAAAATGTAATAATAAGTAATTGTCGAATGAAACACTAGTATATATAGAATTATTTGGCGGGTATTAGATAAGCCGCCATAGCTCAGTGGTCAGAGCTGCTGACCGGCAATCAGATGGTCACGGTTCAATTCCCGTTGGCGGCCAGTATCTTTTCTCGGTAGATTTTTTCAATGTAGATGAGTGTTTCAGGCTGATAATCATTGATTATAATATTTAATATAATTTACACTATCTGGGTAAATGAAAGGAGTATGGTACATACCTATTTAAAATATCTGCAAGTATAATTAGAATTTATACGTGCAGATAGCATAAATCATCATCATCATCACTCTTGGCTTTACAACCCCTGGTGGGTCTTAGCCTCCTCAAGAGTCTTCCTCCACTCATCACGGTTTTGTGCCAGCTCTCTCCAGTTTACAATCTCCAAGGCAGATATATCTTTGAGGAAGTTGTCGCTCCATCTTAATCTTGGTCTTCCCAGGCTCCTTCGTCCTGTTGGTCTTGAGTTCAGCAGGAACTTTGGTGCTTGATGCTAGGTCATTCTCTCTACATGACCCAGCCACCGAAGTCTTCCCAGTTTTTATAAATTTTCTTACGTTTAGATCCTTAAACAGAGTAGAAGTATATGTCGTATATACTGGTAGTAGAAATAGGAAATAGAAATAGAAATAGAAAGGTCGAAATATTTCCGCTTTGCAATTAAATCCAAATAAATGGAATATTTCTGTACATATCAGTTAACTAACTGTTTTTAAAAGGTTATAAAATAAAATACGTTTACTATTAGTGTGCTCCAGATTTTATGTCCGGGTTGAATCTTTCCCAAATAAAAGACTAAACCCTTCCACACACTTTTCCACAAATGAATATCTAGTAAATTCACGCAATATAAGTGCACTATATAAGATAATAAATACAAAACAATACAAGAACAATACGTCAATCCACCAGAAACATAATGGGAAAATATTTCACCGACTCCAGATATTTTCATATCAGAGGGTTCGGCTCTGATGAAATCCTAACTGGTCCGATAAATCCTACTGATCCCTCAATATAAATATTTAAAAAATCTAAAGAAAAATTTTAATTCAAAAATAAAAAAGCTATAAAAATTGTTCACCTTCCGTTTTTTCTATGTAATATTTCTGATAACAAAATAAAACGAAAAATACTCACATATTTTATATTAGGCAAATGTATTAAAAAAGTTATTATGAACTCACCTTTTTTTCATTTCATAAAAAAAATTCCAAATTTTATACATTTTTCTCAAATTGCGAACATTTGGTTTCTAAGAGGTGTATTTTTTCTATAATAATAATAATATTTAGATGATTTATATAGTACCGTATTTGTGAAAAATTACCTCAAGGGTGCTGTACAAACTTTAAAGCTGCACAAATTTCTAAAATCTTATTTCAAATTTCTAAAATCTAGAAAAACTAGACAAACAATTAAATACAAATTATGGCTAAAAATTGGATGCAATTTTTGATTGATCGCTGATACGAAAATACATGTACAATTTTTTGACCAATGAACGCGATGCTGCCTAAAATTTTTCGTATATCTACATATAGGACCATAATTGGAGATTTATTATCTATTTAAAGAGATTTAGATAATTTCGCATGCAGACGACATAATTGAGAACACATGTTATTTTGTTATTTAATCCTGAAAAATATTTTAATATTAATTTATAATATATTCTTTAATGAGTGTGTTTTGGAAAGTAAAAGCAACATGTAATGGTGGGCGGTACGGTAGTACAAGGATTTGATCTTTCTAGAGACAGATTGATGTGTAAGGATTCGAGTAATTTTAATTCAGTAAGAAAAGTGTGATTAAGACATATCATAGGCAATACAAGTACGATACTCTCAGATAGGTAAATTTAAATTATGGGTATGAGAGCCCAAAACGGTAGGTTTTTAGTTTGGAGCTAATTTCTGGGTTTGTTATGCATCCTAATTACGGAGTCTATTCCAAGTCTTAGGCCCAGATGCTCCGAAAGCACGATCTCAAAACTTAGTATTTGGCTTTCAATTAGGTTCTATCAGTCTGCCTACAGCCGATGAAGTTGCTGATCTAAGGGTTAATCGCCTCGGACCATTATTTTCCGGGACGCATAATTCAGGGATGTAGGGTGGGGCCATTTCATTGATTGATTTAAACACCATCCAGCATAATTTGTACTGGATTCTTTCAGGACAGTTAAGGTAACGAAGTTGTTCTGAAATCTGCGAATATTGAGAGACCCCGGTTATGAGCCTAGCCGCTACATTAAACACGGATTGCAGTTGGTCGGTTTGATATTTTCTAAGATTAGCGTAGATGCCGTTACAGTAATCGAGCCGTGAGACTACGTAAGAGTTGATTAGTACTTTTATCGCATCTCTAGAAAGGTTTCTTCTAACTGACTTGATTTGTCTTAGGTGAAAAAAACAGATGCTTACTTTGCTATTTATTTGACTTTCAAGCAAAAATTCTGAATCTAAATTAACGCCAAGAAGTTTTACTGTGGTCTTTGGATTGATATCGTTGCCGAAAATGAAAATAGGTAAATCGTCTATGAAATGTTGTGTTTATTTGTGGCCGCCCAGAGAAACTCAGTCTTAGATGGGTTCAGCTTCAGCTTGTTTGAAAACATCCATCAAGTAATTGCTTCGAAGCATTCAGCTATGCGGATTTTGAGACTGTTGACTTCGTTTGGAGTGCAGTAAAAATAAACTTGCTGATCGTCAGCGTAGCAGCGGGAGAAGGGACCAAATGACTCGATTATTTTGGTGACATAATTTGTAAAAAGGATGAAAAGAAGTGGACCTAAAACAGATCCATGGGGTACGTGTTGGATAGATATGACGCCAGCCAATTTTTGATATCTGAACTCAAACCAAATGTTTCCTCTAATCTCGTAATGAGGAAGTGGTTAATTTTGGTTAACTGTGGTTAAATTTTGACTACAAAGCGTGGAGTTTTTTCTTTCGAACACCGTTTTGATCATATTTCTCACTATGACAATAAGGTAGATAAAATAATTTATATGAGACCTATGTGAGCTGGGACAAATTTCCGGTGATTAAACGGGTTAATTTTTTAATTTCAGTGTTTAAAATAAATTCAATGGTGTTTCATATAAATAGTAACCAATTAATAAATTTCTACCTGACATGTGATGTTGAATGTACGCACTTAAAGCTAAATATCTTTATCATATTAAGAGGAACGGCAGTGCGGCCTTCTTACTAAACTTGGATCGGAGACCAAAATACCGAACCAAACCGAATAATTATTTTTTCAATCAAAAGATATAATAGTATGTGCTTGTAAATATATGTTTGACAAGCCTCCAAAGAGCACACAAACCCGAATAGCTCGGAGGGCTTTAAAGCAAAGAGGTTTTCTCTTGGGGTAAGAATAACCTCGTCGAATTTAATGTTTCAAAGAACCAATCATGTCTGATAACGTCTAAAAAGGATCGAACTGATAATCTAGTCTCCTTCAACAGAAGCAATCTTCCAAACAGGACCTCCATAGATATGCTTGATGTAACTCTAAGTGACCAGCTCAGGTATGGGGGCTCCATCGAAGCCAGAGTTAAGTTAGCCTCTCAGAAACTGGGCGTAATGTACAATACTTTAATAGTACACAACTGCTAACCCTGAACAAATCGCAAGTGCTCCCCACGGTTGAATTTGGCAGCCACCTCTGGTCTGGAGCTCCAAAATACCTAAAAAAACCCTTAACTCTATGCAGAAACGGGCGGTCCATTTGATAGATTCTCCCATCTTAACCGGCGGATTGCAATATTTAGAGCATAGGCGTCAGGTGGGAATTCTGCCCTTGTTCTACCGGTATTACAATGGAAGATGCTCCGAGGAACTAGCGTCATTAATCCCGTCGGCACTGGTGCATAGTCGGGAAACACGCCAAGCACGCGCCCAACATATGTACACGGTTGACACTAGTCACATGAGAACGGGACGTTTCTTACTCCTACAACATGGGTCTCTTCAATACCCATATTCACTCCTTCCTTTCCTCAAAAAGACCTTCCACACATCATCTTCAAAGAAGACATAGGCCCTGAGGGAAATCATTTTCCTCAGGGCCTCCTTTGTGGAGTTAATGTAAAAAAAAGTATCTAAATGTGTAGTACGGATACGTACTACTTTTTTGAAGTGAAACTTCTATAGCCCCGTTGTGATTTTAAACTCAACAAATGGAAATTACGCATTACAGCCCTGCGCAGCATCAAACTCCTATCAAGGCTTCTGTTGGTTGAGATATAAAACGGATATGAAGTCTGCGCTCTTTGGTTCTTCATTGGTTGAAATTGTTTTGGTAAATTTTCGCTTCTACCGCGTGTTAACTGCACTCGATTTTTTTTTACAGATGGCCCTGAGGAAAAATAAATTCCCCCAGGGTCCATGTCACCTTAGGAGAATCAGTGTGGAGGTTTTTTTTTAGGAAAGGAAGGAGAGGAAGGAAATAGGTATGAGGGGTGGGTAGGAATCTGGGGATCAGCACGTCCAGGAGTGACGGACCTATTTATCCCTCCCACTACGCGATGCAAGGCGATGTTCCGAGATAATCCTTCTTAAGACGTCAAAAGGTCTCTCTTCATCAATTAAAAAGACCGATTTACGTTGGAACACAATATCACATATAAATTTTTAATTTTGCTTTTTCTATTATTTTATATTTCATTTTATTGACGTAATAGGTTGGGCAAGATTGTTTTTTAATAATTACCGTTAACTCGTTCTAGATATTTGATGTACCTTTTGATTAAAAAACTTATTATTTTTTTTGGTTAAGAATTTCGGCACAAATCCAATTTTAAGTTTTGTATGCAAAAGCTGCACAGCGTTCCTCTTAAGCACTTAATGAAGTTTTCAGGGAGGTGAGAATCAACCAGCTGGGAATGACAGGCCTAGTCTATAAAGACCACAACTTTAAAAAACAAAAAAGCGGAAGAATAAAACAAAACCCTACTGACTTAGTTAGATATTGATTTTTGAAAATAAACACCTCAAATGTTTATTGAACTTTGTGAATCCGTGTAGCAAATGATTGGTTTTGTTTGGGACAGAAAACCGTCAAGACATTGACGTAAGGGTGAATGCAGACAGAATATTATTTAATAATCGCGTCAGAGGTCTCTATTAGTTGGTTTTAAAGAAAGCGAAGCATCTATAGTCTGAATGAACTGAAAGTATGTAACGGACTGTTAGGTAAATATGTAAAAATGCTGTAAATAGGTAAAAATATTGTAATAATATTTTAAAAGTACGTAAGTCCGAGGTAAAAAGAAGGCCAGTATAAATGTACACAATGTGAATGTTTTAAAAAATGGGATGATTCTTTTTAAATTATAATTATAATATAAAATCAAAATACGCTTGCTTCTTTCAATGTATAAATGTCAGTATACGAGACGTCTATGTATCGCTAAATATATAATTTTTTACCTGAGCTCCACACAGGAGACCCTGAAGAAAATAATTTCCCTCAGGGCCTATGTCATCTTTGGGGATGCTGTGTGGAGGGGTTTTTAAGGATAGAAAGGAGAGGAGAGTTCGCGGAAGGAAAAGAGTTTAAGGAGTGGGTAGGAATTTGGGGTTCAGTGTATCCCGGTCATCCGTTTCCAAGACCTAGACAAACCTCACCCCATGAACTAAGAGACCCCTGCTAAATCACCAAACGTAGCGAACCACTTTGGGTGACCTATGGCAGACGTGTTGGTTATTCAATAAAGGTTCCCAGGGCGGCGGTACCCATTCCCCCCTCTTAAATTGATATTAAGCATAGGAAATGCAAAAATAAGCATAGGAAATGTTTTAAACTTTCAAAACACATTCTTCAAACCACAGCGAAGTTTTCTGGATTATTACAACCGCAAGACAAAGTTTTGAAAAGTTTTTTTTAATCATTACAGAAGCTCTTGCAAAACTGTCAAAAATGACAATGAAAAACAATTACGTTCAATCATAATTCCATTTTCGAAACTCTTTAAATTAATTAATTTATTCTAAGTGCTCGTCTCATACTTTGAATCGAATCAAGAATTATAGATATTTTAAATAGGTAACTATTAACTATGTTAGGTACCAAATTTGATTGATCGATATTCGAATAAACTCTTGAAGTAAATGAATTTTTACCAACAGTTTGTTTTCGGTCTATTTACGCATGACAGAATTGAATTGAATTAATTTTTATTTATAAATCTAACAATTTTCGGTAACGAGTGTGGGGAAGGGGATGTAGGAAGGGAAGGTAAGGCAGAAGGGGAAAGGTACGAATGGGAAAAAACACGCAGGGATAAACAATTTCACTATTAGTGGCCTTGCAACGCATGCTAAGAGCTAGTTATAAATATAATAACAGTTAATAAATGTTGCTATGCGTCTAGTGTCTTTAGGCATGGTAAGAGGAACCGCGGGGTAAGAGGAACCGCGGACAATTTACTTTTGATACTATCGATGTAGTCTTTTTTAAAAGAATTTCCTGTACACTTGTTATGCCTTTCTACCTAAAACCGATAAGTAGGAATAAGCAAAAATTAAAGTATGTAATGAAGTGGCGCTTTGCAAGGTCATCGCTGTTGGTTACGAGCATATGTACCGATACACACAATCGTCACAATCGTAATTTTTTGTAGATCAACTCAACTCTCGTTGAGCGATCTATTCAATATTATCAGAAACTTGAACCAAATGTTTGTGCAAACATAAAACATTAGGGCAGGGCCACAACGTTTTTGTTTTCGGTAGCCGATTGAATACCAAAAAAACGTTGTGGCCCGACACTATATTTTTTGTTGTTGTTCGATGTTTTGAAAACATTTGGTCGCTGGAGACCTGACTTATCACACTCAAGAATTGTGTATGCAATGCTATTTCGACAGTAATGTCCTTGTGAAACTAGACTGATAAACTTGCTTGCGCTTACTTATTGTATTTAGAGAAAATGTTTTGAGGATGAACGTATTAAGAGTGTCTGGAAATTATTAAAATATACATATATGTTGTGTTTAGTAATAGAAAGCAAAACCAAAATAAAATACCTAGGCATTACAGTAGATCAATGCCTAAAATGGTCCACACACATATTATTATAGATGCTCAAGAATAGCGTGAGGAAACTAACATACATCTTTAGATGTCTAAGACATATCCTAAATAAAGATGTATTCAGAATGACGCATTTTTCCTTCTGTGAAACTTATAAAAAAACACACGATCGCTTCACAAAGCACAAAAATTAATATTAAAACAATTCTACTTAATCTCGTCAGAACTTCTGTTTAAAGAATTTATAGTAAAAGTAAATGCTTTATGCTTCTACCATGTAACATTACAAAGTTACACAGATAATAAATAAAACACCACCATTTAGAAAAATTAGAAAACTCAAATCGTCCAACTCCAAATGTAAAAAGAACAATGTGGCAAATCAACAATAAATATCGGGGTTTTAATACATTTACCAGAAAGAACCAAAAATATAAATAACAATAAAGATTTTTAATTTCATCTTAAAAATAAAACTGAAAGTTTATACTGAATACTTATAAATAAATAAACAAATAACGAAAAAAGTAACACACCCCACACACCAACTTAGGTCTGTAATGCTGGCAGATCTTTTTTTACTTTTATTTTTTTATTTATTATTGAAAGAATAGTTATTACAAATCACAAACAAGTCCTGCTAAGCCAATTGAATTGGCTTGTAAGCAGGTGCTTATAATTAAGTACATATATATTTTAAATGTTATAATTTTACATCTTATATCTACAAATTCAACATTATTCATCCAAATCAATATAAATATTTTTTTCCGATAGCCAATTTTTCAGCATATATTTAACCTTATTCATAGAATTACATTGCTTTGTACTCTTTATAGTATCAGGTAATAAATTAAATATTTTCGGTATGTTGTATTCAGTATTGTATACATAACAATATGTGAAATGGTTAATGTGTATTGTAACATATTGTGTTTTTTTTGTAAATGATGAAAGATTTTTTTTAATAAACCTTTTTAAAAGGGAGAAATATATGAAAAAATAAATACTTTGCACTTATAAGAGCGTCCCTGTTGCCACCGACTTGGGATGAAATGACAATAATTGAAAACAACTACGACATTGTGACGAAGACTTGTTAATAATTATAAAAGATGTATGTACGTTGCCCCTGTTCTCAGGATGTTCTGCGTGAAGCGATGCGCGCGATGTCAGGCGGGCATCTCGGCCAACGAGCTGGTGATGAAGGCGCGCGACCTCGTGTTCCACCTCAGCTGCTTCACGTGCTCGTCGTGCGGCGTGCCGCTGTCCAAGGGCGACACGTTCGGCATGCGCGACGCGGCCATCTACTGCCGCCCGCACTACGAGCTCATTTTCAGCGAGGCGTACTGCGAGGAAGAGATCGCTGCCATGTTCAGGTAATCAAATGGAATATCAAAAAACCTACCCGCACCCGAGATGGCAACTTACATTACCAATTTCTTTAATCCTGCTCTATAAGCTTAATTCCACAATTTGTTTAATCCTACTCTATGCGCTTAATTCCACAATTTCTTTAATCCTGGTCTATAAACTTATTTCCATACTTTCTTTAATCCTACTGTATAAGCTTAATACCACAATTTCTTTAATCCAGCTCTATAAGCTTAATTCCAAAATTTCTATAGTCTATTTCTTTAATCCTGCTCTAAAAGCTTACTTTCAGAATTTCTTTAATCCATGTTCCATAAGATTAATTCCTCAGTTTCTTTAATTCTGCTCTTTAAGATTAATTTCACAATTTCAACGCCAGATTTTTTTTCTTCCCATTTCTTGTTTGTTATATTTAAATTAAACTATTATTGGTTTTTGTCTTCCTTCATTTTCTTACATTTTATCCTATATCTATCATCACCCAAACCATCAAACACCATTTCGTTTATTTAGTTTGTTTCACAGTCCACTTTAAGTTTATCTGAAGCTGTAAAATTTGGCGCAGCATATTAATTGGTTTTAATTTTTCGAAAAAACTTTTTCTGATTTTTTATTTTATTAAAAAAACCAATAATCTAGTTTTAATCACTTTATTTATATACACACAATTTACATGTTTAATGAACAATTTTCAGATCATCAGGAGTAAATGTACACTAAAGTTAAAAATTAAATATATATCACTTATGGATAGGGAGGGGTAGACGGAAGGGGGAGGGGTAAGAGTGTGGGAAGTTTATTAGAACTAGGGATTACAATTGCATTAGATGGGAAAGACCGGTCAAGTGGGAAAATTTTCAAAAGAGGGTTAATAAAAATTTGTTGCTAATCATTTATTTATTTAAAATAAACAACCAAATAAATTAATGTTCTCCAAAACGAGCCTGAAAATTTCATCTGTCATATATTGGGTTTATAAATGTGTAAATTCTACTACTGAAAAGATATTATAAAATTTGTAGTACTTTAAAAGCCATAAATACACTGGAAATTTATATCATATATGTAAATCCTAATTATACAATTGTAAATGTTCTCTAAAATGACTTGGAAAGAATCTCCTACTTGTGAAATCACTAAAGAAACCACTCATTCACTCTGAATGCAGGTATTAATGTTCTTCAAAATGACCTTAAAAAAACACATCTTTGCGATTCTTTCAAAGACATATAGAAACCATCGCTTCGTTCAGAAAACAAATTTTAATGTTCTCAAAAGTTGCCTTGACAGAGGCTCATTCCTGTTATATCTTGAAAGAAACCATTCCCTTGTTAAAAATATTATGAACTAAATATACAATTTGGCTGTCCTTAAACGGGTATCCTTCCCAGTTGGACAGACAAAGTATCATTTTGTAATGTATTGTAATATATAAGTATATAAAATAATGGCACAATCAAGTTTTAAAAATAATTCACCAAAGTTTGGTAATTAAACATAACTTTATTGACTGCCGTAATGTACCATATTATGAATATGAACCAAATTCATTTTTAGAAAATGAATTTTATAAAATTTATTATGATAAAACTATTCTGACAGACAGAACAATTAGTCATAATAGACCCGATATAGTTTTACATGACAAAATTAAGAAAATAACTTATATCATTGATGTCGCTATACCAAATTCTTGTAATGTTCAGAAAACTGTTTCTGAAAAAATAAGAAAATATACAGATTTAGGAAATGAAATTAAAAGAATTTGGCATTCTCAGACTATAAAAATATTACCATTTGTTATTTCGGCTACTGGCATTATACCTAGCTCTCTCATTCAAAATTTAGGCGTATTAGATTTGTCAAAAAATTTGTACATAAAAATGCAAAAGTCGGTCATTTTAAATACATGTAGGATTACGAAAGATTTTTTAAATATTTATATTGAGGGATCAGTAGGATTTATCGGACCAGTTAGGATTTCATCAGAGCCGAACCCTCTGATATGAAAATATCTGGAGTCGGTGAAATATTTTCCCATTATGTTTCTGGTGGATTGACGTATTGTTCTTGTATTGTTTTATTCTTATATAGTGCAATTACATTGCGTTAATTTACTAGATATTCATTTGTGGAAAAGTGTGTGGAAGGGTTTAGTCTTTCATTTGGGAAAGATTCAACCCGGACATGAAATCTGGAGCACCGTAAATAAAAAATTATTTAATAAATTTCTTACATTTTGTACAGTGTTGTAAAGGAATATAAAAATAGCCTTTCCCCACCTTAAAGAGGCGAGGCTCTTGTGTTTAGGAATAATGGTTTTATAATTATATCTGCTTTATTATTAAAAAAATATCTTCATTCTAAAATTTCAAAATTATTAAATAGAGTTTTCATCAAAAGTATGACCATTTTTCAATAAATGATCTGAGTTCGCAGATAACGAGAGAGACTGTCTGAGGGAGAAATTTTGACCTCTCCAGTCGGACTCTGTCGACGTTTCCCCTTTCACAACGGAATGAGTGATGGACGTCCTTCACTCATTGACACATTGACCCCCAGATTCTTACCCACAGTACTCGTACATTTTCCTTCCCAGAACTTCCTTTCCTTGAAAAGATCCTTCACACAGCATTCCTTAAGATGACATAGGAAAATAATAAAAAGTAAAATAAAAGGACCTCCTGTGAGGAGCTAATGCGAAAAAATTGTCCGGTTGTAAAAAACAAATAAAAAATCACAGTGAAAGAATAAATAAATATGGTTGTTTCAGGTCAAGTGGATCTCCAAATCAGTACTTCTCAGTGGGCCCGGTGCAGAAAGGCCGCCCGAGGAAGAGGAAATCGCAAGTCCAATCACCCGACTCACTTCAAGTTCAAGCTATGAGAATGTCTAACAACACATTAGGTATGTCACAATCAATTATTTATATATTATGAATATGTAGATTACTTCGACTTGACAGCTCGCAACAGCGCTATGGCGAAATAAAAACATATACTATCAAACAAAAACTACCATCTTAACAGACAGACGAAATCCAAAGTGGTCGAGTCAAAACACTCAGACTCAAACAAAAGACTCATTTAATTCAAAAGAAAATATTTAGGAAGAAAAGGAAATATTTTAGAAGAAAACTGAAAAATTTCATTGCGACAAACATTAGTACCCCGACGTTCATACGAATACAAATGTTATTTTATTTGCTTACCTTTTAATGGAATATTATTATTTTATAAATGGTTTACAATAAGTTGCGTTGCTTTTTGGATAAATTTTCAAATTGTGCGATTTTATTTTTTGATGCACTTTTTTGCTTTGACGCGCCAATTATTAAAACTTATGTTGGTAGACTAATGCTTAACTACTTTTCACTGCATCTATTTGATTGAAGAAAACGATACTACCAACAAATCTAAATATTAAATATGAAAAAGAACAAGACACAGAAAAATAACCGTTATCTTTTAATAAAAAAATGTCTTTCTTTGTTTTGTTCTTTTTCGTATTTTCGTTTAAAATTCATCAGTATTTTTTTTTTGGTATAAAAAAAGAACTTATAAATACAGTAATAATAGTAAATGGAATATCCTGACTTGAAACTTTTTAAAGGCATCAAAATGTATTGCATATGTCTCAACATGGCTAAAAAGTAATAGATTCTTCCTAAACTATAACAAAACATTTCAACATAAAAACAGTAAAACAAACCCCCCAATAACCTTAAAATTAGAATACATAATGCTAACTGTAATCACGTAACATGTTCTTCTTGCTTTGAACTTGGAAAAGTTGATAAGATCAAATATTTGGGTATATATATTGATACAAATTTAAATTGGCAATCACAAATTAATAATACCGTTTCTAAATTATGATATCTTACGTTCATATTCTACAGAACTAAAGAAATACTGAATATTGACAAACTGAAAATGGTTTATTTTCTCTGATGCAATCTTTACTCATGTACGCAATAATAGGATGGGGTGGTGCGCGTGATGCTTTTATAAAACCTTAACAAATTACTCAAAATTATATTATCAAAGTTATGTATAATAGAAGTAAGACTTTTTCAACAGATGCATTATACAAAGAATCTAAACTATTCAGTCTTCGTAAACTTTTTATACTGCAAATTATGAAATATATCTTCAAAAACAAAAATAAATTCGAAAAACATTAAAAAAAAAAACAGCATTAGAAATAATAATGTATTTTATACCCCCCAAACGAATACCAAAACAATGCAAACGCACAGCAGTTTCATTGGACCTCGTACTTTCAATCGTTTACCGAAAATTGTTCAGGTGGCAACTAAACTTCCCCAATACCTAAAAGATTTAAAAATATGGCTTAACAATGCAGATGTTGAAACTATATTTTTATAATTTATATCACCCACTGTTTTGTTTTTCCTACGTACAACCAAATATTATTTAACTATATTACCCACGCACAGGCTGCGCCTTAGTGGGTCCCATTTGCTCTTATGATTTTTAAAATATGTATGTATAAAATGTAAAAAATCTAATTATTATTTTTTTTTAAATTAAAAAATGTGTCATAACAAGAATTATGTCATAACACACGCGGTAGAAGTGAAATCGTCAGAGAACTAAAGTAGCCAAGAGTGGCATTACACAAGTAGGAGACCGATGATGGGATACGAAGTACCGCACAAAGAGGAGATCGATTATACTATCTCATCCTCTCACAGGCTAAATCCTATAGATGTACGAGTGTGTGTTTGTCTCTTTTTAGTCTCGCAATTTTTCGCTTCATCGAGTTCCAACACTGCTAAAGAAGTTTTCAATTAAAATCTTTTTGAACTTCACTTTTGTTTTCTTGATTGAATGAATGTATGAATGAAGAGGAATCTTGGAATTGGAAATTAACCCACTTCCCGACATCCGATCGAGCTGAAACTCGGCAGATAAACTCGTTATCGATAACAATGCATTCTATTAACTATTGGTGGTAAACACGGACACAAACACGGATGTTCATTCATTTTTCTGAAATTCTAATTCATTAAAGCGCTTTACCAACTCTGGATTTGTCCTGATTTGTAGCACGATTAATTCAGATCACCGATAGGAAGGTTAAAACCTCAGACGAAGCAAAAAAACAATTAAGTTGTAAAATACATTTGAAAGTGGAGTTTGTAACGAGGTTGATTGCTTTCACTTGGTAGAAAGGATCAAACTTCAACAAACCAATATAGATATTATATATGTATAGAAAAAAAATGAGTGTGCTTTAGACCTCACGACTGTAATAAGACTTCACTTACTTATAAAAGAAGAGAGAAAGAACATATGCGCGCCTCTCTCTTGCCCCTACAGTAATATACGTAACGTAACTCTCTCTCTTTCTATCTTCACTAACTTATATCTCCCTCTCAACTTCCGTTCGCCTCGCCCGATCACACTTTTCGTAACAATCTCGTCACGCATTCACCAGCATTCTCACCAGATTTAAAAAAAATAATAACAGGTAGGTACATTGAAAATATTCGCCACCTACTTGTACATTTGTGTAATACGTCGGGAATCGAACCCTCATACGTATTGTAGAAGACGACCATAAAGTATACAATTAGAAGTAGTTGCTCCCAACAATACGTGTAGCATACTTGAGTTCAAGTATATCGATATGTAAAATAATATAAGGATTACTTACAACAGCAACAAATAATACAGGGTGTAATAGCACATACCCTAAGGATTTTAGGATAATTTTATAGGGATATAGATATTATAGATATATATCTGTAATACCTATCTGTAACATTGTCTACCGCAGTGGAAGGGATAGATTCATTCGTCGATCACCCCTGGACACACTGGACCCAGATCCCTATACACCTCTTTTAACCCTTTTCTACCTAAAACTTTATTATATTCTTCCTTTATTAAAAAGACCCTGCACACAGCAACCCCGAAGAGACACATAACATAGACCCTGAGCGATTTTTTTGTCATGGCCTCAAAAAAAACGAGTGTGCTTAAACAAAACGATACAAGTAAAACTTCACTATAAATGATGAGAGAAAGAAAATGTGCGCGTGCACTGCTCTTTCTAGCTCCGTAATAATATACGAAACGTAACTCTCTCTTTTTCTATCTTCACTAACTTATATCTCCCTCTCAACTTCCGTTCGCCTCGCCCGATCATACTTCTCTTAAAGCTCTTGTCACGCATTCACCAGCTTACTCCCCAAGTGAAGCGTGCGTAAAGAAGTTTTACTACGAAAATAGGAAAAGATTTTAATGCAAAGCTGAAATACGTTGACCTTCCAACAAAAAACGGGGTTATAATCCTTTTAGTACGTGCTATTACACCCTGTATAGGTAAGTTCACATGTACTATCGTATAAAGCTATTACTGATGAGTGTAACGATATGTTTGCACACGAATATGTGCGATTGAATGACATGTGTAGTGTAAATGGTAGTAATGATCGCGTCCCTACAAACATATAAAGCAAATAAACAAATAATAAAGGCATCCCTCGGAGTAACAATCCCCTCTCGCGCCGGCCCTTGACGAGACACAAAGAAAGCTGAACGTAGCGAGTTTGTTTTGCGCTTTGGCCTGCTTTATTTACATAATAAGATCAATATTTATTCCCCCACGTGTGATGCCAACTAAACTTGCCATAAATCATAATTATTCACTTGCTTTTTCTGGTATACCTACATTTGGCGATGTGATAATATATGTATATATATTTTTTTAACATTTACAGAGAGCAATTATTACATAAACGAAATTGCAATTGAGATATGCACAGATATTAACACTCCAATTCAAAATGTTCACAGCGTGGTTTAGTTGTTATTAAGTGGGGATACTATTAGTGAAATAACAGAAATTATTATTTGTAAAATAAAATTTTAAAAACATTGTAAGTTTATAGTAGGTACCTACAGAGAAAGAAGGAAAACAAGTAATTAATAACGTATGTTTTAGTTTTTATTTAGTGAAAATGATAATATATTACAAAATCATTATAACACACTAATTATACACAATTATAGTTTTGGAATGTTCCACAATGATGTTCCCGATTCCCTATTTCCGAATATTTCATGACATATTCCGCCACTCCTTCAAAGATCTATCGAACTAGAACTTTCCGGAAGACTGTTCTAGAAATTTCAAGAGGGCGAAACATCCAGCCCTTATATCTTCAAAAGCACGCCCCTTAGGTAAAGAGGAACCGTCATCGTGAAGGCGGGATAGAGGTATACTACACTATATAACTTCCTTGATCGTACCGGGACTCGTTTCTGAGTTTCTTTAATAATATACTAGCAGACCCGGTCACACGTTGCTGTGGCTAACGAAACACAACACCATTACCCAACCTTTATAAAATCCACACCACCCGCTTGCCAGCTGCCCGCTGCCCGCAGCCTGAATTGAATATTTTAATTTCTCGGCTTTTCTCTACTATAATAAGCTTGTTTTATACATATAAATCTTCCTCTTGCATCACTCTATCTATGAGTGAAAACCGCATGAAAATCCGTTACGTAGTTTAAAAGATCTAAGCGCATATATATTTTAAGCGATCATTTTAGACTATGTAATGATATTGATTATTCGCAATAAGTTTAATAAAACTCATTTTCGAGGAACATTTCTCAATTAAAAGAAAATAATGTTTACACAAGAACACGAACTGAAAGGGGAATTCAATGAAAAGTACAAATATTTTAAAACAGACTGACAAGACACACTTGATACGGTTGGTCAAATAATATTTCTTAAGTACGTTTAAAAAGATTTCTCAATATGGTAATTAATAATTGATGTAATTATTTTTCTCAGAGCCTCCGGTGTGGAGCTAATAAAGGTGTTTTTTTTAGAGGTTTGTTTTTTTAAATGGCAACATTATTTCTACAGACTGTCAATTCGACAGTTGACAGTTGAGAGTTAATTTGTAGTCAGTAGTCAGTACGTTTTGTCTTTTCAGACTGACGCGACATCAGAACAAAGCTTGCAAATTGTGCAAAACACGGCGGGTTCCAGCATCAATTTATTGCGGGAAACATTTAGTGAGTGCTTAATTTCACGTAATGGACCTGTGAACTGGCCTCCACGATCGTGTGATCTCACACCATTAGATAACTTTCTTTGGGGGTATGTGAAGTCCCTAGTCTATGCTGATAAACCAGAGACGTTGGAAAATTTGATAGTCAACATTCGCCGTGTTATTGCCGATATGTTGCCCCAGTTGCGTCGAAAATTGGACTTGATTGCGCTTCATTCGAGCTAGCCGTGGCGCTCATACGCCCGAAATCAAATTTAAACAATAATGGCATAAAATTATCAATTGAATAAAGCTAACATCATAGACATTAACTTATTTAATGCGCTTTTTTCATTTTGAATTTATGTACCTCTTCTACCACCACACTATTTATAAAAAATGAAAATGAAGCACACACATGCACTTCAAATGTAAAATAATTAATTATTTTCTTAGGTAAATGAAATCATGTGGCAGGGTGGAATCGAAATCAGGGTACTTTAAGGAAGCACGTGTGTAATATCCGCAGTTCAAATTTTTTCGAGTAATTTAAGTAATACATATTTAGGAATACATCATAGATTATAAACCAAATAAAAATTTTAATTCGATAAATATGGCAGCGTTTCGTTGTAGGCTTTATTTTGTGATATCAAAGTTTGTTATATTAATAATAACCCCGAAAGCATTTTGAACACTGCGCGAATGATTCATATAAAAATGTACAATATTATTCTGATTGTTTCTCCATTTCGTTCAACCCGCGCTGTCGCATAATCTGCTGCAGCAGAACAATGTTTTCGTGAAACAATGAGAACAATGCGGGGGAAATTGTACAATTGAAAATACTCTCAAATCATTGCATATTCTGTCAACTGCGATCACTGATCAATATTCTGCGTGTGTCGCGTTTTTTCTATTCATTTTAGGAAAGCTCGGCATTTTATTAATAATAATTATTATTATCAATTTTATTGAAGTGTAAACTTGATGAAACGAAAAGGCTACACTAAAAAGAGGCAAATACATACATCTACAGGATTTAGCCTGCGAGATAGAATGAGATAGAATAATCGGTCTCCTCTTTGTGTGGTGCTTTTTAACCTCCCCACTCTTGTCTACTTTAGTTTTCTGAAGGTTTCACTTCTACCGCGTGTGAACTGCGCACTTGTATTTATTATTATTATTATTTTTATTACTATACATTTTTATTTCGGTGTTTGGGAAGTTTATCAAAATTTTACTTTTTTGGAACTATCTTCCACACATTTTTAACTATATTCAACATTTGTTGAAATATCACCATTATCATTTTAATAACTTTCATATTGTACTAGTTTGTCTGGGGAATCGCGAATTCATGTTATTTTTTAAATAAAATCATTTTTTTCATTAGCTCCACACAGGAGGCCCTGAGGAAAAAAAGGATTTATGCTTGCCATTCAAGATAGAGTCATTAATACTAAAAATTGTAGAAAGCATATGATCAAAGATACAAATCAAATTGATGATTTATGTAGAAAATGTTTGACTTTTCCGGAAACTATAGAACATATTATATCGGTATGTTCTGTATTAGCGCCGTCCGAGTATACATTTAGGCACAATCAAGTTTTAAAAATAATTCACCAAAGTTTGATAACTAAACATAACTTGATTGACTGCCGTAATGTACCATATTACGAATATGAACCAAATTCATTTTTAGAAAATGACTTTTATAAAATTTATTATGATAAAATATTTATAAATATAACAGACAGAACAATTAGTCATAATAGACCGATATAGTTTTACATGAAAAAATTTTAAAAAATAACTTATATCATTGATGTCGCTATTCCAAATTCTTGTAATATTCAGAAAACTGTTTCTGAAAAAATAAGAAAATATACAGATTTAGGAAATGAGATTAAAAGAATTTGGCATTCTCAGACTGTAAAAATATTACCATTTGTTATTTCGGCTACTGGCATTATACCTAGCTCTCTCATTCAAAATTTAGGCGTATTAGATTTGTCAAAGAATTTATAAAATGCAAAAGTCAGTCATTTTAAATACATGTAGGATTACGAAAGATTTTTTAAATATTAATATTGTGGGATCAGTAGAATTTATCGGCCCAGTTATGAAATATCCTCTGATATACTTCACTATTACATATTACACAAACAGTGTGTAATATTGAAGTACGCTCCACCTTAAATTTACAGGAACAAGATAAATTTGCAAGTAAACATAAAAGAAAGTGTTACATAATTTAAATCAGTTGGTGTTTGACATTTTAAATCAGTTAGATTTCTGAATCGTATACTGCTAAGGCGATTTATTTCTACTTACTCAAAAATAAATTGTAATCAGGATAATAAATAATAATAATAATTAAACGGAATTCAGTTCAGTTGAGTGCAGAGATCTTCACTAACACTCGTGCTATCAATTTTGCCTGCCTGCAGGCGCTACAGACTGTACCATTAATTTTGCCTACAAACAGGCGTAACTGACAAATTAATAATACATAATCGTCACCTCATTTGGACAAGTCATTATAAATCATTCACAATGCACTGCCGTGTCTGCCCTGAAGTTATTCTATCAGACGAGTCGATGTTTGTGTGTTCGGTGTGTAAATGCACCTACCACCTAGCCTGTGGTGGAATAACGGAAAGCACATTCCGTCGACTTACTCAAGAACGTCGTGAGCAACAGAAGTGTAAGCAGTGTAAAAGGGACACTCGGTCGGCAGCCGCCAGCGATAACACTTCTTTGGAACCGCCCAAAAAATCAACGGTTACTAAGGATCAAGGAGTTCCATCATCATCATCATCCCCGGCTAATCTCGAAGATATTCAGGATTTAGTAATGACCAAAACGAACAACCTGGAAAAAAAACAGAACGACATCATGGACCAAAACAACAAGATACTGGAAAGCATACAGTTCATGAATGCACAATATGAAGACTTTATGGCCAAAATCCGTGTCGTCGAGCAACGTAACGATGAGCTTACAGCGAAGAATTCTGCACTGGAAGCTAGAATCGCAGTACTGGAAAATAGCCTCGATTTCCAAGAGCGGGCCTTAAAGTCTAGTCATGTAGAAATTAGAGGCATCCCCGATATGAAGGACGAAACCCTAAAAGACGTGGTCTTCAACATCTTCAAAACAACAGGATCTCCCATAGAAACTAAGGACATCGATGCCGTATATCGTCTACAAAAAAAAATAACAACCAAAAGCAACCCAGGACAATTGTTCTTAAACTAAAATCGAACATGGCCAGAAATCAACTGCTATCTGATGTGAAATCTTTCAACAAGAACAAACCCAATACCGAAGATAAACTTAACACGTTAAATATCGGTCTCGCCGGCCCCCGGTTGCCAATCTATATATCTGAGCAGTTAACATTTCGGGCGAATCAGATCTGGTATAAAACTCGCCTAGTCGCTAAAGAGAAACGATATCAATTTGCTTGGATCAAAGAGGGTCAGATTTACGTGCGGAAGGAGACAGGATCAGGTGCAATTCTCATATCCGATGAAAACAAGCTGGCCTCGCTGTGATTATCTCAAACACAATATACCTATTGCCGACAACGATAATAATATGAAGGTTCTATCATTACTATTGCCATTATTATATCCTGTGATTATACGTACACAGTCTTTAGAACTAAATTACTCACTAGGTTTGCTCTTTTCTACTATTTATTATACTGTTATTATGTTACCGATTCTGCTATGTACCTCATTACCAATACTTTTGTGTTACCTCACTTGGGATCACTTCAATCATTATCACATGTTTGTTTTCTTAAATATTATTATTTTATGTATGTTATACTGTTTTCTAGAAATGGATCAAAATCGTATAGTAGTGAAATTTTCATTGCATCGCATTTCAACTGAATAATAATGATTCAATTACCTCATGATATTTATAATGACTCAGATATAACTTGCAACACGTATTTGATTGACGATCTCAACAAATTAAATAATCACAGTTGGAAGTCTTATAGTTTAAAGATTATTCACCAAAACATCAGAAGCATGTTGTGATAACCCCCCCCCCCCCCCCCCCCCTTCGAAGTAATAAAACCTTCCTCTTGGTTTCCAAATGCTGCTACATTGCTACAGCTACAGGCGCAACCCCGGCCGGCCTTTAAAAGCTCGTAGCTCGTCCGTTCTCGCGTCTCTCCCCTGCATTCCTTTTGCAGCGCCTTTTCAACCCCATCACGTAATACTTTTATGCAAACGTGACGAGATGCTCTCAATTAATCAATTGTAATTAACCCCACAACGTTGTGTACTTTTTTGTTTGAGTGGTTTGGTATAGTTAATCCAATTTAATTAATAATTTATTTGTGGTAAACCCTTGTTCTTTTAGATATGGCGTGTTACAATTTGCAAGGCTTCGAATAACAATGACTGAGTCTGACTAGCTTGAAAACTAACTAATTATCTATCTATATTCGTTCAGCTTCCTCCCCTAGCACCTGTTATACACCTACGCTCATCGACGACTATTTTTATTGAAGTAATCTGCATTTTCCCTCCTAGCATCTAATATATAAATTTACATTCAAACGGCGAATTGAGAAGATCCTACCTTTCGATGCGATGTCACGTACTCTCTGCAGCTCTATAAAATGCAATCATGAAAATAATTTGACATTTATGTACATTCTAACAAAAGATTTACACTCAAAGCAGTACGGAGTTCAATAATTCTACACTCACAGTTCTAGATGCAGTTTGTTAGTTAGCTAGCTTGTTTTATTTTGTTAATTTGATTCTACGGGTAGGTATTTTGGATTAACATGAGACAGAACATGTGCTGTTTAAATAATTGGACTCCTCCATAGCCCAACTGATAAGGTGATGGTCATAGACCGCCGAATCAGCTTCCAATTCCAACGCCTCCGGAGAATGTTAAGGTCGCAAGCGACGAATGAAAATCGACATGTTTTGCCTTCTGTCGGGAAAGGGTTTGATGTGTGTTTCTGGATCATAGAGTGGTAATGGGAATAATATCGACCAATACGCCGTCAAATTATAACTATGTTGATGATGATGATGAAAGGTCATCTCATACCGTTTGATATGAGGGTCTGCTCCGATTAATGGTGTGATAGCCGATGTCAGGAACTGTTCAGGAAATGTGTGGGTGGCACGAGGTTTTGGAACGTGACATCCTACTCTGGATTGATGATGATGTTGAAGTTCTTCAGCATGCCGATGACTTGAGTTCCATTAACTCCTAAAGCATCGGCATAAACATTAAACCGAAGTTGATTAGACAATCGGCAATGTCAGGAGATCGGTGGGGCCGCTCTCTCCTCTGATCTGGCGATGTATGAATTTAATTAAGGAAGATTTTGATGTCACCGATCCTCGCCTTGGCAGTCACTCATGTCCTCAATAGTCCCGTTCTCCGTCCAGCACGCCGCCTCGAACCAGTAGAAATAATGATTACGTTTTTCCTAGGCACGCTACAGAACATGCGCCAGCCTGCAATCGCGATGGTCATCGGTATTTGATTTGAATGAAAAATACGTCCTCTCGCATAACATACACAAGCGTAACTTGGGACCTTCCCCTATATGTGTTACGGGCATATGCTCTACGATAGGCGTACCCCAAGCTCAAACTCAAACATCAGCTCAAAGAAGGAATGTCAAGCTCGGTTTTCAGGGTGCCGGGTCCAAGAATGAAAGGCACCAGGTCGTGAATCTGGCTTCCTTTCCTTCTATTTCCCCCGCTGCCCTTTCGTCCAGAGTACATTCCCACCCTGATGCTGAATGATCCCTATTCCTAGTGTGAGGGAGTTAAGAAAACTTATCCGGATTCCAACAAAGAACCGCCGATCGGTTGCCAAAACGATTCCATATGTCATGTTCCCTTCGTTCCGCCGACAAGGCAGACCCCACACGAGCGTAACCTAAAAGGTAGTGAAGCCCACGCAAATTTCGTCACTTCGTTTCCCCATGACGAAGGTAGTCCGGCCAGATCGTAATCTTCGTCCTGCATCAAACTGGCCTCCCGCGACGACAACTTTTATCCGCTGGTACCTCGGAGCGGCGGTAGAGGGAGGGCGAAATGGGTGCACGTCCTTTGTTCTCCTGAAGTCCCCCAATGCCTTAGTGACGTACATACGTCGACATCATGAAATGGCTCCGGCCACGCTTCCAATCCAGTCTAGAGCGGGTACGAGATCCACGTTACCGAGATGTGATCACAAGGGATTCCAATTTGCTCGGACCAGACACGACCATCGCTTACTTCGCCTCCACATTAGAAAAATAGTGTAAGCCCACCTGCATTTCGATCACATCGCCCCCGATAAAGTCGCGTGAGATACTTCCTCATGGTGAAATAGGAAAGCCGGACCCGTTAATCCATTCGACAACCGCCGTCCATTCTCGAGTCGTAACCCGCTCAATTAAGTTTGAAGAAAAAGAGTTTGTTAATTAAGTAGGTGGATATAGCGCATCACGCTAAAATGTGAATACCTATCGACGGCTTCATTCAACTGACAATATGAAAGTTTTTCGCTAAGTCGAAAGAAATATACCTAACCGTGAACCAAAGGTGATTATATGATAAGATATCGAACCAAGTTTATGCAAAGTCCTATGTAATAGACTTGTTGTGATACCTAAAATTTGGAATAAGGTGTGGGAAATTTTTGGAACGGGAATTCAATTATGTCAGATTTTGTTAGTAATCAAAAATGCCCATGCTACGCACCCTTCATAAACCGTTATATTACCCAATGCTTTTTCAAAAAAACCTTCCTGAATATAGTCCCCTAGCTACGTTTAAAAATATTATTACGAAACTCGTAAATAATAATTAACACCTCAAAGGCGCTTTACACATTAATTTATACCTATCTTCTATACCTATGTATTTTGTTACCCGTTATGTATTGGAGAATACCCAGTAACCTAGTTTTCTAGATCACCAACAAAGCACTTTTAAAGGATTTTATTATTGTTTTGTGGTTTCAAAATCCCGTCTTTTAAATGAAGTCTCCCGTCTAAGATTTATTGCCCGAAAGTGTCTTTTGTGCATCAAATAGTATTTTAGTTCATTGAACCCCAAATTATTATTTTACAACGGTATTGTCTCAAGAATCGTCGCCGGTCAACATCAGGCAGCTCCGGATCGACTTACGGAGGGAACGCCCTTTTTTTCCGATTAGAGCATCCGACTTAGATGACATGGTTCCTTATTAAAGGCCTCATTAAAGTAGCTATAATAATAATACTAATATTTGAACGAACCACAAAGCACCGCTTTTTATGGAAAATCACCTCAAGGGCGCTATACAAACTAGAATACATGTTTAAATCTAGAAAACTGCAAGCTAGACGAACAATTATAAACAATTAAAATACTCGGGGAGTAATGATGATTCTATTGTTTTAACCCTACTTTGTACGAAATCCGAACATTAATGTTGTTAATAATTAATTCAATTTGTCAAACTTACCCCTCTCATGCACACAAAACCTTGACATGCACGAATCACAATCCGAAAACCAGCATCCCTCGTGCACTAATTGATTAATCACTAATTACAGCACTTATTATTTCGGTCTAACTGTCGCGTCGGTTTGTATTAAATTTTATCCTTTCTGACAACCGCCCCAAAAGTACGTCCCGTATTGATGTTGACCGTCTCAATTTACAAATTATATTCATTTAACTTCACAGATATGAACTCGCAAGCCGCAATCTCTGATTTCCTTATTCGCGTGGACTCTTTTTTGTTTAATAAAACGAAATATCCTTTGTTTAATTAAAATGAAATATCCCCGATTTAGGCGCACCAAACTGGTCTCCTCGCGACTATCGGACCTCGATCCCTTAATTTAAACCTTGCTTCCCAACGACCAAATCTTGACTCCCCTCAATCGCGTGAACTATTATCCTTTAATTAAATGACTTATTCCCGGTTTACGCGCACAGAGTTATTATTCTATCGTGTATTCAACCTCGATGACTTTAATCCCGACCGTGCGTCTCCAGGTTCTTTCACCGACCGTCCACCAACACTTCTGTACCCCGACTCTCCCCTGTTCCAACTCTCTGCCCCCTGACTCCCCCCCATCTACTTGTGTGGTTTCAATAATATATTAGTCACTTCTTCAAATCTTAAGTGATAAACACATCTCCCAATATGCATATTTCAATCGTTTTAATAGTGTTCTGTCACATTACATCCCAAATTCCAAGAAATCAGTGCAACTTTCATGTTTGCTATTTTTTTGTGTGTAACCTTTAGATAACAGAATACAAACTAATTTTGTCTGCGCCGAAATCATAAATTATCCCAATAGCGCTTAAAAGAAGAGCTCAGTGGCGCACTTCAATTCACTACTCATCCTAATTACTTGCGTCGACTTTATTGGTTATATAATAACATTATATAAGCATTGTCTGTACACGTTTTCGTCCTTTCCGCGTGCGTCACTATTTAACGAATTCTGCAATCCTATTTCGATAAATATGTTAAATATTTCAACCCGTAATCGGCGCGTCGCTCTCGTATATTTAAATGCACCAACGATCAATCTTTATTGCCTAATTTTTCAACTCCCCACTGCCATAGAAAATGCACAAGACAATTGTTTCACAAATCAATTTGCTCGCGTTAAAGTCAGTCACCACTCGGGCAAATATCCATCGGCCGCCCCTGACTTGATAATGAACCTGAAATATCCATTAGGATTCCTCCTCCAACCAAAGTATTTTGGCACACGTGTTTTTCCTAGTAATGGCCCGGTTTCATAAATCACCCTTAAGAGTTGGAACAGAGAATTGTATTCTGAAACCATACCCTGTTACAAAATTAAATATATTTCTAAATCGATCTCTCAATTTTAAAAGAATTATTTCGTAGGCCTAAAGGCGAGATCATCACAATGTCAAACATTGATGATTTTTTGTTATTTCTAGATCATTTCAATCATACTTTTGATGTGTTAATTTTATCAGAGTGTTGGATCAACGAAAACTACACCTCTAAAATAATACAAACTTACACAGAATATCACTCAATTAAAAATTTAAATAAATCTAGTGGTATTGTTGTATACATCAAAGACGGTATTCAAGCACAAGTCGAAGAAATTTTATTATCGCAAGCTAACTGCCTTAGAATTATTCTGAACAATAATTTATGTATCTTTGCTATATATAGATCACCTTCTTTCCAGATCATAGATTCTTTTTTGAATTCACTCCAAACTGTTATCAGCAGTTCCGATAAATTTGAACGTCAAATCATTATAGGCGACCTTAATATCAACACTTTATCTCCATTTCACCACCAACTCAACGACTACTTATGCCTGCTCACAGAAAACGGATTCATAGCGACAATCAACACACCTACTCGTGAACAGGGCACGAAAAAATCCTGTTTGGATCACATCAACGTAAAAAATATTAACTTCACTGACTCATTCGTTATCCACTCATCAATTTCCGACCACTATACGACAGCACTGTGCTTTAAAGATAAACCGCCCCCACCTGCCAAAATAAAGTATGTCCCTCGATTAAACTTTAATAATTTAATTGAGGACTTGCATTTAGAAAACTGGCAAAAAGTATTTAATCAAACTGATACTGACATTGCGATGAAGGAATTCATTTGTATTCTACAAATGTATATTTCTAAACATAGTAGTAACAAACGCATATCGAACAGCCAGTTTAAACTTACGCCCTGGATCTCTCCCGGCCTTGTCAAATCGATTCACAAAAGAAACCAACTCCACAAAAGGGCGCAAAAGTTTCCAGATGATATTTTAGTACAAATTCACTACAAGAAATATAGAAACTTATGCAAAAAGATTATTAAATATACGAAGGAAAATTATTACAAATCGTTCATTTACGAATATTCTTACTCTCCAAAACGTATGTGGGAAGCGTTTCGTAATATTAGTAGAACAAAAATCAACAGGTCTTCCGAAATCAAATCATTAGATATCGGTAACATAAACTCTTCTAATTCTAAAAATATGGCGAATTTCGCTAATAACTATTTCACATCGGTGGGATCCACACTTGCCAAAAAATTTCTCGACAAATGTAATAAAACTGAAAACGATCTTGCCAACTTGGTCACCTCTAACCTCGTCCATAAAATAGACAATATACAAACATCGACGAACGAAGTCCTGAAAATAATTGACGACCTAAAGCCATCTAACGCTTGTGGACCAGACAAAATCTCGACAAATCTGCTTAAAGTAATCAAATCATTCATAGCATCTCCGATAGCGTTCATTTCCAATCTAAGTCTCAAATCAGGAACATTCCCTAACCATCTAAAACATTCAATTGTTGTATTACTGCACAAAAATGGAGATAAATCTGCGATTCAAAATTACAGGCCGATATCTTTGGTCAATTCGGTGTCAAAAATTATCGAGAAAATTGTTAAAAACCGTCTCAGCTTTTACCTTGAAGATAATAACATTCTTTCTGAGAGACAATATGGCTTCCGACCGGGTTTAGGTACAGAAAATGCCATTGGCAATCTGACTAAAGTTGTTTCTAATAACATCGATCGAGGAATCAAAAGCATCGCGCTCTTTCTGGATCTGGCTAAAGCTTTCGATACCATCTCGCACAAAATCCTTTTGAAAAAATTACAGCTAATCGGTATACAGGGGCAGTTACTTAAATGGTTAGGAAAGCTATTTAGAAAATCGGAGCCAAAGAGTTAATATTAATGATACTCTAAGCGATCCAGCAAATATCGAATTTGGTGTACCACAAGGAAGTACTTTAGGACCGATATTGTTTAATATCTATATCAATGAACTTTGCAACAGTAACCTTGCCGATCATATCATCACTTTTGCTGACGATACGGTCTTAATATTTGAGGGCAAAAACTGGTACGAAGCGCATAGAAAAGCCGAAATTGGAATAAACAATGTCAAACAATGGCTAGACAATAATCTCCTTACTCTTAACACGGATAAGACCAAATTTATACGTTTTAGTGCAACACAAGCGGGACAACCCAAGGTAATTATTAATATTACTATTCACATTTGCAATGAACCGAACACTTGTACTTGCAATAAACTAGAATGCGTTGATAGTTTAAAATATTTAGGAATCATCATAGATAAATATCTGAGATGGGAAGAACACATTAACTCAACTGCCTCAAAAGTCAGAAAACTTACTCACCTTTTTATTACCATCAGAAATATTCTCTCTGTAAAAGACATGTGAGGGAGCGGGGCAGCGATCGGCAGAGACGGGGGACGATGGAATGAAAGGCGTCAGTCAATGTATGAGTCAGTCTTTATTGCTGCTACGTAGCGATGGTAAGTTTGGAGTAAAGTAACGGTGTAGACAGGAGCGATGATGATGTGGCTCTATGGTGTTGCATGGCTCTATGGTGTTGTGATGAAGGTCGGTGATGCAGTGGTGTAGCAGAACTCGTGTCTGCATGTCGCCAGCATGTTGTTCCGCACCGTGGTGGTGGAGAAGACCTTGACGTCCAGGATGGATGCTCGACGCGGTGTCGCGGAGATGGCTGCGGTGAACCTGAGGAGAATGAAATCTCAGTGGCTGAGAAGTTGCTGCCTGCGTGACAAGAAGGTGCGGCGGGCCTTATGTCGTGGGCAATTGTGTCGCTTGTTGCGTTCTCGAAGGTTGATGATATGATGATGCACCGCCACAGGTCCGGCACGTCGCCGTGGACCTGGCGGTTACCGCACTGGACGTTATCACTCGATGCACTGTCTATGTATTGGTGATGTTACTTGCACTAATGACTGGAACTGACTGACTGACTAGCGCGGTGTCGCTGCGCTTTATATAGCCGACCGTGTGAGTACCCGGAAAGCAAGTAATGTTGAGCCACCGCGCAAAGCGGAGAAGCCTCTGGAACATTCCGCGGCCGTAAGAATGTGACGGCTGTTGGTCGAGGCCTTTCGCTGCGCTTCCCGAAATGTTTAGCCGTGAGCGGCGTGAAACACTACAACTGTAGGTAGTATGTACATTTCGAGAATGTGTTTGCTATATCAGTGGCGGCGCAAGAATTGTGGCAAAAGGGGGCGACCGTTCTGGTCGCCACACACCCCCTTTCCAGTGTACGGAGTACAGGGTTGTAAGATGCCAAAAGTTGCAGGAATGCCGGGTTGATGCTGGTCGGTGCGTCCATGAGGATTGCGTCCATGTGCTGCTGATGCGTCTCTACCGATTCCCTCAGTTGCTGCTTTTGCTTGCTGCTTGATGCTTGTTGCATGTTGCATGTTGCATGTAGCTTGTTGCTTGTTGCAGAGTTGCTCGTTGCAGTGCTCATTGCTTGTTGTTCGTTGCTCGCGTGTTGCGTGTTGCTTGTTGCATATGGCTTGTTGCCTGTAGCTCGTTGCTTGTTGCGCTCGTTGCGTGTTGCTCGCGTGTTGCGTGTTGTATATGGCTTGTTGCCTGTAGCTTGTTGCTCGCGTGTTGCGTGTTGCAGCTTGTTGCTTGTCGCTCGTTGCAGGAGGTTGCGTGTTGCTCGCTGCAGAAGGTTGCGTGTTGCATATCACGTCGGGGTCACCAGTGAGGGAGCGGACGCGCGGATCGGCAGAGACGGGGACGTTGAAATGAAAAGACGTCAGTCGATGTGATGAGTCAGTCTTTATTGCTGCTACGTAGCGATGGTAAGTTTGGAGTAAAGTAACGGTGTAGACAGGAGCGATGATGATGTGGCTCTATGGTGTTGCATGGCTCTATGGTGTTGTGATGAAGGTCGGTGATGCAGTGGTGTAGCAGAACTCGTGTCTGCATGTCGCCAGCATGTTGTTCCGCACCGTGGTGGTGGAGAAGACCTTGACGTCCAGGATGGATGCTCGACGCGGTGTCGCGGAGATGGCTGCGGTGAACCTGAGGAGAATGAAATCTCAGTGGCTGAGAAGTTGCTGCCTGCGTGACAAGAAGGTGCGGCGGGCCTTATGTCGTGGGCAATTGTGTCGCTTGTTGCGTTCTCGAAGGTTGATGATATGATGATGCACCGCCACAGGTCCGGCACGTCGCCGTGGACCTGGCGGTTACCGCACTGGACGTTATCACTCGATGCACTGTCTATGTATTGGTGATGTTACTTGCACTAATGACTGGAACTGACTGACTGACTAGCGCGGTGTCGCTGCGCTTTATATAGCCGACCGTGTGAGTACCCGGAAAGCAAGTAATGTTGAGCCACCGCGCAAAGCGTAGAAGCCTCTGGAACATTCCGCGGCCGTAAGAATGTGACGGCTGTTGGTCGAGGCCTTTCGCTGCGCTTCCCGAAATGTTTAGCCGTGAGCGGCGTGAAACACTACAACTGTAGGTAGTATGTACATTTCGAGAATGTGTTTGCTATATCAGTGGCGGCGCAAGAATTGTGGCAAAAGGGGGCGACCGTTCTGGTCGCCACACATGAAATCAAAATACTATGCCATGTGTAATTCTTTACTTGAATATGCATCCCTAGGATGGGGTGGATGTGCCAAAACAATATTGGACTCCCTGGCTAAAGCACAGAAATCTTTACTAAGAGTCATCCTTAAAAAACCATTCAGGTACCCCAGTGATGCATTATTCACGGAATTTAAAGTTCTCGATGTTAGACAATTATATATTAGAAAGATTGAATTACATGCTCAAAAACGACGCCAGCACTACCCTTCCATTGACCACCTTCACGACACCCGACATTCAAGGAACAATCCAATAGTCCCAATAAAAACCACGACGTCCCTTGGACAACGTCAATTTTCGTACTTAGGACCTAAATTATTTAATATCATTCCTAATGCTTGGAAAACGAAAAGTACTAATGTTTTGCGCAAATTAATCAACGACTGGCTCCTTGATTTAGGGAGGGTCAAAAGCGAAGATATGTTGACCAAGAGATAGGCTTCTTATTATTACCATCTGGCTTGTATTTGCTTTATTTACTTTACCGGTTTTATTTACTTTACCGATTTTGTTTACTTTACCGGTTTTATCTTTTATCTTTTATCTTTTATCTTTTATCTTTTATCTTTTATCTTTTATCTTTTATCTTTTATCTTTTATCTTTTATCTTTTATCTTTTATCTTTTATCTTTTATCTTTTATCTTTTATCTTTTATCTTTTATCTTTTATCTTTTATCTTTTATCTTTTATCTTTTATCTTTTATCTTTTATTTGTATTTGTATTTGTTTTTGTTTTTAAGCGCTCTAGGGGAAAATATCTGAATTTGATGTTAAGATATCATTATTTGTCTTCTTTTTCTTATGAGTACAAAATTATATACTGTTAGGAATACATAATTAACACCTTTTCCTGCTATAAATAACATGTTATGTTAGTAAACAATGTAATATGAATTTAAATTTGTCAATTTGACTGGCCTAAAACAGGATCCATTCCTAGTTGGCTAGTCAAAGTTTCCACATATGTTTTATTGTTCAATTTTATGTGAAATAAAGTTATTATTATTATTATTATTATATGAAAATATCTGGAGTCGGTGAATTATTTTCCCATTTGGTCTCTGGTGGATTGACGTATTGTTTTGTATTTATTATAGGTACTTATATAGTGCACTTCCATGGTGTGGATTTACTAGATAATCATTTGTGGAAAAGTGTGTGGAAGGGTTTAGTCTTTCCTGTGGGGAATATTTAACCCGGACATAAAATCTGAAGCACCGAAATAATAGTTATTAAAATTATACATTTCAATTTAAATAATAGATATTAAATTATTTGTTAATTATAAAATACTTGATAAATTATACAATTCAATTTGATAATCGAAGAAAACATTAACGAATCACAAACAAAAAACGTGAAACAGAAATATAAGAAAAAGATTCGGTTACATCTAGAACTCAACTCAATGATTATTTATTTATTTAAAAATTTTCTGTTAATGTTTTCTGCTTATTTATTAAAAACTAGCTGGGTTACCCGGCTTCGCTCAGGACAACATTCGAGAGTGTTCTGGAATGTTGCACAATGATGTTCCCGATTCCCTATTCCTGATCATTCCACGACAACTCCGCCACTCCTTCCAGAACTTTCTACAGCTCTATGGAACCTTCTAGAACTTTCCGGAAGACTGTTCTAGAAATTTCAAGAGGGCGAAGCTTTCAGCCCTTGTATCTTCAAAATCACGCCCTTTAGGTAAAAACGGATACCCTTATTCCCTAGGGGGGATAGCGATCTACCACACCATATAACTCCCTTGATCGAACCGGGACTCGTTTCTGAGTTTTTGCGAGCTGCACGTTTTTTTGGACTTTCTTTTATAAAATATGCCATATTCAAATAAATAAAATGTTACTCCTTACATGTCCTTTCCCGTGCGTTTCCCTCCAGCGTTCCACTTCCACCTTCCCCGCCACCGCTCTCCCGCTCCAGCCAACCCCCTGGCACTTCATTTCTTGACTCCTCTCCCACCCGGCCCGTAGCCGAAACTTTTTTCTAATACTAACAATTTTAAACTCGTGATATCTTTCTAATTAAATATCCGAATTGAAAAATTCTAAAAGTTAAATAAAGGTATTGAAGCTGTCTTGAATATGAAGTAATTTATTTTGATAAGGATTAAAACCAAGATACAAATAAAGAGCCTTTTCAAGCTGCGACATTTTAATTAAATTTTTTAAATAAAATAATACTTATAGTGGCATAACCATAATAGTTAGACATATGCTGTACTGACCTTTTTTGTAAATAATGATATTTTCTATAAAGTCGTAGTACATTATTTTATTCTATCATCAATAGTTCTCGCAGCGCACGCGATTTAAAGAATATTTTAGGTAATTTTTTTACACCCTGGGTTACATTATTGAAGTTTTAGTAAGGATGCCTATTTTTTTTAAATATAATATAGCCTATGTCACCCAGGGATAGTGTAGATTCCCAACAGAGAAAGAATTTTTCTAATCGGTTCAGTAGTTTCGGAGCCTATTCGATGCAAACAAACAAACAAACAAACAAACAAACAAACAAATCTTACCCCTTTATATAGTGTAGTAGAAGTAGATAGTAGATGATTTTCTTCAAAATTATTCTTAGATGATTGCTAAGGAGAAATTTTATTTGTTTTTTAATGAGTTTATAAACGCTTCCATAGTGCAAAGAATTAAAAAATATATCGTAGTTTGTTTTTTTTCCGGTTACAAGAGTGGTTATCACCACTTGTCATGTTTGTGTTTCTTGACACGGCTACACGTGACGTATCGCTCCATCCGATGCGCTTTTGTCAACAACCCCTTCCGCCTCCTTTCGCTGTTCGATGTCCCGATAGATATTCCTTGACACAAATTGGCCCTTAATATTCTGCAAGATCTTCAAAAGAGAACAAGACTTACTTTCTGTTCATGAAAGGAGGGAAACCAATGATAACATAAATAACTTCAATATTATTATCTCAATATGTTTCTTTGATTCTTCCTTAAGCGCTCCTAAACCATTTATCCGATTGCGATGAAACTTTGGTGATTTGATGGTTTCTATATAAATATAAATATAACTAAAATAACATGGCGAAAATGACACGTGGAAGAAATAATGTAAATGATAAAGCGAATGATGTTAGAAAAATACACGTATTTTTATTATTTTAATGTTTGTGCAGGTCGAGGCGTTTTATTCTAGGTATATTTATTTATTTATTTGTAAGAAACAAACAGCTTTTACATAATACATATACAGTGATAAATATATAATTGAACTGGAGTCAAGCCACAGAGGTTTCTTATGCTAAAGTACATCGGAAATTAAGTTTTATTATATTATAATTAATGTTGGGTTATAGGAAGGGGAGAGAAAGAGGAATATAGGAAAAGGATAGGAGATGCTCACGATATATTCTCATATTAATAATCGATCGTACCCGTTACTTCATATCGATATTTCTTAAGGTTTTTACTAAAAATGTCATAAATATACTATCATTGCAATAATTAATAACGATGAGTTTTATATTGTTTATCGTAGTCACTGAAATTACTTTTCCAAATGCGTGAAAATGTTATTTCTAATTTGTTTCCAGAAATAGTGCACCCAGCCGACCTGAATTCCTCCATGGAATCTCTGTCGTACGACTCCTCGGTGGCCTCCCCTGGCAGTGCGTCGGGCAGGCACTCCCAGCGCACCAAGCGCATGCGCACCAGCTTCAAGCACCACCAGCTCAGGACCATGAAGTCCTACTTCGCCATTAACCAGAACCCCGACGCTAAGGATCTGAAACAACTGGCGCAGAAGACTGGACTCTCAAAGAGGGTTCTGCAGGTAAAGAAAAATGTACTATTTGTTTAAAATTGCCTTGGCTTGATACACACTCGACCATCTCCTCCTGAATAAGTTTTTTTTAAGGCGAACCTAAAAAAGACACTTTCCAACTCCTTATACAACAAAAGCAGATAAAGTATGTATATGTACATTGTACAGTGTATGTACGGTAGGAACGTTTGCATCCTTATTTGGGTAAAGTTTGTGAGACTGGTGAATCGGAGGACGGTTTAAGAGAACGAAGAGAAAAGTTGGAATGTAACTTAACCAAAAACCTAACCTAACCTAACCAAACCTAACTGGAACCGGACTACTGGGATCTAGTCACTAAACAAAACTGAACCCATTTGAATAAAAATTTTGCATTGAAATGATTTTGATTTATTTAATTGGCTTGAACACTGACAGGCCTCCGTGGTCGAGGGGTAAGACTCTTAACTCACAATGCGAAGGTCGCGAGATCGAATCCCGGCGTGCGCACATAAATTGATTTTTTGTGTTATTTCGCAATTAATTAATTAAAAATAATATATAGTATATTTGCGGCACGTTCCAGAGTGGAAGATACTATCAGTATCGTCCTGGTGTAAGATCACCATTTAGAATGAAGTGGCTTTATCCGTGGTTGGTGACCAGATCTGAATAGTCAGGTACTTCCCCATCATCCTCTTCCACATCTCCTTCCCATCCCCACTACCTTCAGCCTCACAACATACTCCGATTGGGGATTCCATAGTTTCACTGGCTCCAGACGGGAGCAGCTGGGACTCTTGTGAGGTATTCACTTAAAAAATAAATAATTAAAAAATCACTTAAGGCAATTTTACTTTCTTTTGTTCTGTATTTAATGCTGAAAGTCTTCCTTAAAATAATTTTCTAACATATTAGGGTTATTTATTTTATAGTTGGAATTACGCCGTGTTGTACCTACTTAGATCTTTTTTAGACAGCGTTAGAATATCCATCGTCAGGATAGATGCAGGGCCAACCATATCAGTTTTCTAACATCTCGTATCTACTTCAAATAGTTTTGATTGAAAGGTGGTCGTAAAAATCTAACCTAACCTAACCCAACCCAACCTATAAAAGTGTTATTATTAGTATTATGTGTTGTTACAACGTGAGATGTAATATATAGTATAAATAGATGTATTATAAATGAAATCGGATTATAACAAATTATGAAAGAATTAACAACCATAACATCACCAATCGAAATGCTGTAACTTAATTTCATGCCATATTTTAATTTTTAACGTTACAACATCCTAGTAGGTAGGTACTTAAGATTATATTTATTTTACACAATATTATATAATTTATTAAATAACTCCTACACCAAGCTTAAGAGCTAGCTCTCTTAATTGGCGTAAAAATCTTTGAAAATGTTATAATTTAAAAAATAAAATAACTGTATTTTTCCTAAGGTTTGGTTCCAAAACGCCCGCGCCAAGTGGCGCCGCAATATGATGCGACAGGAGACGGGCGGCGGTCAGGGCCCCGGCGGGCAGGGGGGCCAGAACGGCTCCGGGGGGCTGGGGGCCCCTGGACACCACCACGCGCACATCGCGGCCGCGCCCTTCTCCGACGTCTATCTGCAGCAGGACGAGGCGCACCACGAGTACTGCTAGACCACTTCACTTCATATAACCCCAAGATGGATTGTCTAAAACCTCATCCTCGGCTGTCATTTGTTTTCTGTCCCTTAATTGTTTATTATTTTTTTGAATAATATTACTGGTAACTGGATCAAACACACTCCTTCACAACGACCACTACTTCAGGTACACGTTACATGCCTACACATCACAAACATTTTTTTAATTTATCCTAAATTTTTATCTTTATTTCAAATCATTCCCTAGTATATAGGTATTAACCCCGCCCGGTTAAATTGATGTAATCACTTTCCAGATATTTTACAGAAAAATATTGTTATTGGTACTTGTATCGATCATTGTAATAATTTCTAAATCCTTGTAAACTGAATACCACTCATTTTTATCTATTATCTGTTAAGACTAGTTTCTAAAAAAATAATCAATATATATTATAAAAGAAAGTACAAACGTGCGGACCGCAAAAAAACGAGTCGCGGTACGATCAAGGGAGTTATATGGTGTGGTATATCTCTATCCCATTAAAGGACGTGCTTTTGAAGATATAAGGGCTGGAAATTTCGCCCTCTTGAAATTTCAATAACAGTCTTCCGGAAAGTTCCAGAAGTTTCGATATAGCTCTAGAAAGTTCTGGAAGAAGTGGCGGAGTATGTCGGTGAGTCTAGAAGGTTCCAGAACGTGGCAGGTTCGCTAATGCTCTAGAAAGTTCTAGAAACTTTCAGAAATGAGAGGCGAAGAGTCCCAGAACACTCTCGAATGTTGTCCTGAGCTAAGCCTGGTAACCCAGCTAGTAAAAAATAAAGTGATCATCAGCAGAAGTAGGTCCTGATTCAACACTTTGCTACTTCACCGATCATCTTTACTCATGATGGCTCTGCTGAAAAGTATCTTATATTTTTATGTGACTAAAGATACCTAACTTACAAAGTTCAAACTACTCCCAACCATCTGAAGCAAATGTAATTATGTAATCCATAATTGGGACACGGTGTGAAGTTGACTGTGGTACAGAGGAGGAAAGAGAAGGAGATGGGTGAGTGGAAGAGAAAGATGAAGATGGGAAGTACCTACGAAAATCATGGCTCCTTTAAAAAAGGGTTCAGATTCCCTCCCTGTGTTTCTATTGTCTATGGCTAGATCTTTTCCTTACAGACCATTTCACCTCATGATGACTAGTCTCGTCGCTCGACTGAACAGCTTTAGATATTTATTCTGTTTGTTTTCTATAATTGGAAAACCAACACCCCTGCTTAAGGTCACCCCAAGTGGTTCATGTCACCCCATGTGGTGATTTAGCGGGGGTGGCCGGGCTCTTGGGGGAGGTTTGTCTAGGTCTTGGTAGCGAGTGCGTTTGCTCAGCTACTGCGTTGTGGGCCGGATTGGGAAAGACTTGTTGATGGAGACCTTTTGACCTCTCCAGCCGGAATCTCTCCAGCCGGAATCTCTCCAGCCGGAATCTCTCCAGCCGGAATCTCTCCAGTCGGAATCTCTCGACCCATCGCCTTGCACCGCAGTAGAGGGGGTGGATTCATACTCCTGGACACATTTATCCCAAATCCCTACCCACCCCTTATTTTTTCTCCTTCTCAGAACTTCCTCTTCTTCGTTTTCCTAAAAAGACTCTCCACAGAGCATCCCCAAAGATGGCATAGGCTCTAAGGGATTTTTTTTGTCAGGGCTTCCTGTGTGGAGCTAATGTAAAAAAAATGTAATATAATACAAATCCACAAATAGCCTTCAAACTTCAAATAGCCAAAAAATGCACAGTCTCGTAATATTACCTACCTATTATTCTTGTTTAGTGTTTTGAAGGACATTTATTAAGTTAACATAATTTATATTATAGTACTTCATAATATTTCGATAGCAAAGTTCAAAACTTCCACAAAGTGAATTATTTCCACTTTTTATTGCTAAAAAAAATTATATTCTACAGCGAGTCAAAGTTTGCCATTTTTGAATTACCGCCAAAACGATAATTTGGGGCGGGGCCACCGAATAACGACATAGGCGTGGACGATCACTGACAGTGTTAATTTATACTGGCCCAGCTGAGCGACGCTTGTGACGTCACATTCCGATTTTCAAACCATGGGCCGTTTTGATTTTGTCAGTTTTAGATCGTTTTAAAAATCAATAATATTGAATGGAAACATATAAAACAAACATGTTTAGTAAGATGATTAAAATCAGAAAAAAGGTCTTTAAATATTCCGTACATTTTCAACAGAATCCCTTGTTTGTGGAAATAAAATTGCTAGAACAATCTTTACTATATTTTCTCATTACGCTTAATGATTTGAACCCTGCTGTCGATTTATTAGTAGGTAAAATAAAATTTTGTACAATCGTTGCTACACTTACATCTACCTGCTATGTTAAAAATGGTGACCGGACAAATCATCAAAGTAGCACTTCATCACTCCTTTGGAAAGTCATTAAAAGAGACGAAAAAAATAGTTTAAATAGGTTATGTTAGGTTAGGAGACGGGCAATTTTTTTTTCATAAATTTTAATGACTTTTCAAAATGTCTTTGCTTTTCAATGGGTCTGTTACAATGGTACTTTGTTGAATTATCGTGTAACCGTTTATGATATATTAATATCGTGGAGTAATTACTACAACTAGGAGGTAGCGATACAGCTTTGTTGGGAAATAATAAGATGGTAATCAGTCTGATAAATCGGCTCTTGTATATTTACACTATTTAGAATAATTAAATCGCAGATCGGTGTGTTGAGAACCACAATATACTTATATTTTGGAAATAAGAATTTTTTTTTTTTTTTTTTGTGCATTTATTTAGAAAAATGGAATGGCTTACCTAGTCGATACATACAAAAATGTTACGAAAGCAACTTAAGGCGCCGTATCCCCGCTCAAAAAGAAGAAGATGGAGAGATATGTAATTCCTAGACATCGGATTTTATGCATTTGCATATGCAAATATCTCTCTAATTACGGCGTTAATGCATATTTTAGCCTTTTTCCCCAATCGTGCATATTTAACATTTGAAGATGCATCCATTAAACAGGATATCGCCCTCATCTCAACATATTTCCACAAGTTACCAGATGCCATAGAAATATTGGAAACAAAAAACCTTCCTCTATTTAAATCAATGGAAATACCGGAAACAGTGTTCAAACTCGCCAACGCCCTTCCTAAATCAATATCAGAAAAGATTCTAAAGTTAGACAATATTTTCTTTAAAAACCTGAGTCTTGAAGACATGAAGAACTACATCAACGGCACTGGTCATACTCTGCCTAAACACCCTAGCGATACTATATCTTTTGTGAGATCGTTATCGAGATGACGGACGTGATCTCCTGTTTGCTTTTTCTATGTACAACGTAAAATAAAGGAATAAATAATCATGCATACTTGCAGGAATTCGAATTTAAAATGATCATTCCTCAATTTGTGGACAAATGTTAAAAAAAACTTATGTAAAAATCATACAAATCTGACAGGAGATGTCCGTTATCTCGATAACGATCCCAGAAAAGATATAGAATCGCTCGGCAGGTATCTCCAGAAATGGCGCCAAATTTTGAATGTTGTCCAATGACGTTAGTTGACATAGAGAGGTCGTTTATGACGTACAAATTAAAACTGGGAAAATTTTAAAAAAATACTTTACTGTATATTGTCACAAAAAATATGCATAATTTTAAGAATATATCGCTGTTTTCGTATCGTCTTCAATTAAAATATATGAAAATAAAAAAGATTTTTTGATTTAGCATTGTGCATATTTTGGGCATATCAAGAGTTTTTAATGCATATATATCAGCCATTTTTAGTGCATATTTGCATGCATATTTTGGCACTTTGTTAGTGCATATAATCCGTTGTCTAGTAATTACGAATGTTGGAGAGAGTACGCTAATATTTAAGACGGTAAAATAAATAAAGCAAAAGTCTCTTGGGGGTGTGTTAAACAACATTTAAGGAAAAACTGTGAATTTTTTCATACATATAACTTGTAAAATAACTAAAACTGACGTGAAAAAATATTTTTTGGAGCATACCTTGCCATTTTTTTCTGTTTAGATATTATCTTAAAAAATAACATGTATTTTTTAAGAGCTTAAAAACTTCAAATGTTTAAGGGGGATATGTAAGAAATCGGTAGAAATTCGGGTCAGTTGAAACCAGTCTAGCTGAAATATGGAAAAACACTTGTGGTAACTAGAGTTACCTAGTTACAGAATTAAACGATACTGTTTTTTGGAGATACTCGCAAAAACATATTCAATAAGTTGCGTACATTCATACATCATTATCATCATCACTCTTGGCTTGGCTCTACAACCCCTTTTTGTTCTTGGCCTCCTCAAGAGTCTTCCTCCACTCATCTCGTTTTTGTGATATTCATTTTGTGGTATTCATACACGAAGAAATAAGGTTATTCTTTTAGTTTGTAATTCAAAAACGCTGATTTCGAAGTTACCTAGTTATATTAATTATCCCACGATATTATGGTGAATTTCGAATTTCCCACAACCCTAGAGCACATCTCATAGGAAAATATATAAAGATGATGGCAAAATAAACAATTTGTCGATAGGTACATAGTTAAGTATTTGTATCTACGTATTAAGTGTAAGAACTTATTTTTGGTAAGTGCTTATACACCTGAAATGTAAGTGCACCTTTCATTTTAAGAATTATTGTACTCGTACACCCATAGATGACATTTTTTATAAGTATTTTTAAATGAAATAGAAATAAATTATTTTATTTGTATGTTGTAAATAATTAATATTTGGTAATATAATGTTATATTTGTTGATGATAGTAAGGAAGTATTTTGAACTTCCTATCGTTCTCGATTCTGAATGTAGAATTCCATATTATTGCATATTGTACGATATTCAGTAGATTTGATGTGTCCATTAAATAAACTATAATGAATTCATATTAATTCCTCTTAACTTCAAGTTTTTCTGTGTTATCCGATGTCGCGGAAAAATAAAAAATGTTAATTTAAAAATAAATAATTAAAAACAAAGTGGTTTTTACATTTCCTCTGCAGACCTCACTATAAACAATTATGATAATATTATTATGATAAACTTGAAAATATTGGCATCAACAGACCGCCGCCGCCGCTCGATTGGTTTATTAGCAATACTAAAAATAGAAAACAAATAAGTAGTAGAATTACATAAATGCAGTGATTCGGAATAAATTAAGTATGGAGTCCCTCAAAGTCCCCTTCAATTTCTATTTTACATAAATGGACTTACTATGTACATCGTTAGTAATCATTTACCCAGATGAATTCTATTCAAAGCTCTACGTTGGAAAAAGACCTTCAAAAATACGGAAATTGGTACGATAGAAATAAAAAAAATAATTCAGCAAGAATCTACTTACGTAAATTTTATGATCTACTTTTTTCCTTTTTTTTATTTTTTTTGTATTATTACCTATTAATTACCTGCCTCAGAACAGACTAAGGTCTAATGAGGGGGGTAATTTACTTGCCTTTATAATATTATTTACTTAATAAACGCCCAGGTTGCCGGAAATTAATAGAATATTAGTGACGTTTGCGACTGCACGGGTTGTTTGTGGTTTGTAGAGAACCCGTTGATTAGAAAAAATTAAATCATTGATTTGTTTGAATTGATATACTAGAGACATCTATATTGAAACTAGCAAAACATATTTCCAAACCGTGTGTTTGTGAAAAATCGCTAAAAAGTTGTTAAGTTGTGAGTATAGATGGCAGTAGTCAACAGAGAATATCGAATAAATATCACATAGTTTGAGAAGTTTTGTATAGGTGGCAGTAGTTATTGATACATTACAACTTATTTTGTTTTTACCTAATTAGTATTTAATTAATAATAAACAACAGCGCATCCGATTTACAAGAAAATGTTTTTTTTTGTCCCTTGTTAACCCCAAAATATTTTTTTTAATGTGAGAGACCGAACCAGGGCCGGTTCTAAGCCAAATTAAATGGCGCCTAGCGCAAGCAAAATTTTGGCGCTCCTTGTCATAACCAGGCTGAAGATAATGGGGAAGGGAAGGTGAAAAGAAGTACCTGGGATATTCAGATCTCGTCACTTAACACAGCTAAAGCCATTTTAGGTAACATTTCAATTCTGAATGATGGTCTTACACCAGGGCGATACTTGGAGTATCTTCAACTCTGGAACGTTTCACAAATATACTTGTAAAAATAAGTCTGCTTATTCAAATAAAATTTACTTGATTGAACCCACAACTGCCGGGTGGCTAGTCGAGAGCTTTACCACGGGGGCCGTCTCAGAAACACTTTATTATGGCCGATGGCTTACCTCTATACACATACACACCGATAATATATGGGGAGCAGTTGACTCTGCAGTTGTGGAACAGAGGACTCCTGTGCGGTATACACATAAAAAAGCAATGGAAAATTAATGACACGCATTTGTTTAGCAATATTTTATTAACGTTATTATTTTTACTTAAATAATATAAACACTTACACACTAAAATACGAACAAATCAGGTTCATGTTTTACATAGGCTTAATGCTACTCAGTAGATTTTCGAGAGGCGGGTATGGGTACCGCCGCCCCAGAAACCCTTTATTGGATAACCAGCACCTCTGCCATAGATCACCCCAAGTGGTTCGCTACGTTTTGAAAATAATATTAATTTAAGAAATGATTTGAGAAAAATTGATAAAAATTCGAAATTTTTTTATTAATTTTTTTTTTTATGAAACGCAAAAAAACTTGATGTGACAATAACGTATAGGTGGTACATTTCCCTAATTAAACATGTGTATGTTTTTCTTTTTTTTTTCAGTAATTTTACATTAAAAAAAAACGTAAGGTGAGCCATTTTTAAAACTTTTGTACCTATATATTTTGTAGGTATGTAGATATTAAAAAAAAATTATATTTAAAAATATACTTACTTTTATTTCTAATAATAAGATTTGTAAACTTACTTTATCACTTTTCAAAAACAGTTTTTGGATATGATCAGAAATAGTTATTTCATTTATTTGGATTTTATTGCAAAGCGGAAATATTTTGTTCATATGACAATTTGTTTTCGTATTTTTTCTTTTGCGTTTTAAAGTTATAATTCGCTTAGCTTAGATTATTAGTGCAAGGTTGTTGAACGTAGTTTAGGCAGAAACCCCTGTTTCCAAAGTCATTGGGTGCTTCGACACTGTCAGTGTGGAATGCAATACGGAACGGTTTTACTGTACCTGAAACGGGAATAATAATCAGTTACCATATATATACAATATGCATATATGTTTTATTTTATTTAAAAAAGGAGAAGAAGAACGAGAAAATCTTCTCCGTTCATATAAAGGAGAATGTCTGTGGCGGATGGCAGGCGGAGTGGATTTTATTTACATACAAATCTACATGGTTACAACAAACCATGGTTGATGAAATTTTGATCTTCAAAACAAGGAAAAAGGCACTGTTTAAAAAAGATTTAGAAAAACCACCAAGTGTTTATATAAAAAAAGTGTTTCGGAGTGACTTTGGTTTTTTTATACAAATACACAGTTTTCTTTCGAGATTGATTAAATTTTGCACGCTTGATCTTCAAAATAATAGGAAGGTTACTGTTTCAATGCTTTTTCTAAAAACCACATATATCTACCATTTCCAATCCCTCAAAGCAGAATTTTTAAAATGCTTTTGATGAAATTTTGCACACATGACGTACAAAATAAGAGGAAAAATTTCGGTCTACATCTGATTTTGAAAAATTTCGCTCAAAGCCCGACCAATGCCAGGGACTTCAGCTAATTATATCAAATAAAAACAAAGGAGAATAATAAGACGAAGAAGACCAAGGTGAAGAGATGAGAAAGAAGGAGAGAGAAAGAGTAGAAGGAGAGAGAAAGAGTAGAAGGAGACGAAGAAGGCCAATGTGAAGAGAATGAGAAAGAAAGAGAAGGACGAGAAGAAGAAGACCTAGCTAAGAGAAGAAGAAAGGAGAGAGAAAGATATGGAGAAGACGAAGAAGGTGAAGAGAAGGAGAAAACTGTAGATGAAACTTACTGAAGACAGAAGACGCCTGCAGCGACACTTCTGCCGAGAACGTGCCCCCGCAGATCCTGTCCGTGCAGGACGGCGCGCTGGCGGGAGGGCGGCCCACGTTCGACGCGCACGGGATGATGACCCAGTCGGCGGGACAGCTGTTGGGCGTGTTGCTGGAACCGACCATGGCGGGCACGGCCAGGTTGCTGTTGCCGGACAGCGTGAAACTCCGGGACCGATTGCCTGATGCTTGTAAGGATAATGGTTAATGCTAAACAAGCTTACACAACATCAGAATGGATTATTTCTTGGAGAAGATAGTTAAATTCAGATTTATGAATTTCTCATTAGTATGGGGATAGATCTAAAAAAGCCCACCCGTGCAGTCCGAGAGGGAACGGAACAAACTCACTTTTGAATTGGTGGCATACAGAGCTCCGGGCCAGAAAGGTCCCTTTCTCTTTCATCATGAGTTTAAAAAAAAGTTTGTTGGAAAAATGGTAAGTTAAGTTGTGTTAAAAAAAATGCAAAGGAACATGGCTGCAATATGGGTATATTAAGACTTTACGAAGGATTTGTTTGGGTTTTTGTGAGTGGTTTTTATGTTTTCATCGTACTGGGCGAGGCATTGATGGAATTGAATGAGTTGGTGGGAATACACGCTAATATAAATGTTTCCGCGAGACTTAGGGGTTTTTAAAAAAAGGGACTTCAGAGTCCAGGTGGAATTGGGAAATTCTTATCCATTTCCATCCTTATCCATGGCAATTCTGATGGTTTTATTTTGAAATGTTTGTAGTTTTTTTCAAGTGGGACTCTGCGCCATGGGCCCAGAATGGGCTTGCGTAAGTTAGTTTAGGCCAAATCGTTTATTTGTATTTGAGGAGTTTGTTTTTTTTATTAATAATTTCTTTTACACAACATGGGGTAGAGTGCTGATAGGGTTATGTTGCAAATATTTTGAAATTTTTGTTAGTTCCTCCCTCCAGTATAAGTTTTTGGACCAATACACTTGCACAATGTTCAATCGTACACTGTAGGTGCACACCAATATTCGTTTTCACAATATTATCATCATGTCTGTGTATCTGTATGTCTGTGATGTGCGTTAGTCCTGCATGAAATCTAGTACAATGGACTCAAATTTACTTTGAATTTAAACGTCAAATCAAAATCGGAACTGATTGATAAAAGAATTTAGACCTGCGATAAAGACCCCACCTATAGTAAAGTAATATTTTAAGAAAATCATTTCGATTGCCATTTTCAAAATTGGGATTGATTTGTCGAGGATTCAGGCTATTCCGTGATGTTCGTTAGTCTGTATTATTTTCAAATTTCAGGTAGACATGATCATAACCTTTTTGCCACGAATCGGGATTTCAATATTTCCTATGTATTTTTGTATCCCCATTGTTCAGAATGTCCATATTAAGAAATCCATATAACCTGACAAACAAATAAAATTGAACGCAATATCTTTGAGGTATTAAAAAATTTATAGAAAAGGTTTTGTTCCGGAAAATATATTTTTATATGTATTATATATACTATATATGTCACAGTTGTCGGGTGATGCATTTACGCCACGAAATGAATGATTAATGTTTTAAGTAAACCTTGAAGAAGTGAGCGTTGCTCATGAAACTTGTTAGTTTTTAAAAGACTTCGAAAAGGAGGAGGTTATCAATTCGACGGTATTTTTTATTTTTTTTAATTTTTTTATGTTTATGTTTGTTACCTCAGAACTTTCGATTAAGTGAACCAATATTGAATATTCTTTTTTTATTAGAAAGCTGGTGCTTTCCGTGTGGTTCCATTTTAATTTGGTCTAGTTCTGACAATGGGATCCATGAGAAAACCATATATGCCTTAAATTTGCAATAAGTATGTGCGCGACAAATGGACGAATAACTCAATATTACGCCAACAGATTTCGATGAATCTTTTTTTGAAGTAAAACTTCTTTACGCACGCTCGTCGCTAAAAATAAAAAAAATAAACAAAAATTTTAACAAAACAAAAAACGACTTCAAAAAATGCACTAAAAAGCAAAAAAAAAAATTTCGTACGATTGTTATTTTTGGAGTCGGTGTCAACCAAGATCTCCACATCTCACCTATAACAACCTATGTATGTAGTTACCTTGGCTGACACCGACTCCAAAAATATCAATCGTATGAAATTATTTTTTTACTTTTTAGTGCAATTTTTGAAGTCGTTTTTTGTTTTGTTAAAATTTTTGTTTATTAAAAACAATAAAAGTGGTAAAAACTAATTATTCTATTAATTTCGAATGGTTATTTATTTATTGCTTTGGTGATTGCTTATTTGTGCCAAAAAACGTGTTATTGTTATTTTCTCCAGTAATTGAAAGCTTTATAAACTTGGTGGTTTTAGTGGCTTGTTGTTTACTAACAAATATTACCATGTGTTAGTAACGATGCTTAGTGACTGAATTTTAAAAATTGAGAAAAGCTGATGATTGTTTTATTGTTATAATTGTAATTTAGGTATACTGGCCGAAGTGGGGTGAATACTGGAAAACTAAAACGCTGTAAGTGCCAGAAAAAAAGAAAAGAAAATGTTCTTATTTATGTAAGAAATCGATCGTACCAACATACCTATATCATCTGTAACTATTGAGCGCATTTATTATTACCGTGATGACCCACGTTTACGGTACCGTGACTGCAAAAAAGGGCAATAAATATTCCTTATCGCTATATCGCTGCAGTTCTATTTTACACAGTTAATAATGGTTAGACAAAAAATGGGACACACAAAATACATGTGTCTGTTTCTTCCAAAGTAGGTACTATTTTTTCCTTTGGAGGAAACAGATATATCTTATAACGGCTCAGCATGGGCGTAGCCAGGTTTTGATTAAGGGGGGGCCAAAAATAAATATGTAGAGTAAAAGAAGTAGTAGAGTAGAAAAGTAGGATTCTACAACATGTTCATTCTTTGGGCTCTATGAATACATAGAATATGAACGTAAGAAGGAAAAACCAACATGTAAATTGGAAAATGCAACTCGGTCGACAATCCCAGATGTCATGCATCGGCTAGTCAGGGTGGGACAAGCGCCCATGGGCCCATGGGCTTAGTATAACGACGGAAATTACGTTATATACGTGAGAGAGAGATGTACGACAATGATTGCATGTTTCCTTTTGGAGGATGCAGACATAGTTCACCGTTTGTCTCCTTTTCGACTTGTGTTATTTAGTGTTTAAAAAAGAGCCGCAGCGTATTATGTTAAAGAACAAAAGAAAAACCATCAGCGTATTGAAGTTTGATATTTTTGAATATTTAGAATTCACTCACACTTCAATATTATCCTTGTAACTATATTCCACACTTCCAAAATTATCGTCACGGCTAGTAGTATTTTAGGGGTCTACGGAGACGTCACGGTGCTGTGTATGAGAGAGATGCAAGAAAATTATAACTTTTTTTCTTTGTAAAAAACAGACGTACGTAGATACATTGTGTATCTCATCTTTTGAAAGGGCTGCAACATTATTGTGGTGATGAAGGAATGTTTATTTCCTTTTTGTGTGACGGTACCGTAATCGAGGATCGTTACGATAATAATAAAGCTCATTTTCCTTCATTTCATTAATAAAAACGTCTTCCTTTATTTCTGACACCCACAACCAATTATTTTTCCGGAATTGATGTTTTTTTTCAGCTTTTGCTACCAAACCTGTGTGAATCTGCAGTTGTTAGCCCCTCCAAGAAAGCGCACAGAAATTGGAAAAACTTTTACTTTGGTCGATGAATCCCGTCTGAATGCCGACCTCACCTGCCGAAATGGCCGTGTCGGGGCATGCAGTGTACTGGATGCCGCAGAAGTTCCTCTCTACCCTGATGCAGATGCTGTAATCTTGGTTGGAGAGTTGAAGACCTCCGACCGGGTCATAGTTGAAGGATTTTAGCTGACCGGACACGCCGGTGTAATATTGGAGGCAACCCTCTTCAGCTGAAAATAAACAATATAGAAACAAGTCAGTACCTATGTACAGTACCTACATACCTTGATATTATGTTTGTAAATAATTTATGCTACGATAATTTAAGTATTTTGATTACTTTCTTTCTTTAACTTTTAACCATTATTTTTCGAAGACTGAAATTGACTACAATCTTAAAATTATGAAGATTGCCCATATAAATTAATTTAAAGAGGCATACAAATTCGCCTTCCCTCTGTACATAATTTCAAATTATGGCCTAAGGCCTTTCACCCTTGAAACGTTAAAGCCAGAAATATTGAAAATTGTTTTTTACTCGTTTGTCTATTGTATTTTTGTTAATTTTCATTTTGTTCTGACTAAAGAAACCATTGGTTTCGAAACTTATTGACAATTTCGATTAAATAAGCGGTTTATACAAAGTGATTTTTTAAATTTATTTTAGTTGGTACCTTACCTTACCTAACCTAACATGTACATGACAGCTTTCACAATGCAAAATCCAGACATTTCATTTGGCAACAGTCCACGATTATTTTTACAATTTAGCGTATAATGAAAATCGATTTTCATTCCATTTGTTTATATTACTAGTATTTACATGGTTTTTTGGGTACATGCAGTGGTAACAATATTTTATGCAAGTGTTAGTAAATAAGCAATGGTTAATTGTCTTCTTAGCACGACAGCGCAAACATAATAGATACTATTTATGAACATCGACCAAGTATGAAGCGTAAAAATGATTGTATTTCATATCACGTGTGCGCTGCCAGTTAAGGTGTTTGACCTGTTTGTAAGGATCGTTTTGAGAGATCTAGTCTTCCAATTGAGGTTATCTGAAACACTTACCCCTGTATATTGTGCTGCATGGAATTTGTGTAACTTTGACCTTCCAGTTCCTCTGGAATGATACGCCGCTGGTTACAAAGGTCAGCGTTATTGGGTTCGTGGTTCCGATTCCTGCGTCTATGTACACTGAAACAAATAGAGATGCAGTTTTAACTCCCTTCTTAAAATTAAAATTTTCTTATTAAAACTTTAAAAAATTATTAGACTGAGGATTAAACCTTCCTACCCAGGAAATGGAGTCGACAACTCTACTAACCGAGCCAAATCCAGATTGTATTAGACCGATATTTATATTTACATAACCAGTCAGTGGCTGAGTTGGCATCGGGTTTGGGTCCCCTTTGTTTCTCTTATCTGTGGGTCCCACCCAGGCGTCCCGTGTTCGATTCCTCGGCTGGCTAAGTCCTCCATCACGACACAAGAAAAAAATTTCGCTTACGGTAGGAGATTTTCAAATATAGTCAGGTTTTTAGTAACCCGGGAATGTTTGTCTTTATTTTATTTTTTAATTTTTTTGTTGTTGTAATAAAAATTATTTAATGGCTAGAATGCATTGTCATCCATAATGAATCTATTTGCCAAGTTTCAACTTGATCGGATGCCGGGAAGTGGGTTAGTTTGCGCTTCCAAGATTGGACTACATTCGTATATTTATTCAATCAAGAAAATAAAAGTGAGATACAAGTCAACAAATCAATTAACAAAGCAAATTAATAAAAGTAATGAAATAGCAGAAATCTACAAATTTCACAACGCATTCATATAACATTAAACTGCAACAAGCAATGAGCAAACCATGTAAACATAATATCGCTATCACATATTATATTCAATGCAAAGTTTAGTACACGTCAACATTTATATATAAAAATATGTACAGTTGGTTGTTATTGTACCATAGTAGCAATTATCATATCAGTTGTTAAATAGAAGTGGAACATGGAGGATAAGGGATAAAGGAAAGTAATTGTAAAATTGGCTTACTGTGATTGCCCTGGTTGATACCGCATATCGCTGGGATGGGGTTCCCTCCGGAGACTATGAACTGGTCGTTATTGCAAATGTGGTTCACTGTTTCCGGCCAACTTATTTGGAATTGATCGAAATCCAACCTTCAAAAGTGAACAAAAAACATAGTTAAGCCCTTATATGTCGCAATGCGGACGTATCTGCCAGTTGCTCTATAACCAATTGTACCAATCGGATCAACGTAGGCTATTAGAAAGGGATTCTATTTTTTTATTTTTTTTATTTTTTTTATTTTTTTTATTTATCGACTCGCCAACAGAATACGTCACATTATAATTATTACACTAGTTTACATTTTGCAATATGGTTATAGCGATGGTTCCAATTATAGGTGGTCAACCCACCATTCATCTCAACGTCCTTAGTATGACTGAAAGTTGTAGTACATAATATAGTATATAAAACAAGCAGAATCTAAATCATATATTAGTTAATACTCATTTATGCATACATGTATGAACACACATATATATTATGTATATGCACACGTGTGCACCCTCTACACTTATATATGCATACATTTATATACACACACGCCCACCCATATTATGCATTTATAAAGATATATAAATAGAGCTGTATATACTTATAGAGTCAATGCATAGTAGGTGAATGATTCAATAATTACAAGGCGGCTCTAAGTGAGGAGATCGTCAGGTATACGCAAGTATGATTTCCTTCCGAAGGCTTCATGGTTGCAGTATTAATGTTTTAAAGATTACACGACTTCCTAACACCTTTTAAATAAAATTATTCCATCTTTTTCCAATTTCTTCCACAACAATTAATTAAAAAAATGTGCAATGTGCCAATAAACTTGTTTTTCTTTGATCTCGACAATAAAATAAAAACATTTTTTTATATACATATATTTGGCAATAAATTTAAAATATTAATAAAATTACATCGTTAAGAGTTTAAATAAATTTTTAACAATAAAAAAAAACAAAAAATTGCCTTTCCTCACCATAAAGAGACAATGTTCTTGTGTTTGGTGAGGGAATTCTAGCTCAATTAGTAAATAAAAAGATCGTACAAGTTAGTAATAACGGCTATTGTAAATAATAAGTAAGGTTAGAAAATCGTGTATAAATTTAAAAATAAAAATCAAGATAAGCTTAAAAAATCTTAATATAAATCAAGAAATCATTGTAAATTAATGAATCATGCAAGTTATACATATTACAAGGGTGATATGTATGACTAAATCTGTGGCGGCTTTTGTAGATCACTGGTTTGTATTGTACACGAAAAATATAACTGGATGAATATTCGAATGCTTCAAATATGGTTTGATACCTTACGTAAATATTGTTATTGCCTAAGTGTTTGTTTTTTCGCCTTTGTTTTTTCTCGTCAAGGCATTGTGAAAAAAAAAATTCTCGGGACTAACAACGAAACCTAATTGTCTCCGTCAAATATTGTATTTGGTGCATCGCGAACATTTAAATTTGGACTGAAAATAACATATAAGCGACATATAAGGTTAGTGTTTCTTTGTTTACTTGCAGTTTTCCCTGATTATCATTTTATTTGCTATCATTTGTTCCGCGAGTAGATTTCAACAATCAAAATTAATGTTAGATTATTTACACATCCCAAACTCATATTATGATGCACTTCTTGATTGATATAGTAAGCACCAAGCCTAAATGTCGACCTTACGTTGATAAATAAATCGTCTCAATAAGAGAGTTTAAGGTCCGAAAAGCGACATGTCTCCCCGTCCAGGTCTTTTGGCTCGTATGTTTTAGGCATCTTTCTAAATCCTTGTATGGTTAGTTTTTTAGGGTAGGTACAGATTTTTAGCCTTTTTGAATTGACTTCTTTAGCACCGTCATGATTTGAAACTCGATGAAAAGAAAAAGCGACACTAAAACGATAGATAAACGCATTCATCTATGGGATTTAGCCTGCGAGAGAATGAGATAGAATAATCGGTCTCCTCTTTGTGCGGTGCTTCGTAGCCTCCCCATTATTGTCTACTTTAGTTTTCTGAAGGTTTCACTTGTGAACTGCACACTTTTTTTTTCGTTATTTCAACAGACTAATCTGCATAGTTATTATAGTATTTATGTTAGTTATCATGGGAAGTCGCAATTATAATAAACATTGTAATAAAACATAGTCACTAATGTAGATACATAATATTACATATACAAACGCAATAAACCATTAGCATAATGTAATAATGCGACGCGACATGGAAATAAAGGCATATCATTCGTGATGTTAGGTGACATCATACTTTGTAAAATGGGTACCAAATTTTCTTTTGAAGAGTGTTATGTATTTCGCATGTACATTGTTGGTTTTATTTTTATTTTTAGACGTAAAACTTCTCTCAGACGCTTGACTTGAGGAGTAAGCTGGTGAATGCGTTACGAGAGCGTTGCGAAAAATGGGCGAGGCGAACGGAAGCGAACGAGGGGCAAGAGAGAGAGAGGTGCGAGCATACATTTTATTTCTCTCTTTCTCTCATGGCCAGTTACGTTTCGTATATCTAAGACACAGTGCAGGCCTATTGTCTGTATCACACTGTAGGAGCAAGAGAGAGAGCACTGCGCGCGCACATTTACTTTCTCTCTTCTTTTATAAGTTAGTGAAGGTGTACTTCAGTCGTGTGGTCTAAAGCACACTCGTTTTTTTTATTTAGCAGATAAACAAAAATTAAGTAACAAATGTACATCTAAGACACTATATAAAGAGGTAAGATTTGTTTGTTTGTTTGGATTGAATAGGCTCCGAAACTACTCAACCGATTTGATAAATTCTTTCACTGGTGGGTACACTATCCCCGGATGACATAGGCTATATTATATTTTCAAAAAATTAGGTATCCTTACTAAAACTCCCATAATGTAACCAAAGGTGTAAAAAAATTACCTGAAATATTCTTTGCATCGCGTGCGCTGCGAAAAATATTGATGATAGAATAAAATAATGTACTACGTCTTTGCAGAACACATTTTTACAAAAGGTTTCGCGACAGCATATGTTTAACTATTATAGTTATGCCACAATAAGTGTTATTTTATTTTAAAAATTGAATTGAAATGCCGCTGCTAGAAAAGGCTCTTTATTTGTATCTTGGTATTAATCCTTATCAAAATAAATTACTTTATATTCAAGACTCCTTCAATATAACTTTTTGGAATTTTTCAATTCGGACATCCCATTCGAAAGATATCATGAGTTTAAAAATGTAAGTATTAGAAAAAATTGCGTGGTCGCCGGTCACCCCGCTCGGCTAGGTAGGCAACATCTTATTCGATTTAGGCGTCACTGGGATACGGGCCGTAAGGGGGGGGAATCAATGTCAAAAAAATGGAAGGGGAACGCAGGTGGGAAAAGGGACGCATGAGAATATCCATTGATTTATTTCTTTTAATGGCATAGCAACGCATGCCGGGAACCAGCTAGTGTGAAATAAAAGTGATCAAAACAAAAGCCTAGATATTGTTACATAGTTAATATGCCCAAGAAATCTAAATAAATGGGTTCAAAATTGCTTTTATAATTCAGTGGTAAGCCGTGATTTTCAAAACTAAAAGTTTTTGGTTAGTGATACACGAAAATATTAACTTGATTTCTCTAGAGATTACTCTTTTGGAGATGTTTTTACAGTTTCACCTGTGCGGTCCTTTTCATACAAAACGTGGATTTACATTTGAGGCTAAATTACTGTACTAAACAGAAAAATGCTTTTTAAATCAAATGGTATAAAAATATGTAGTACGGATATAAGTGCTATTTAATTTATTTGTGTTTCAAATGGTATAAAATAGCAATTAAAAAGTTCGATTTTTCTAGGATTTAAAGGTAACTTCATGAGTTTTAAAACTAAATTTTAAGTTTTGTATGAAAGGGGTCGAGCAGAAGAGATAAAGGCTGCGTGGTCTTTTTCATATAATATCTAAATTATTTTTGATTTGAGGCCAAAATACCCAACCAAATTAAAAAAATATTTTTTTAGTCAAATTTTGTATAAAATTTCTAGTACATTGCCATTTATTTATTTTTATTTTAAATTATAAAATTGTTAGGGTACCCCGATGTCGGCTTCTAAACCAACATCAGCACACCAACACGTCCCTGGCTAGCTCTCAGCGGGACAAGGGTACTCTCTATTCAGGGGGTGGGCAGCTCAAGGCTAGGGAACTTCTCTCCATCCTTCGGTGACCCACGGGATCCTCACCGGCCAACAATCCTCCCGCCGTAGCAGAATAATAACAATGTTAAATCATTTAGACATGTATTGTAAGCTCAAACACATACATAGGTTTCTACAGTACAATTCAATTACAAGTAATGCAAATTACACAAACCTAGCTAAAGTGTTTAACTCTCTCTGAATTTCTCTCAAAACGAAACTCTCCGAGTCGGGATTTCCACGGGGGCCCTATATTTCACTGAATTACGGACAACATTTAAAGAGGAAGTCAAGATACAGCTTACATGTAGGTAGGCAGGAACCTCGTCTCATGTGGCAGCTTCATCAGGCACTTATCATAGTCTAAATAGACCGAACTATGGTGCGGCAAAAGGCCAATTATACACAAAGGTACTTCAATAATACATCGCGGCCGTTGAATCGGTCCGCCGGCTTAAAGTGCGCCGCTAGCGTGTCCGTTCGCCAAGGCACTCAGATTGCTTCTGTCGGCGAGCGCAGCGGGCAGCGGAGTCGCCGGGCAAGCGGGGCGGTAAGGAGAGGCAGACAGGATACGGGGCGGGGGGGGCGGCGGCCAGCTGTGGGCTTGTGCTGCGTTCTCGAACCTACTCGCTTCAAGGGCGTATCGTAACACTTCCCCCCGCGCTCGGAAAAAAAGCGACGTGGCAATGGAGCTGTAGGATAAAAAAATCCTCTTAAACTTCCATTGGGGTTCTGAGAGATTCGTTGCTTGAGAGATGCCTAGCTAGAACATGCAATTTATGTTATAGTTTAGGTCACAATGTTTGTAGGGAATGGGTGAGGGGTACATACAATGTTTGGAAAAGAACAGTTTTGGTGAAAGTACATGGTGTGAAACAACATACAAGATTATGCAATTGAAAGATGACAATACATGGTTATGCAATTGAACAAAATAACAATACATGGTTATGCAATTGAAAAATAACAATACATGGTTGTACAATCGAAGAACAAAAAAAACAAGAACAAAAATGCCTGTGTGATTCTAAGGTTTCATTGGTCTGGGAGCTAAGTTTGCGAAGCGTGGATTTGTTTGGTTTCGGAGAATTTCGAAGAGGAGGGCGTGGTTTCACAGATTCTTAGGATTACATTATCACTGTAATCAGACCCCTTTGAGATAACACTCAAAAGTACACTTGGGCCTTAGAAAACACTTGGTTTCGTCGAAAACGTCGAAGTTCACGAAGTGGAGACTGTGGTTGCTGTGCCGCGACTATGGTTACAGAGGTCATTGAAGAGGAGAATCCAGTGTCTGCAGACATGCCAGTACGAATCCTAAGTGTTATTAAGGTAAACACGGATCGTATATAATGGTTATTGAAGCATAATGTAGCTCAACATAACTTGTATTGGTACGCATTCAGCGAATACTGGAGGTCAAGGTAATGATGGTTTACACATGACAATATATGCGTCACTGCATGACAGCGCAAGAGACGACATGGTTGGCATTGATAGCAAGAGTAAGAACAAACCTAGGAGCTAGCGTGCCCAAAAGGTGGTTCAGAGTGTCATAAAGTATAGTGGGACAACTCAACTTGCTGTGGCACGACAAAACAACATACATATGGGCGGTATGGTCTGTGCTTTCAGGAACAAATGCGTAGAAAAATGGCAGCAGGAGGGACCTAGTAACCACAGCGCGTGCTGTCAGGAAGTGGAGCTCAGCTTGGCTGTTGGTGATGACATCCGCCTGGGCTTCTTTTTAATCCGGGAGAAATTATTATTAGAGCAAAATTCTTGAAGTTTACCTGCCTAGGGACCAATGAAGAAAAGGTTTGGAGAGAAACAAAATGTGTCCAGATTATGAAATAAACGAAGTTTTAATCACCGACCCAGAGAGTGACGAAGAGAGAGTTTTCTAACTACATTGTGATTACATGAACATTTTCCTTTACCAGGATGACTTGGCGTTTGCCGAGTGACAATATGTCTTGGTTAAAAAACAACCGGCCTTCCATGGCCTATGTTAACATAAAGGTGGTAACATTTTTTGTAGAATTTCAAAGAACAAGACAAAGAAGTCGTGAATGAGTCACGGTAAAAGCAGAGAAACCAATTCATGAATAAAGGTTGTCAAAAGGAGACAGACGGTACGCCAAGTGCATATCGTACATATCCAACATTCATGAATGTGTTTCGTAAAATTGAGAAAAGGAACAAAAGGTGAGACATATGCAGAGAGTGAGGGAGAAAGCCTGCTGATAATTGGTTAGTTTACCGATTCGCACTCCCAGTGAGGGCGAATTATGGTTAACAACAGATTTTCCTCTTCATAACATATACCTGAGAACATGATGGTGAGGAGAAAGGAAAGGAAAAGGAAAGGAGTTGAGTGACGAAACTTGCTAGAGACTGGACTAATTTCCACTTCAAACTCCATGTGAGAATGAAACATGATCAACCAGCAGATTTCCTGACTCTTTACAATTGTTAAAAGGATGAGGAGAAATTTGAATACACATTAACAAAGAGACTAATCTTTTGCGTGTATTGGGCAAAAGATTAGTGGGTCATTTTAAAAACTCCTGCGTGATTGTGAGAAAAGACAGACCCTTGCTCCAATTTCACAAACCTGGGGGTTTTCTTATCCGTTCCCCAGACAACGAGTTGGGTGGTTTTGTGCTCAATCGATTAACTCCCACAGCACTATGCCCCATAGTTAGCAGTGAAGCTACAAACTAGTCCTTTTGGGATAGTAGATATTCCTGGGCTTCTTTCCTTTTTGCAAAGAAGTAAAAAAACAGGAGGTCCACGGGCATTGGCGTTGAATGACAACAAAGGGTTGTGGACTACATTTCGTAGATCGCACACAAAAGGTTTGATATTATTTCGTTCGCACGACTCATGGTAAGTGTTTTAACGTCTCCACGTATAGTGTACAAAAACATGTAAGTACATACAAGATAAAACTCAATTATAGACAGAAGTCAAGAGTTTATACAATGCCTCTTAAAGAAGATGGCAAGGCCGATATTATGTCGTTCGCACGAATCACGGTAAGTGTTTTAACGTCTCCACGTCTCGTGTACAAGGGTTGTACACAATTATACATACAAGCGGTACTCATGACAAATTAATGACACACGACCAAAATACAAAAGCGGTACTCATGACAAATGAATGACACACGACCAAAATACAAAAGCGGTACTCATGACAAATGAATGACACACGACCAAAATAGATTGTACAGAAAGGGTGGTACTCATGACAAATTTGTCACACGACCAACTCAATAACATTTAGCTATGAGCAAAAGTGATTATGACGAACTTCTCGTATCGTGGCAGGTATTTTAAGGATCCCTCCTATAACGGTGGATGTTCTAAGGATCTCTCCTATGACGGTGGATGTTCTAAGGATCTCTCCTATAACGGTGGGTTACGTTTAAATACAACACAATAAACGTTGACGATGCTTGATTTTAACACATTTTATAAAGATTCGTTAGATTAACTAACTCCGTAGCCCAAGAGCGTACGACAGAGAAGATAGACAATTTGATGCTACTTCATGTGTTACAAAATACAAGGGTGATGGCAGAGTATAATTCTACTTACACCAAGTATTTAAAACAAAGACAGACCTATAATGGTTTTACATACTGTCTGTTGTGGCAACCTGCAGTGAGGAAGACCAAAGAAAAGGGACCAATTACGGTTTTACATACCCTTTGTGCAGTTACAAACATACCAGGTTATGTGCAATTTGGGTTGCAAATACTTGGTTAAATGGACACCTAAAAGTAGTGAATTCCAAAATCAGGATGACCATAAGGTTTTATTAACCTGTCTCGTAGGGTTGAAACGTGTCATATAAGACATACGTAACGTACAAGCAAAAAACAAAATAACAAAAAAAGCAGTGGCTTTGTTATAACAACCAAAGACCGGATGATTCGGTTTTACGTACTTTAGTTGAAACGAGCCAAATTGATTTATATACAGGGTTATAAAGACCAATCATTGGTTTTATAAATACAAGTTCCAAAATGGACGTGTCGATATCCAATTTGGGTACAAGAGCATGAATTTGGGTAGGACGCCATCAATTTTTTAATTTAAGAGGAAAAAATTGAAAAAAACTTATATACACGAGGGGCGACTATGTAAGTAACCACTGTTTGATTTTCATTGGAGATACCTCGGAAGGTTTTACAACTCATGATGAACAAGATAAAAGGAAAATTGTAAAAATAGTTAACTGGTTCTGGGTCGGAATTTAACACTTTGGAATTTACAAAACCCGACTTCTAGAACGACACGCCGATGGGCAATTGTCAACTACTTTACATGAACAAAATAAACAGGTGAGAAAGTTCCTTTCCACACGACAAAAATGCAACAAAAAAATAAATAAAAAAATTACAAAATTACATGACAAGGCAGGGTATGACGTGGCATGAACATTGCGTAGTGTACGTGTTGAGACAATAAAATGGGCTCGCGACTTCCCAAACATTGAAACTCGAAAAGTGTCTCCGTTCCAAAGTGATCAGTTTTAGAACAGGTGAAAAAAAATAAAAGAAAAAAAAAATGTCGTGAGGGCAAGAAAAAACAGTGCAAAAACAACATTTGAAAGTAACTTCAAGGAGAGTACGCATTAATTTACAAAATAATTTACAACTTGTTTCATTTATGAAACGATGGGCATGTGATTGACACAATACACGCCTGACGTAGTAAGACTCTGTAAGCTTACAAAAAAAATGTGATGATACACACTGGATCATTTTATATACAACACAAAATTACAAAAAGGAGAAAAGAAAGGTGACAATTTGCATTGTTGCACCTAATAGTGAGGTATTCTCCCAATGGCCATAATGTATGGACGAACAGTAACATTAATGGGTAAAAAGGAGTTAATAATCTCAAACAAAACCGTGGCACAAACTTGAGGCCCGCATGTGAGATTAAAAACATCTTGAACAAATCCTTGTTGAAACGAGGTTTGTTGTATTTCGCAGTATTTGATTCTGCTAAAAGAAACGTTGGTGTCGCTCCGTTTCCTCATAGTTTTTTCGGGGCCTTGCCTCTTAATACGCTTAGCTTGCGGGCGGCGCCCAGCTATGAGTTTGCCAATCCTTGTGCACGGCTTTGCAGCCCACGTGTCCCGCCCATGGCCGAGCACGCGGCCGGTGTATTTATTGGAACCGGCATACATTGTTATTTTGATTGTTGCAGCGGCTACGGTTGTCAGTGGGACATTTATTGATGAAATCATCCTTGTTTCCAACGTCGCTTTCTGTGCGCGTTCCATAGTTGACTTTTTGTTGAACGACAGTGCATATGCCTTGCTATGAATCAGGGAGAGTCCTCTATCCCTTAAAGCAGCTTGTAAGTGGGCTTTGGATAAACTATGCACATTGGAAATGGTACCCAAGTTGGATGATGTAATAGTTTGCTTGTCCTCCATTGTGAGTTTCCTGGGTGGTGGGGAGAAGAAAAAAAATTGGCCAGGGGTTTCCTTTAGAAAGCGCAAAAATTAATTTTTTGTGAGGCACTTTTCACTTGGTGATCACTGTTGGCACTTCCAAATGTGTTTTGTGTACATGACACCAGAATTCTTGTCAAAGAGAGGCAGGCGAGAAAAAATTTTGCGTGGAAAGACCTTAGTGGTAAAGGTTTTTTGTATTTCACTGATCACTTTTGAGAAAACTGTGAAATTCACAAGTATTTATTTATTTTAGAAAAATTTTTCCAGGACTGACCTTTAGAAAACAGGTTTTTTTATTTTCACAAAACACTTTGCACTGAGAAAGGCACTAAAGTTCCCAAAAGGCACATTTCTGGCAAATAAAGGACAAACTTCCGGATGAAAATGACTGAATATGGGGTTTATTGCATCCAACCATATTAAAATTATTTTATTTATTCATGGAATCAGTCATTGGTTTTATTATTATTCCACTTTTCACTTATGTAAGGGAAAAAACACAATTCACTTTCACTTATGCTGCAAAAAAACAGTACCTATAATGTACAATGGGGAAAGAAAGTCATTATTTTGTCCATTTGGAGAAACATTAAATTGTACTAATTTGACAGACACAAGTGGGCCAATTGGTATATTGTGCAGAAATAATAAAAATACGTAAGTCCGAAATTTTCATTAAGGAATTCGCAAAATAACTGGGGTTCCAGAATCAAATTCATAATGATGATTTCCGTTGGTAACCGGTTCAGTCATAAAAAACGGTTTGGATTTAAAACGCAGCCTAGCAACAGTCGGTTGGGGTATCGGCGGGAACAAAGCATTTGCGCGCAATCCGGACTATCGCTTGGAACAAAAGCCGTTGGATTTTGGGCGGGAATAACTGTTGCTAACGCGCCCGCCGCCTGACGCAATTCAGATTCGCGGTCAAAAGCTGGCGTTTCGGGTTACTCAAAATGGCCGTTTCAAATGTGATTTAATTTCATAATTACAATCAGATCTGTTATGGATCTGATTTACATATTGGTTTCTGTGGTTTTTTCACAGGATTCACTGTAGAATGACAAGGCATAATTAATGTTTTACAAAATAGTTGTTGTGCGGGAAGGATTTTGACAGAGGAAGGTCCCGCAAAGTGACCGGGGTAGAGAAAAAAAAAAATTCCAGGCTTCACGTTGATGCGCCAATTGTTAGGGTACCCCGATGTCGGCTTCTAAACCAACATCAGCACACCAACACGTCCCTGGCTAGCTCTCAGCGGGACAAGGGTACTCTCTATTCAGGGGGTGGGCAGCTCAAGGCTAGGGAACTTCTCTCCATCCTTCGGTGACCCACGGGATCCTCACCGGCCAACAATCCTCCCGCCGTAGCAGAATAATAACAATGTTAAATCATTTAGACATGTATTGTAAGCTCAAACACATACATAGGTTTCTACAGTACAATTCAATTACAAGTAATGCAAATTACACAAACCTAGCTAAAGTGTTTAACTCTCTCTGAATTTCTCTCAAAACGAAACTCTCCGAGTCGGGATTTCCACGGGGGCCCTATATTTCACTGAATTACGGACAACATTTAAAGAGGAAGTCAAGATACAGCTTACATGTAGGTAGGCAGGAACCTCGTCTCATGTGGCAGCTTCATCAGGCACTTATCATAGTCTAAATAGACCGAACTATGGTGCGGCAAAAGGCCAATTATACACAAAGGTACTTCAATAATACATCGCGGCCGTTGAATCGGTCCGCCGGCTTAAAGTGCGCCGCTAGCGTGTCCGTTCGCCAAGGCACTCAGATTGCTTCTGTCGGCGAGCGCAGCGGGCAGCGGAGTCGCCGGGCAAGCGGGGCGGTAAGGAGAGGCAGACAGGATACGGGGCGGGGGGGGCGGCGGCCAGCTGTGGGCTTGTGCTGCGTTCTCGAACCTACTCGCTTCAAGGGCGTATCGTAACAAAATATAGGTAATTAAAGAACTCAATTTTGCTAACTTTTGGAGGCAGCTGACAATTTTGCTGATTTCTTACATATGAAGTTTAGAGTTTTTAAAAAATATATACATATGTTATTTTTGAAGATAATATCTAGACATTCCCCGCGCCGAAAAGCAAATTATATGAAATTCCCTCGATAGAAAAAAATCGCAAAGAATGCTCCGAAAATTATTATTAACACGTTAGTTTCAGTTATTTCACAAGTTATATGTATGAAAAAATTCACAGTGTTTCTTTGAATGCTGTTTTAGACAGCCCTTAATAGAGATTTTTTTTCGCTTCAATTATATCGTTTTAAATAATAGCGCGCTTTCTCCAACATCCCTAATTACATATCTCTCCATCTTCCTATTCTTGAGCCCTGCTCATATCTTTAAAAAAAACGTTTGCCTAAAGTCGTATAGTATAGATATACTGTGAAAATAAAACATCAACTTTAGTTAGAGTAGAACTATATTTATACACGTATACGTTAAATATAGGCCATTTATATTTTGATTTTGCGCCCATCAAAATGCATTTTTTATATTTTTAAAATTTAGTCATATTATGGCAGTACTTATTCACATTACTTATTTTTACGCGTATGGTATCCCAGATGACCAACACTAAATGTCACCGATTGCCCCGAGATAGGATATATTATTATTCCGCTTCTAGTACTCGATCCGTCCGGTTGCACGGCAATTTTACCTCACTACCAGTTTGTACACGAATGTATATTCGTTGTAAATAATATTTCAAATAAAACTTAATATCGTGGATAATTAAGTGTTTTCAATTAAACATCATCATTATTATAAGTCTGAACACAAGATCACGGCTTGGAAGTGCCGTGATCTCAAGGAGCATTTTAACCTCAATATCGGTAAAGTATGAAGGCAATCCTGCCTGACGTGGAGAGGATCTCTTCATCAAATACTCTTCATCCTCTCATACATCTACTAATAAACACTTCCAACATTGGTGACCCCGAGAATTTCTAATGATAATGATGAACACTGCCAATACGGAGGATTGAGTACTGGAATGCGGAATCCTGGACACCCCAATCTTGTGAGTAACATTTCAATTTTTTAAACTTAAATTCAGTAGGTCCAGTATGTACATTAGAATCATATGAAGATAAATCAGTAAAAAACATTATTGTCCAACATTGTTCATTGGTTATTGTCCACCAAATTCAGTAGCGTACGAAAATACCTACATCCCGCTACTACTTTCTTAATAATTCTTCCCCCGCAACTCATTACTTGTTTATGTGGATAGTATATTGCCGGTAAATATCAATTTCAGATAAACAAGAAGCCCAGCAGCTAAGGCAGAGTATCCTAACCAACAGACGCGATTTTGCAGACAGACCCAGGTACCCGGATGCCATATACCCGGATGCCATATACCTGGATATCCTACAACCGACCCCACAGCATCCACCGCAGATCGGAGTAAAGCAAGTAACGCAAATTCAACTTCTCACAGTGATCTTTGTTAATAATTGATAATCCGAACATTTCAACGAAATTTAGCAACCCAGCGAGAATATGCAAATATTGTTACACGGTATAAATTTTTAACCTGCATTGCAACAAAGCATTAATACAATTACAATATATTTGTACTAACATTTCAACGCAAAGATAAGGGATTTGTAAAAGATTTTGGATATCATCAACTTAACTTTTCAGACCTGGATTAGATTTATTGTTATTTTGTTTTATGCACAATTTTGATAATTTTATCTGCATACCTACACGGTCTATCAGTACTACTACTGCTTTCGCCATTGCCTATCACTTGCCATATTACAACGACAATATGCCACTAGAAGAAACAGCATCAGGAACCAGCGCCAATTACACAATAATGGATCCAGCCATAAACTCCGTATCAGTTAAGCTACCCCCGTCTGGTGTGACAACATACAGCTCTGGATTGCCCAGGCAGAAAGCCAGTTCTCCAACTCAAGAATCAAAGATGACACCACGAAGTACAACATTATTGTCGCCTCCCTGGACATCGAAACCCTCAGGACCGTCAGCGATGTCGTCATCAAGCCACCAGCAACGGAGAAGTACTCTACCCTAAAATCTGCACTCATCACGAGGTTGCAAGATTCCGAAGGAAAACGTCTCACCCGACTACTGACCGGATTACAGTTGGAAGACAGGAAACCATCCGGACTACTTCGATTGATGCACGAACTCGCCGGCCCCGAGCTTGCTGAAAGCGCAATCATACGCACGTTATGGCTACAAAGACTTCCCCAACATGTACAAGCTATATTGACCGCACGGCCAGACGAAAATCTACTACAACTTGCGTCAGCAGCCGATAAAATCCTGGAAATCTACCAGACGACCGAGTGCGGAGCGATAAACAAAAATCAACGTAGAGATAACAATTACAGAGAAGATCCCGACAGCACTTCCGTTCTTCAGAGCCTACGTGAACAAATTTCTGCACTATCTCTAGAAGTCAATCAACTAAAGTCAAGTCGCAGAGACAGTCATAGCCCCGTACATCATTTTTATAATCGGCGTAATCCTAGCCCCCGCCGAGAATGGCGTCATCCACCGACATCGTACTCCAATACCGACCGCCAACATCGATCCCGGTCGAACGATCGAACGGACAATAACAATGAACTTCACAAAACAAACGACTACTGCATATACCATAAAAAATTCGGGCAGAGATCATTCAACTGCATTCCACCATGCACATTTCACAGAGATAATTCAAAAAACAACGGCAACGCCACACAATAAGTGTGATTTTGCTAAAAATTGCAGTCCATCGTAACTTTCCTTACTTACGCACAAGTAACATAAACACTTGTAGCTATTTAACAAGCACAGACAACAGATATCACCAGATAACAAGAAACATGCGACTGGACGAGATCCAGTAAACGGGCAACGAGCAACTGGGAACTGTCAACATATATCACCAGATAACAAGAAACATGCGACTGGACGAGATCCAGTAAACGGGCAACGAGCAACTGGGAACAACAAATCACCAGATAACAAGAAACATGCGACTGGACGAGATCCAGTAAACGGGCAACGAGCAACTGGGAACAACAGGAATACTAATGGACTCACGAATATCTACTGAACAGCTACGATCTCGAATTTTTTTTTTTAAAGAAACAAATCGTTTTTTCACCATCTTCTCAACTTCAACATCTCCAATAATGTATATATACAGTAGCTGACACAATATCTCAATCTGAAGAGACTAACTGTCCTACTACAAGCAACCAAGGATCGGAGGGAAAGCGCAGAGTCAACCTGACGATTAAATTAAGGCAAAAGATGACTCCGCCCTCGTCCTATGTTAAATTAATGTTTCCAACTGTGACCGACTCAAACCTACATTCTTCCAAAATTCGGAGGAAATATCGCAAAAAACGGCAAGCACACTGCCCACAATAACAACAAGAAAAACACGCTGTGGAAGACACGTACATTTTCCTGAAAGGTACCAGTCGTAAAAGTAATACTTGGCAATACTTCAATTAAAAAAGCTATCGTTTAAACAAATTAATTAGAAAACTTATATTGATGTATCCAAAATTTATTATACGATTTGTATCACGGTACCTCATAATTAATTAAAATTCTAACTAACTACTGTGAAATAAAACTAAGTTTATTTAGGTATTTAGCTAGCGAAACACCGCCATATAAATTATTGTATTATTACGTAGTCAGTATTTCTAACAAACAATAATATTATATCAATTCATTTTCGTATCCCGAATTCTGAACAGTATACAGACTACATTTTATTTGTAAATAACTAATTAATAAGATTAGCAAGGTATATCAAATTTAGCAAATAAGTTATCCAACCTGTAAATAATTTCTGTTAATTTCCGATATCTATTAATTTTACGTAGTGTTATCTTATTAAAAAGAAGCCACATATTAGATCGGACCGTCATAAATGCTAACCAAACTGTATCTGTTTAACAATAACAATATAATAAATAATAATTCGACATTCCAATACCACTGCGGAGGTACTTACGTACCTAAAGTCAGGTAGTAAACAAAGACAGCACTTGGAATTCGAATTATTATTTGCCCTCGATTAAAAACGAATTCACTCCTTAGTCTAAGATTTATAAAGTTAATTTTGTATAATATGGTTCATGTATTTTATTTATATTTTAATATTACGCATAGTTAAGTTTACTTTCGTTGAAATTGTATAAACGCATAATAAGTATGTACCGAGTCAGCCAGCAGCTACTCGCCTTTGTAAATAATCACCGTTATGCATTCTAGCAGTACCTACCTACCTCAACACTATATGTCTAGCCGTAAGAAGGAACGAGTAATAATAATTTTAATCGGTCAATACCGACTGAGAAATAGGTACTTACTTCTATTACTAATGATAATTAGGACTTGTAAATAAATAACATTATAATTTTAAAACATTTTGTAACTTTGGTTATTTTTTCTTTTTATAGGCATGTTATGTTCTAAGTTATTGATGTAAATTTAGAATTGTTCACAAAACTACTTATGTAAAAATTATATTTTCAACTATGAAAAACATTGTATATAGACATGTATATCTCAATAACATACTAAACCCTATTTAGGTGTATATAATTATTTTCTTTTCGTATGCCATATTTTGTTATTCGCGTGCAACGCTGGTGGGGAGGTATATGGCAGTACTTATTCACATTACTTATTTTTACGCGTATGGTATCCCAGATGACCAACACTAAATGTCACCGATTGCCCCGAGATAGGATATATTATTATTCCGCTTCTAGTACTCGATCCGTCCGGTTGCACGGCAATTTTACCTCACTACCAGTTTGTACACGAATGTATATTCGTTGTAAATAATATTTCAAATAAAACTTAATATCGTGGATAATTAAGTGTTTTCAATTAAACATCATCATTATTATAAGTCTGAACACAAGATCACGGCTTGGAAGTGCCGTGATCTCAAGGAGCATTTTAACCTCAATATCGGTAAAGTATGAAGGCAATCCTGCCTGACGTGGAGAGGATCTCTTCATCAAATACTCTTCATCCTCTCATACATCTACTAATAAACACTTCCAACAATATTTAATAAATAAAGCAAATTTTTTTTTTTAATTTTTTACCAAATTGCCTCTTAAATCATGAAAATTTTAAATCTTTAATTGCCTATAATATCATTTATCTACTACACTATATAAAGAGGTAATATTTGTTTGTTTGTTTGTTTGTGTGTTTGTTTGCATCGAATAGGCTCCGAAACTACTGAACCGATTTGAAAAATTCTTTCGCTTTTGGGAAGCTACACTATCCCTGGGTGACATAGGCTATATTATATTTAAAAAAAAAAATAGGCATCCTTACTAAAACTTCAATAATGTAACCCAGGGTGTAAAAAAATTACCTAATCTACTACATCTACTACACTATATAAAGAGGTAATATTTGTTTGTTTGTTTGTTTGTTTGTGTGTTTGTTTGCATCGAATAGGCTCCGAAACTACTGAACCGATTTGAAAAATTCTTTCGCTTTTGGGAAGCTACACTATCCCTGGGTGACATAGGCTATATTATATTTAAAAAAAAAATAGGCATCCTTACTAAAACTTCAATAATGTAACCCAGGGTGTAAAAAAATTACCTAATCTACTACATCTACTACACTATATAAAGAGGTAATATTTGTTTGTTTGTTTGTTTGTGTGTTTGTTTGCATCGAATAGGCTCCGAAACTACTGAACGGATTTGAAAAATTCTTTCGCTTTTGGGAAGCTACACTATCCCTGGGTGACATAGGCTATATTATATTTAAAAAAAAAATAGGCATCCTTACTAAAACTTCAATAATGTAACCCAGGGTGTAAAAAAATTACCTAATCTACTACATCTACTACACTATATAAAGAGGTTATATTTGTTTGTTTGTTTGTTTGTGTGTTTGTTTGCATCGAATAGGCTCCGAAACTACTGAACCGATTTGAAAAATTCTTTCGCTTTTGGGAAGCTACACTATCCCTGGGTGACATAGGCTATATTATATTTAAAAAAAAAATAGGCATCCTTACTAAAACTTCAATAATGTAACCCAGGGTGTAAAAAAATTACCTAATCTACTACATCTACTACACTATATAAAGAGGTAATATTTGTTTGTTTGTTTGTTTGTGTGTTTGTTTGCATCGAATAGGCTCCGAAACTACTGAACCGATTTGAAAAATTCTTTCGCTTTTGGGAAGCTACACTATCCCTGGGTGACATAGGCTATATTATATTTAAAAAAAAATAGGCATCCTTACTAAAACTTCAATAATGTAACCCAGGGTGTAAAAAAATTACCTAAAATATTCTTTAAATCGCGTGCGCTGCGAAAACTATTGATGATAGAATAAAATAATGTATCACGACTTTATAGAACACATCATTATTTACAAAAAAGGTCGCGACAGCATATGTCTAACTATTATGGTTATGCCACAATAAGTATTCTTTTATTTTAAAATTTTTATTTAAATGTCGCCGCTTGAAAAGGCTCTTTATTTGTATCTTGGTTTTAATCCTTATCAATATAAATTACTTCGTATTCAAGACAGCTTCAATACCTTTATTTAACTTTTTGAATTTTTCAATTCGGATATTTAATTAGAAAGATATCACGAGTTTAAAATTGTTAGTATTAGAAAAAAGTTTCGGCTACGGGCCGGGCGCGATAGGAGTCAAGAAATGCAGTGCCAGGGGGGGTTGGCGGGACGGGGGAGCGGGAGAGCGGTGGCGGGGAAGGTGGAAGTGGAACGCTGGAGGGGAACGCACGGGAAAGGACATGTAAGGAGTAACATTTTATTTATTTGAATATGGCATATATTATAAAATAAAGTCCAAAAAAACGTGCAGCTCGCAAAAACTCAGAAAAGAGTCCCGGTTCGATTAAGTGAGTTATATGGTGAGGTAGATTTCTATCCCCCCTAGGGAATAAGGGTATCCGTTTTTACCTAAAGCGCGTGCTTTTAAAGATATAAGGGCTGAAAGTTTCGCCCTCTTGAAATTTCTAGAACAGTCTTCAGGAAAGTTCTAGAAGGTCCCATAGAGCTGTAGAAAGTTGTGGAAGGAGTGGCGGAGTATGTCGTGGAATGATCAGGAATAGGGAATCGGGAACATCATTTTGCAACATTCCAGAACACTATCTTATTGTCCTGAGCGAAGCCGGGTAACCCAGCTAGTAAATAAATAAAGTAGCACATGTCATACAAGATATTAGATATACCTTTAGATTATGAAAATAATTGTTCTTAAATTTATTTTATCATTGTTTGGGTATTTTGGCATCAAATCCAAATTCAAGTTTTGTACGTGTAATTTTAATTTTGAAGTGAACCCCCGACACAAAACGATTTAATCTGGAAAATCGAAAATATCATATTGGTTATAGGTAGGTAGTGTTACCTACCGAAGCCCTGTTTAGAGTACAACCATTATAAAAAAAAAATATTTGTTTGACCTAATACCATTCTTCGATAAAGGCAAACCGTACCGAAATTGTATTCATGTAATCACTAAATAATAACAATGTTTGTAGGCTAATGGATCGCTAGAAATATGACAACATTATTATTATTATGAAATAGTACATATGTGAAATTATATTTAACTTACCTACTTACCTAGTTGTGATTGATATAGTAGGTAATTTAGTTCAGGCGCCAATAGCATGGTTAAAAAATTGCAATGAAAATAAGTTGTTACAAAGATACATACAGTACATCTGAGCTCTGACGGCGTCCGCAACTAGCAATCTGATGGTCACGGGTTCACTACCGGCGTGCTCAAGCAAATTTTACTGGCTTCTTAATCTTTTTGTGGCGTTATTTTAAAATTTTACTTGATTCATTTGTGTCATTTCACCATTTATTACGTTCCAGAAGATAGGAAGATATTACGTTAACGATAAGGATGATTCTCTCAGCATCGCCATTAAGTAAGTAAGAGCACAATTCAGAATTGAAACGTTGCTTGAATGGCTCCTGGTCGTGGCGTATGGATGGTGTTTTTTAAAAATAATCTTACCTTATTTGGCAGACGTCGGGATGAGACTTGAGCACTGTTAGTTGGCAGGAACCGGTGCCGTCATATCGAGAAGGGTAGCCATTGTTAACGAAGTAGGTCCCGTTCTCCGAAGTGGAGCTGCCGCAACTGACGATAACTACAGGTAAAGATGGACGGTTCAAGAAACTCGTTTTTTTTATACCGGTTAAGAAATTTATAAAACTGTCATTAAAAAATAAACTCCTAATTTACAAATCATCGATAAGGCCAAAACTAACTTATTCAAACCCCATCTGGGCCCACGCTTCAGAGTCTTATTTGAAAAAACTTCAAACATTCCAGAATAAAGCCATATCTACACAAAGCCCTAGATGCGCCCAAAACGTTAAGGGTATTCCAACTCCACAAAGATTCTTAAATCCCTCTATAAAAAAAATACACTAACTACAGGGTGCGGCAAATCAAACAGTGCAGTTTTGAAAGGCCGGTACAGCCCGTGTGGTGGGAGTAGAAACCTGAGAATAGTCTCATTATGTCGGGAGGGTCATGCCGTTTTTAGTCGTTGCCACCGTTTGGTCTGGAAAACACCGGGGCTTATCCGTCCGCACGTATCTTGAAAATAACCAAAAATGGCGAAGTGACGATGCCCACTTCCATCTCTGTGGAGCGGTGAATAAACCAAATTTTCGGTACTATTAACCTGAGGCAATTTCACGAGAGACCTCTTCTCTCCCCAAAAGCGACCGTGTGTTGTGCGATTTCAAAATTTGGGGTGATTGGGCCGTATTTTTTCAAGGAAAATGGATGAACCGTGACTTTCAACGCTCAACGTTAAGTTTCCATGTTAGAATATTTTTTTAGCTTCAATTGGAAGAACTAAAGGAGGAAACGATCTGGCACCGGTGCTACGGCCCATACTGCTCAAGTTTCAATGACGAACTGCGGCAGATGTTCCCTGCGCGCCTCGCCTCTCCGAGGAGTGGCCCGCGCGCTCACCTAATTGAAGCATTTGCGACTTCTTCCCTTGGGGTTATCTGAAGGAAAATATTTTCAAACATCGGCCTCACACCTTGGAAGAACTCAAGGATCGAATTCGGGAGGATATCGCCACTATGCCCATCGAGATGTGCCAAAATGCAGTCGAAAACTTTGGAAATCGTCTTCATCAATGTATCGCTGCTAGGTGCCATCATCTTTCTGATGTTATCTTCAGGACTTGATGCATAAAACGGCATGATGTACCAAATAAAATAAAAACAACCCCATTTCTCTAAGTGACGCCGTTTGTTTTTAATAGCCTTTCAAAACTGCACTGTTTGATTTGCGCACCCTGTATAATAATTAGTTAGAAATATTTCTTCGAGCTAGGCCAGCTGATCTATTTAAGATTTGAAATCTGAGGGTGTTTTATAATCCGAACTCTTACATTAATCGCAAAAGTAAAGCTACGATTATACTAGGCCCACTAGGCAATTTTATCATGAAAACGGTGTTTAAAATAATAGTTGTTCTTACACACGCAGCAAACTCCGAAACCATTAGCGCATGGACCATCGGCGGCGCCCTGCCTTGCGCGGCAGTCCTGGCTAGCAAGGCAAGTGCCATTGTTGCCCGAGGCACCTGTGCACGAATCCGCTGGGAAGTTCACCACCGTCAGAAGCGAAAGGACTGCAACATTTTTAAACGTTTTTTTTTTAAATATGTTTATTCAGTATTTAATTGGACAATACTTTATCTTAAATCTTACAAAACTGATCAATCAGTTTGATTGTAAAAAATCTCTCATTTTTCCTATTTATTTGCTTCCAATAATATCTATTATTAAATGTTGATATTTTGGTGCGTAATACATAATAATTACGAGTACGGTCATTTATTCATTAAAAGAATAAACGCAAGTCCATTACAATATTACTGCATGATCAGCATAATTATGTTCTAATAAATCAGTATTAACTCACTCATTGGTTTGAGTTCCACCTACATTGGTTTGAGTTCCACCTATACTGGTTTGCGTTCCACCTACACTGGTTTGAGCTCCACCTACATTGATTTGAGTTCCACCTACACTGGTTTGAGTTCCACCTACACTGGTTTGAGCTCCACCTACATTGATTTGAGTTCCAACTACATTGGTTCGAGTTCCACCTACATTGCTTTGAGCTCCACCTACATTGGTTTGAGTTCCAACTACATTGGTTCGAGTTCCACCTATATTGCTTTAAGTTCCACCTACATTGCTTTGAGTTCCACTTATATTGGTTTGAGTTCCATCTAAATTGGTTTGAGTTCCAACGGCTCTCATCCGTCTGTAGCCAGTGAGACTATGGCAATATCAACAATTATTATTGCGATAAGTTGTGAGGCTGATAATATGTAGGGAGAGGAAAGAGATGAGGAAAAGGAAGGTGGGAAAATGCCCATAACAATATATTTAAGTAACACAAGGGCGTAGCTAAAGCATTCATATGGGGGTTCGACCTTAAGGGGAGGTTTGATCGTGGAGATGGTAAGGGGGCATACATTAATTACGTGAGCTCAAAATGGGGTATTTTCGCGATCATATTCTCCTCCACGGGGGGGGGGGGGTTTTAATGGGATAGCATTGGGCGGAATGGGATAGGGTGGGGCCTCAGTTACACCACTGATCTCACGTGATTGGAGGGGGGGGAGGTCCCACCAAATTTCACTTAATCTAACCAAAGGGGGAGGGGGATCTAAATTGGAAAATAAACTGCTCACGTAATTAATGTAGAGCGAAAGGGGAGGGAGTCAGAAAATTTATTAGAAAGTGTTTTGGGATCTCTACTTACCACAACTCATTATTCAATTGAAAGAGATAGATAATCATAATAATAATACTTTATTACACATAAAATTGAACAATAAAACATATGTAGAAACTTTGATTAGCCAACTAGGAATGGATCCTGTTTTATGCCAGTCAAATTGACAAATTTAATTTCATATTACATTGTTTACTTACTTACATAACTTACTTACTTACATTACTTACATAACATGTTATTTATAGAAGGAAAAAAAGTGTTAATTATGTATTCCTCACAGAAGCTTGAATTAAATGTATTATTAGTACTTACAAGAAAAAGAAAAAGAAGAGAAATAATGATATCTTAAAATCAAATTCAGATATTTTCCCTTAGAGCACTTAATACAGAAAAAAAAACAAAAAAAAAAGATAAAAGATAAAACCGGTAAAGTAAACAAAACCGGTAAAGTAAATAAAATCCAGATGGTAACAATAAAAAGACTATCTCTTGGTCAACATATCTTCGCTTTTGACCCTCCCTAAATCAAGGAGCCAGCCGTTGATTAATTTGCGCAAAACATTAGTACTTTTCGTTTTCCAAGCATTAGGAATGATATTAAATAATTTAGGTCCTAAGTACGAAAATTGACGTTGTCCAAGGGACGTCGTGGTTTTTATTGGGACTATTGGATTGTTCCTTGAATGTCGGGTGTCGTGAAGGTGGTCAATGGGAGGGTAGTGCTGGCGTTGTTTTTAAGCATGTAATACAATCTTTCTAATATACAATTGTCTAACATCGAGAACTTTTAATTCCGTGAATAATGCATCACTGGGGTAGCTGAATGGTTTTTTAAGGATGATTCTTAGTAAAGATTTCTGTGCTTTAGCCAGGGAGTCCAATATTGTTTTGGCACATCCACCCCATCCTAGGGATGCATGTTCGAGTAAAGAATTACACATGGCATAGTATATTGATTTCATGTCTTTTACAGAGAGAATATTTCTGATGGTAATAAAAAGGTGAGTAAGTTTTCTGACTTTTGAGGCAGTTGAGTTAATGTGTTCTTCCCATCTCAGATATTTATCTATGATGATCCCTAGATATTTTAAACTATCAACGCATTCTAGTTTATTGCAAGTACAAGTGTTCGGTTCATTGCAAATGTGAATAGTAATATTTATTATTACCTTGGGTTGTCCCGCTTGTGTTGCACTAAAACGTATAAATTTTGTCTTATCCGTGTTAAGAGTAAGGAGATTATTGTCTAACCATTGTTTGATATTGTTTATTCCAATTTCGGCCTTTCTATGCACTTCGTACCAGTTTTTGCCCTCAAATATTAAGACCGTATCGTCAGTCAAAGTGATGATATGATCGGAAAGGTTACTGTTGCAAAGTTCATTGATATAGATATAGATCAATATCGGTCCTAAAGTATTTCCTTGTTGTACACCAAATTCGATATTGGCTGGATCGCTTAGAGTATTATTAATATTAACCCTTTGGCTCCGATTTTCTAGATAGCTTCCTAACAATTTAAGTAACTGCCCCTGTATACCGATTAGCTGTAATTTTTTCAAAAGGATTTTGTGCGAGTTGGTATCGAAAGCTTTAGCCAGATCCAGAAAGAGAGCGATGCTTTTGATTCCTCGATCGATGTTATTAGAAACAACTTTAGTCAGATTGACAATGGCATTTTCTGTACCTAAACCCGGTCGGAAGCCATATTGTCTCTCAGAAAGAATGTTATTATCTTCAAGGTAAAAGCTGAGACGGTTTTTGACAATTTTCTCGATAATTTTTGACACCGAATTGACCAAATATTGTTTTATTTTACGGGAATATAATCTAAGGTATGAGTCCTTTTTTTCCTCCTCCATACTGAGACCGATGAGGAGGGTCAGAACCCCCTTTTTGAAACTAAAACCCAACCCTTCAATTTTTCAAACCAGAAGCACATGATTTCCCTTTTCTTTCTAGTGCATGTCCTTAAAAACAATATTAATAAACACTTGTGTTGGATTATAATTTCTGTTCGAGATAAAACAAAAAATCTTTCTTGTACGAACAATTATGAAAAAAAATTATAATAAACTTACAGCGTCCATTCCTGTCTGTCCTGGGGGGTGGCGGTGATTTGAAGGACCGCGCCCGGTGGGAGTCGGCCTTGGTCTGTGGGTCGGTGATAGGGGGGCGATACCCAAACAAGCTGTTCATGAAACCCAGTCGGTTGCTGGCCCACGTGCCCAAGCCCTGCAGAGGGAACTTGGGACTGAACTCGGTGGCATTTTGTTCTGCTGCAATCGAAACCATTTTACCTTATTACATAAATAAATTTTGCACTTCATATTTCTATACCATAATCTAGTATAGTATAGTAACAAATATTATAATCAATAATTATCAGCCTGAAACACTCATCTACATTGAAAAAATCTTCCGAGAAAAGATACTGGCCGCCAACGGGAATTGAACCCGTGACCTTCTGATTGCCGGTCAGGTGCTCTTGACCACTGAGCTATGGCGGCTTATCTAATACCCGCCAAATAATTCAATATATACTAGTGTTTCATTCGACAATTACTTATTATTACATTTTTCCAACTGAAAACAACCAACTTTATTTTTGTGAGAGAGGTATTGTTAATACTAAATCTCCCGCTAGGTGGCGTCGAGACTAATTATGTCTGCATTTATTGCTGAAATACTTTAACTTGTCAAATATTAATTATTATTTTTAATTGATAAACTAACGTTTAAACAAGATTTTTATGCACAGCACAAAGGGTAGATAACAAATATTATAATCAATAATTATCAGCCTGAAACACTCATCTACATTGAAAAAATCTTCCGAGAAAAGATACTGGCCGCCAACGGGAATTGAACCCGTGACCTTCTGATTGCCGGTCAGGTGCTCTTGACCACTGAGCTATGGCGGCTTATCTAATACCCGCCAAATAATTCAATATATACTAGTGTTTCATTCGACAATTACTTATTATTACATTTTTCCAACTGAACCTTTGTGCTGTGCATAAAAATCTTGTTTAAACGTTAGTTTATCAATTAAAAATAATAATTAATATTTGACAAGTTAAAGTATTTCAGCAATAAATGCAGACATAATTAGTCTCGACGCCACCTAGCGGGAGATTTAGTATTAACAATACCTCTCTCACAAAAATAAAGTTGGTTGTTTTCAGTTGGAAAAATGTAATAATAAGTAATTGTCGAATGAAACACTAGTATATATTGAATTATTTGGCGGGTATTAGATAAGCCGCCATAGCTCAGTGGTCAAGAGCACCTGACCGGCAATCAGAAGGTCACGGGTTCAATTCCCGTTGGCGGCCAGTATCTTTTCTCGGAAGATTTTTTCAATGTAGATGAGTGTTTCAGGCTGATAATTATTGATTATAATATTTGTTATCTACCCTTTGTGCTGTGCATAAAAATCTTGTTTAAACGTTAGTTTATCAATTAAAAATAATAATTTATAGTATAGTACTTTAATTTTTCATGAGAAGGACATTGTAAGCGCTAAATCCCCACTGAAAAAAATCTCCCGAGAAAAGATACATGCCGCCGACGGGACTCGAACCCGCTTCCTTCTGATTTCCGGTCAACTGCTCTTTCCACTGAGCTACGTCTTCTTATCTCTAAAGTTGGTTGTTTTCAGGTGGAAAAATGTAATAAGCAGTAATTGTTGAATGAAACACTAGTACATATATATAGAATTACTTGGCGGGCAGGAGATAATCCGAATAAGTTCAAATCCCGTCGGCGGCATGTATCTTTTCTCGGGAGATTTTTTCAATGTAGATGAGTGTTTCAGGCTAATAATAATTATAAAAAGAATAATAGATCACTTTAATAAATATAATAATAAAACACTATATTATAAACAATATCTACATGTTTCGATAACAATGTTATCTCCATCAGGATATGTTAATTTAAAGAAAATAAATGACAAACAAGTATAGACAAATTAGAATAAATTAGAACAAAGACAAAATATTAAAAAGGAGAGGTGTATAATTGCTTAAAAAATCTCATAAAAAAAGTTATACAAAATTAAATATAAAAATTATTTAAGGAAATATAAAATGACATTTAGATAATAAAAAAACTTTTAAGAACAAATAATTATAATAATTAGTCTAAATCACAAAATAAATAATTATAATTATTGTAAGTATTAATTAGAAAATAAATTTAAAAAAAGGGTTTTTTTTTAAATGTTGGGTTATTTATAATATTTAATTTACTATTAATGCTTTTTCTAATTTCTAAAATTTCTAAATTAACTTATTGTATGCCCGTAGTGTTAGTATGTAAAATTTTAAGACCTTTATTAAAATCAAAAGAATGACTTGTTTCCAAAATATGGTTGGCAAATTCAGAATAATTATTATTATTTAAACATCTTATATGTTCCTTAACTCTAATGTTAAAATTTCTAGAAGTTTTTCCAATATAAAAAAGTTACAATCATTACAAATTAATTTATAAACCCCAAATTTGTTAAAAAATTACATTTATCCTTATTATTTAATATATAACTTTTTAATTTGTTATTTGTATAAAAATCTGGCTGTATATTATTTGGCATGTTTTTAATTATTAAATTTGAAATGCTATTATTTGAAAATAAAAATTTTCTCCAGTTATTATCATTTTCAACAACGTGTGGATAAACAAAAGATCTAAAAAACTTTTTCTTATATTTTATGTTTAACATATTGTCTATTAATTAATTATCTAAGCATAACCGTTATTAATTGCAATTTGTTTAATAGTATTTAATTCTGTTTTAAAATTACTCAAAGATAAGGGAACATTAATTAATCTACTTAGCAAGGTACGAAAAGCTGCTAATTTTTGTGAAAATGGATGATTAGATGTTTCATGTATAATGATATCTGTATATGCATCTTCACGAAAAATGTTAAATTCAAATTTATTATTAATGATAGAAATATTTAAATCCAAAAAATTTAAGCTGCAATTTTTTCCAATTTCTAATAATTGTAATAAGTAATAATTAATTATCAATTATTATTAAATATATTAATTATCGATTATTATAAGTAATAATTATTAATTTGTTACCTTTTGTGGTATGCATAAAAATTTGTCTTAAACATTAATTTATGTGAAAATGGATGATTAGATGTTTCATGTATAATGATATCTGTATATGCATCTTTACGAAAAATGTTAAATTCAAATTTATTATTAATGATAGAAATATTTAAATCCAAAAAATTTAAGCTGCAATTTTTTCCAATTTCTAATAATTGTAATAAGTAATAATTAATTATCAATTATTATTAAATATATTAATTATCGATTATTATAAGTAATAATTATTAATTTGTTACCTTTTGTGGTATGCATAAAAATTTGTCTTAAACATTAATTTATAAATGAAAAATAATATTTAATGATTTGTTGTCGTGTTTAAATGACAATTATAATTACCTACTTATTATTTAATATGGATCCGATATCGTGAGACATTTATGGATATTAATTTAATAGTTATCTTCGAGCTGGAGCACCCCTGATGATATTAAATAATATGGAGTTTTTAATTCAATCCAACTTATTAATTTAAATTTGGCATTTGTTTTGCTTCTCTGTGCGGAATAAATTTTATATTGTTTCACATAACCTCTTTCATATTATCAATAGGATTGTTAATATCACGCTACTTTTCAATTCACTTAACACATTATAGGCTACTTGCATCACATTTTAAAAAAATCCGGTTTAGGCAAATATTCTAAGACATTCTGCTTTTTTTTTCTTTTTTTTTTTAAATCTTATTTTTGAAACCCTGGCGATTTTTTGAAAATTTCAATCCGAAAAATCAGACCATTTTTTATAAACCGGAAAGACGAGACATAATTTTATGGATGCGAAAAAACGATAATTACATAGCTGAAAATCATTTAAAAAAAAGAACGTTTTCCACACGAATAGCAATAAATTGTACGGGGTTCTCTTCGTATCATCTGTAAAAACACCGCTATCTTTATCAAAAAATCCAACGAAAGAATAAGTTAGCATAGAACAAACAATAAATCGAGTGAACGTTAAAGGCAAATTCAAAAATTCAATTTAATTTTACAAAATTAATGGAACATAATCGGAGATGGGACATTTTCATATAGTGACGTCACGAGCTCAAATAATGGATTTATTAATTTAAAAACAAAAAAAAACTATACATTTCTAAAAAATTTTACTAACATTTTCGTAATCTTAGTAAAAAAATCTATCCACACGATTTTTTCCAAGGCGTTATGAAATCCATGCAAGTGGCATATTGTTTACAGGTTACATGGGGTTACAAGTTAATCCTGGGTAAAATGCCGATCGCCCGCCGTATGCCTGCTGACACTATTTTCTTAACAACACTTGTTTTATTGCAATTTTAGTAAATTGTACCGCCTTTAAAGGTAATGTGTTTATACATCTATTTTACGTATAAATATGAAGAAAAAACTTTCAGATATTTGTGCGACGCTCCCTTCCGGGAATTTAGTGTTTTAATGCTATTATTAAAATCTGCAATTATTTTTTTTTGTGACAGTTGTTTCGGCTTACAGGCCGATTTTAAAACTATGGTTAAACCACTTTGAAACGATTTATTTAAACGATTCTAAATTTTTAATTTATTGAAGGTGTCTAAATTGATTTAAATCCGGTTAAGCCAATGTGTTGAGAAAATAAATGAGACAGTGGGTACTCTAATATTATGTGAGGTACTTCAAAATATGTTTTCCCGCACTAAATGTTAATGTTTTCTTAATTATTTAATAATGACGTTACTGCTATGACGTTTTTATATTGTTTCGATTTTGCAAACATACTAAGTAATAGGGAATAAATAATTTTCCTTGCTTTATTAAATTAGCATTAGATTAGGATCTTTCGTTAGTTTATTCATTTCTAATAATTCAAGCAAATTTAATCAAAGACCCTTTCTTTCTATATGTAGTGGTTTAGGTTTGTTGGTGTTCAGTGGGAACGTGATTATTCACTAAGAGATGTTCTGATAATTTTGAAGAAGTGTTTTTATTATTATAACATCATAGAATAATAATACACCTAGTAAGCCAAAATAGAAATAACCGAAATATACCAAAAACAACTGTCACAAAAATTAAAACTAAAACACACGCAGAACTTAAAAATATTATTAAAATTTAATTTAATTATTGTTTTTTATTTATTTTATATATTAATGAAGTTCTACGAATTAAACACAAAATTAATTATTAAGGAATTTAATGTACTTTGTATTCGACAGTGTTGTATAAATAAGATAATAATCTATGTCCATATAAATAAAAAACAATGAAAACAGTTGAACTCAAACATCAGGCCAGAAGTGAGAACAGAAATTACCTTTTTGATCCAATAACGAACAATACGGCAATATATCAAAAAGTATTCTCATACCTCGGAACCAAAATATAAAATGAAATAAACAAACATTATTGTTATTATAAACTTAACAGTTTTGAACAGGCTATCTTCCCAATACATGTACTGTAAATAGATGAATTAATTATAACAACTATTTCGATTCAAACTTTACATTCACAGCACTTATAGATGATAATATAACTAATAAGGCTTTAAAGATTCTTGGCTTCCTTTGTAAAACCCTTACTGATTTTAAGTCCTTGGATTGCATGAAAACACTACATTCATTAGTTAGACGTCAAGTGGAATATAATTCACCTATTTGGTCCCCTTTCTATAAAGTACACTCTAACAAAATAAAACGGGTTCAATGCAAATTTCTTAGGTATTTAAATTTCAAGCTCAAAATTCCAATAGAAAACATTAATGATTTAAGTTTCATTATTCGACCTAATTTAATTACGCTGTCTGACAGAATAATCATTTCAGACTTAATTTTATTATACAGAGTCATGAACAACCTAATTGACAGTCCTGCCATCGTTGTTACTATTAAACTCCATGTACCGACAAGGAATACTAGACAAAATATAAGATTCTTTTGCAACACATACACAACCAACTATCAATCACACTCACTTACCAATAGGATGCATGATTTAGGCAACAACTTTGGTGGTATTTCTATTTTTGAAACTGATAATTCGTGGTGGAAGTCCATTATAATACATTATAATAAAACAAATAAAAAACTTTATTCCACTTAATTTTATTTGACCGTAACCGGTTTCAGCTCGTCAGAGCCATCTTCAGACTGGTACAAATAATTCTTAGCCTACGGTTTATATACATAACATTTGGGGGAGGGGGAGAGGGGTAGTCTACAAGGATTTCAATGAATTATTTTTGTTACTAAGTCGTTTTAGACTGTCGAATTTCTAAGTATTTTGGTATATTTGGTATATATAGTTGGATCATAGATATGTATAATAACGATTTGACAATAAAATTAGTCCATTAATAATTCAAATTACTTGTAAGGTTTTTCCCTAATCAATAGATATTGAAGTGAGCTACAAACCCAAAGTAATTAGCCCACTGGAATTACCAAAATACTTAGAAATTCGACAGTCTAAAACGACTTAGTAACAAAAATAATTCATTAAAATCCTTGTAGACTACCCCTCTCCCCCTCCCCCATATGTTATGTATATAAACCGTAGGCTAAGAATTATTTGTACCATTCTGAAGATGGCTCTGACGAGCTGAAACCGGTTACGGTCAAATAAAATTAAGTAGAATAAAGTTTTTTATTTATTTTATTATAATCTATTAACTTTGGTGGTATTGTAGATATATTCGCTGATTCCCTTTATAAACTAAAACGTAATTTTAACCAACACTTGTAGAATCCTACAAATAATTGTAACGTGGGTATAATACATTTAACGATTTGATGTGGTATTGTAATGTTTTAAATTATATTTTGTTCTATGTTAGTGTAAAATATTATATTATATAAAATATTTCACGGTTTTACACTATATTCTTCAAAAACTACTTGTATATTCTTATAATTTTTCACTTTTATAACTTTTGGTATAAATTTGTTAATCCTCGATAACTTTAATATTATTTTATTATCTATGTAAAAGCCCCAAGGAGCTTAGAACAACAATAAATAAATTACGTTATTCTATACTTAATACAACTTTAAATTAAATAACTTAAGGGCCATTAACCAGCCAGATAAAACTATTAAAATTTTGTACTTTTTGTAAATATTTTTTGATAATCCTAAGTACTAATAAATTTTCAATAAATTCTAAGTAAAATAAGAATGCATTTTTTTAAATACCTATATTAGTTTGTAAGACCGTAAATAAATAGACAAACTTAAGTATTTTCGTCAGAAAAGACGTGCATTTTTTAAAAATGATTTTATTTAAACTAAAATTAAAATTCTGAAACATTTTTCTTTCCGAGAAAATTTATTGATTTATTTTACTGCATGATTATATACTTTGAAATGTGAATTGTATTGTACAAAATTTTGTTTAAAATTGTAACAAATCTGCCAACGACCTTCGGTAAAACCTTATTTTCTCAAAATTTAAAACATAGCTTTACTATTTAAAATAACAGTCTTTCAAAATCAATTTATAATTTTTTGTCGGAAAGAGTCAATACGTCTAAAATTTGATTTAAAAATAACATATTTTAAGTTTTGTCCCTCTTAATGGAACAACATTTTAAATGGAAAACACATATTTATGAACTTGGCAAAAGAATTAAGAAATGTCTTTATTTATTCATAAGACTTAGAAATATTCTTAGACTATAAAACCTGAGTGTATAACGGAATTGTTCAATCTATATTACAAAACAGTATTTATAGGCCGGGGAGGAACAAGTGATGTTATTTTAAATCCACTCAAAATAGTACAAAGATTGATAAATAACGTTATCTTGAAAAAACCATCTACATTTTCTACAGAAAAAATATTTTCAATATTCAATATACCTACAATAAGGTACAAAAAAATATTCAATACTACAAACTTCCAAAAAATACAGCTAAATAACTTATAATTCAATATATCAGCAAGATATCAGATCAATATTAAAATCCCAACATTTAATACCAATCACATTAAAAATACCTAACTCTGTCTAGGTTTAACTTATTTCGACAAAATCCCGTTAAATCTAAAAATTATAAAAAATAATCTTGAATTTCAGCATAAATTCAATTTGGTTCAATTTGGGAGGCGGGAATGGGTACCACTGCCACGGGAACCTTTATTGTATAACCAACACCTCTGCCATAGGTCACCCCAAGTGGTTCGCTACGTTTGGTGATTTAGCAGAGGTACCTGGGTTCATGGGTGAGGTTTGCCTAGGTCTTGGAGGTGGATGACATGGACACACGGGAACTCAAATTCCTACCCACCCCTTAAACCCTTTTCCTTCCCAGAACTCTCCTCTCCTTCCTCTCCCTTAAAAAAACCCCTCCACACAGCATCCCCAAAGATGACATAGGCCCTGAGGGAAATTATTTTCCTCAGGGCCTCCTGTGTGGAGCTCAGGTAAAAAAAAAAATTGAAAAATTACCTGAAACTATTTTTATTATTATTTTTAATTTTTAAGTCTTGAAATCTGTTATTGACAAATCTTGATATTTAAATTAAAAAAAAAAAAAATTCAACGTATTTACTTAGATTTGACCCCTGACCTAGTTAGAGAAATGCGACATGGACAATAAACAATCGATACATCCTAGGCAGGTATGTACCTACAGTTACAGCTTAAATCCTAATAACTCGATTATTGACCTCGCAAACCGACAGTTCTAATCTAACCAACAATACACTTACCCCCTTATTAATAGATGAGTTTTAATTATGACACAGCTGATAAACCACCCATGATTTTTATCCTACCTTTATTTATTTTTTTAACTGTTGTGTATGATTTAAGACACGTTTATTAATAAGATCCTAGTCAATATTGTGACTTTCATTCTTTTAAAAAGTTTATATTTCTGTGGCTAGTAAATGATATTATTTTAGTAAAATTCAAATAGAATTGAAATTAAAAAACTGAAAGTGAAAAAGTTTTTTTAATTTCAATTCTATTAGAATGGAATTCAACCACGAATTAACAGCGCAAAAACAAAACTCATTAAAATTCAAATGTCAATAATAAAAAAAAAAAACAATGTTTTTTAAAAACGGAAAATCTAACGTTTCCGGAATATGAATACCAAGATATGATATTTAGAATATTTCTTAGTCCTTCATCATTGCACAAGCTTAAAATTGCATTGCTAGTGCAATGACGGAGTACTTAGCAAGCAAGAATAGCTTGAAATAATACAAAATAAATTCTTACGTTTTCTAAATTTTAAAATGGGTATTCCAGCAATTATGTCGAACTACAACACTATTTTAAATGAAATGAATATGCTCAAATTGTCAGACAGAAGAATTTTCACTGACTTGGTATTTCTGTATAAAATTCTAAATGATTTAGTTGATAGTCCGGCAGTGCTTAAATTGATAAGCTTCCGGATTCCACTACGTAATTCTAGAAGTCAGGATTTATTTCAATGCAGAAATTCTGGAACCAACTACCGTATGTATTCCTCTATACCCAGAATACTAATGGAGGGAAATAGTTATACCAAGTCAGTGGACATCTTCAATATATCTTTAAACGAATACAAAATACTGTTACTGAGGCAGTTTAGTTATGTACAATAAATACTTAATATTTCTTTGTAAAAGAAATATAAAGTTTTTATATTTTATTTTATTTGTTAATTTCTTATGTAAAAGTCCCGAAAAAGGGCGTAAATAAATAAATACAAAAGCAGAGGATTGAGTGCCTGGATGCCTAGGTGAAAACCAGACGCTTTGAGCCAGTCGGCCTCTAAACGGTCATATTCCTAACTCTCGATCAGTATTGAAAACTAGAACGAAACAATTCTGTATTTATAACAAAATGCAATGTTACACACACGGAGTCATGTCTCAAAGATCCAATTTAATATCACCTGCACAGACGGCCAAGATCGCCAAAAGGAGAATATATAATCCTGGCATCACTTTAACAACAACAAAAAAATAACTTTTAATTTCACTTCTCCGTCAACGAACCAAATAGTTCTGAGGAGTTGATTTTTTTTGTAACGGTTTTATACGAGCAGTGAGAGGTAACGCTCGGGTTATTCGTGACAATGGAGGAACGAGCTCTATGGAATTAAAACAACTGTAATCATTATTGTCGTGCTCCAACATATGGAATATAAAAGAAGTCACTCAAGTAAAAAAAAATCTGTGGAATAATTTAAGAATTATTATGTTTATGAGTTAATATTTTATGGTTGTTGATATATATATATATATATATATAGTAAGTTGTTACTGCCTTTCAACGCGAAGAAAACATGTCGAAAAATACATTTTTAACTATACATTTATTTTATTTATTATGAACATCTATATAAAAAGGTTAACATATACATTTTTTTGGCCTTGCCTGTCTCACTAGGAAATCATGTGTCGAGACGGACTGGTTTACAATTTTTTTTTAAATATTAGTTAAAGTACATTTTTCAATAAAGCAAAAATATTTGACAAAAAATTTCAGGTTGGTATATATATAGATATATATATACCGACTATATATATGCCTATCAAATAATTTATTAATTTAGATAAACACGCACACGTGCTTTAACTTCAAAACGATAATGATGAAGCGGTCTTATGTCCGTAAACAGATTTCTTTTCAAGAACACTTGATTAGGGTGACCAGTCTGATGTTGCCTATTTTGACTTGGAAAAAGCATTAGACAAGATTGGCATCGACGTTTTCCTAAACAAGTCAAGTTCGTTTGGTTTTCTAATGGCTTCTTACTATGTTTTATTATGGTTCTTACTATGTATTTTCGAAATCGAAGGCATTTTGTTTCTTAAAACGGTTCCAGTTTTTTTCGAGTTCGTAGTTTTTGAAATGAAAACTTCTTTAGCACCGTCGTGATTTGAAACTTGATGAAAAGAAAAATAGCGACACACATACATCTATAGGATTTAGACTCCTCTTTGTGCGGTGCTTCATAGCCTATCGGTCTCTTCTTTGTGCGGTTCATCGTAGCCTCCCCACTCTACTTTAGTTTTCTGAAGATTTCACTTCTACCGCGTGTGAATTGCACACTCTGATTTTCTTTCTGGAGTTTCTCAGGGGTCTGTCATTGGACCGCTCACGTTTCCGTTCTTTACTAACAATTTTAACATTTTTATTTTTGCGTCTCTGCAGATATTAGATACCTATACCTACTACATTGTTAAAACGGTACAATTTTAACGACTTAGACCCTAAATCTGTAATGTTCCCTGAAAACTCAACAAAGTGGCATTTCAACAACTCTTTAAAAGTCATCAAATCAGTGATTATAAAATAGCCTATAAGCTCATTTAACGTAACCAAATTTTTTTTCATTACTTAATAATTTTAATTTATTTTTTTCATTACTGGAAAAGAAGTGATGATTGCTAAGTTGTCCGGTCACCATCTGTAATGATATAAAAGAAATGTACGAAATAGGCCACTTGCATCAAATTAAAAAAAAAAAAAACGATTTAGGCAAATATTCTAAGTCATTCCGTATTTTTTTTTAATCACATTTTTGAAAATCGGACATTTTTTTTATGAACCGGAAAGACGGGTCATAATTTTAAGGGTGCGAAAAAACGATAATTACATTGCCGAAAATCATTTAAAAAAATGTTTCAATTACACGGCGAAGGAATAACACTTCATTTGTAAGTACATAAGTACATTCAAATTACTTATTATTATCAATTATTATAAATATTACAATTAATTTTCACGTTTCCCGCCCGCGGTTTTACGCGTCATCAGAGAAAATTCTACTAAAGTAAAGGGTCTGGACGCGCAACAGCCAAATTACTGTTGCTAAGTAAACTTTACTACTTTAAAATAGACTAATCAGCCTAAACACTCTGTTTATTTGTTTCAACAACAAAAAACACATAAATCAGCAGTTCCAACAAGTATTGATGACAACCGCCACCATTTGAAAACTGTCGTTGCCCTATTGTATTTATTGTGTAGCTCGACACATCAAAATCCGACAGGCATCCGGACCTTTTATTCTAGTGGGCCTTAAGAAAAGGAGACAGTGAACGTTGCATCACAAAGTGACATAAGCATACGCTGCCCCACCATATATCTATGACATTCACACATGTACATTCTTTGATTGTCTGTCTTTATCACACAGGAATAAACTTTTGAATTTAGAAATTATACTGAATTCCACATTATATTGCGAGTATGTGAGACTATGGCGAGTCTATTTATAATATATATTGTCACGTCATTGATCTTTATCAAAAAATCAAACCAAAGGATAAGTTCGCATAGAACAAACAATAAATCTGGTGAACGTTATACGCAAATTAAAAAATTCGCCTGAATCAAAGTTTTGCCATATAAAAAAAATTTATCAGTGTGGAATTTTACAAAATTAAGGGAACATAATCGGAGACGGGACATTTTCATGAAGTAACGTCACGAGCTTAAATAATGGATTTATTTATTAAAAAAAAAAAACTACACATTTCTAAAAAAAAAAATTTACATTTTCGTAACATTAGTAAAAAAATCTATCCACACGATTTTTTCCAAGTCGTTATGAAATCCATGCAAGTGGTCTATTGCATCAATAACACCGTCATTCCAAAGGGCAGAAAAGTGGTTTGAGAGTCGTTGCTACTTGCTATTACGATGTGATTGAATCTATATACAATATACGTTATCATTTTCAAAGCATCAAGTCTTTGAAACGACCTGGCCCCTGATACTGAACTTTGTATCTAAGATGAAGCCATGCTAAATAATGCAAAATCATACAAAATCATATTGTTTTTGTTTTGAAAATTTGTTCGCCTAGAAGTATTATAGATGTAGAACATACCTTGGCCCTTAAAAAATAGGTAATTTTTTAGTCGTCTGTAATTAGATAGTCTTTTAAATAAGCCTATAAAAAAATAAAGTGTAAGATCTATAAAAAATGCTTTCACATCGAAACTCTCATATCCATAAACCCCTTTTCGGATATGGCTTTATTGTATAATATGGCAAATACTGTTTCTTTTACAATAATCTTTGATAATAATAAGATATCAAAAAAATGATATTTACGCCTAAACTTCCCAAATTAAAATAAAATATACATTTTCACGTTGTTATTTTACAAGCGCCCTTGAGGTGATTTTTCACGAAAACGGCGCTTTATAAATCAGCCAAATATTATTATTATTTTTAATACGGCCGCTAATCGACGAATTTGTTTTTTAAAAGTGAAACCTATGCCATCCACCGAAGAACTACTGAATACGCCACACCCATTTTCAGTCAGACCTCCCCCGGCCGTAGCGGGCAACAGACGTTAGTTTCGCGTCGCTTGATTTCGTGAAATCAATTTTAAATTTCCGTTTTGTGACAATAAATAATGCGTAAAAAAGGAGTTAATGTTTTTTAAAAGGTTTTTACAAAATCAACCTGTAAAAAAAATCTCAAATATCTTTTCCAACCTTTCCAAAAGCCTATTCTCAAGTATTTTCGAACTCCTCCCTTAACCCTAGAAAGATAACCTTATTTTTTAGTACTGAAAAGATAAACATGCGCCTGAGAGGCGCACAGTTTAAAAAACCGATTTATTAACAAAATGAAACAATTTTACTTTTTTTATATAACTTCAATCAAGTGTTTCATTTTTAATAAGTAAATAAAACAAAAATATATATTGTTATTATTTTATTTTTTAGGAAATATGTAAGGTTTTACAAAAAGTAACAAAAATGAGAGGAATTTTTTAGTGGTAACAAAATATATAAGGATATTTAAAAAATATAGTAAACTTTTTTAGTATTTTGTCTTACTAACTAATTAATTACGATATATTCAGTCTCAAATTACAAAAAATACTGAAAAAATAAAAAGTTTTAGACAGTTGTCATACAGTCATAAGCGTTGACATAGCACAACTGTGGTACTTATCGAACAACCGCAATCGTCCCTCGGCAGTGTTGACTAAAGACTGAGTTGGCTCGGAAACACAAGCTTGTACATGCGTCGGTTGAAAAAAGACAGCGATATATCGGTTTCGCGGGCGCCTCTGAGGTGCACGTTATCTCTCTAGGGTTAAAGGGGCATGAATTCCGATTTCGATTTTTTCCTGGACTATTGGATCGCCTTAATCAAAATAATCATGTTTCACGTGTTTCAAACCAATGATTTCTTCGTCAGGATGAACGACCAATTAAAGGCATGCGGATTAGGTTGTCGAGAAAACTCATATTTACGTTGATGCACGAAGTACCTAATACCTATGGCAGAACAGTAAGCACCTCTCGGCTGTGAAGAACGGGTCGCGATCGCGGTGACATTATTTTACCGTGACGTTATTATTTTAACACGGGCGTGGGTTTGTATGACATAAGTTCACATCTTTTTGGGTATTACGCAAGTGTTATAAATTGTGACGATGACTTCACAATAACACTCAACTATTATTACAAAACTGGGAAAGTGGTTGGCTTAGATCAGAATGCCCATAAATTTCAGGGCGTGACGAATAATTGCCTGGTTTTTATGTTCGTTCAGAGCGATTCAAGGGGAGTGTTTATTAACTAACTAATTAACCATAACGCAAGGGTAGGCAGAGAAGACAGACCGCCAAACAACTCGGTATAGGCACACACTTTTTGCCTCATTCACATCCATACATCGTCTCTTACATACTTTTCTATTATTCTGGCTCTTGACATGGCCCGGCTCAAGTATATATTTCACTTGCAATTTCTTCCTCGGGGGTCCCTGACTTCTTCTACCTTTCACATTTGCGACGTAAAATCTCTTCTTACGCTCCTTTTTTGTTCATTCGCTCTGCTTCCCCAAACCATCTGAGGGTTCCTTTCTTAATCTTATTCATTACGCTTACATCAGCTTTGCATTCTTTGCAGATCTCAACATTTCTCACAAGATCATATGGGATCAACATGGTTTTACCACACATACGCCTCAGGGATCTAATTTCTACATCATTCAGTTTACTTTCATCCTTCCTCTGCTAGTTCTATGCCTCACTGCAATACTCGATAAGTACCGGCACTCCAATGTGGACTGCTAATTTCCATTAATGGATATACATGCATTTATCTTACTTCATTATCTCTATATGCCTTTCATTCTCTCTTAAACATACTTTCCAGATCCACAAAATCATCCACCTGCTCCAAGTAACAGCCCCGAATCTGTAATTTATAATATATGTTTGTTTGAAAAAAAACATGATTCACAAAACGCCTGGCTCCCATGATTCACTAAGCGCACGTTGTTCTATAGATTATTCATTTAATTTTAAAACGCCCAGTTGGTTTTTAAACACATCCTAAGTTGATTTATGAACGCATCGTAAGTCGATTTTGAACGTGTGCATATATAGTGTACGTGATGTCTTTGCTAGGGGAATCCCCGTCGCATCTAAAACTGGGGGCTACACGAGCTGAGCCGAATAAACTCGAGCGATCGAACATCAGGCGAAGCGACGATACTCACCTCAAGAGAATGGACGCAACTCATCGGGAGGGGGCGCCACTATCAAGTTTCTGCCCCGGTTCGAACAAAATCGTACATCCGGGGCTACCAAGTATTCATCATTCACAACTATATTACACACTGCTTTGGTACTCGCTCTCGTACAGTGTTTATGGCAGTGGCGTAGCTACATACGTACGTAAACTACACTCAAAACATTAAAACGGTTTTTCTTTGATTCTGGCAGCACAAAGATAGTGTGCATCTAGAATTTTATAACTGCACTTCGAATAAGTATGCACAAACCTTTCGGCTATTTAACTTTTCTGTGATAATAAATTTAAAATATATACACCATGATATATGCGTGGAAGAAAAACGGTTTAAGTGTAATTTTTTGTGCGCTTTCAGCAGAGCGCACAACGCTTCGCGAATATAAAACACAAATCGACTATCAATTAGAACTAAAATGATACTGTTGTTATTTACATTTTTATTTAAAAATAATGTATGTGTTAGAAATAAAAACAAAACGTCTGTCATTAATATTTTGATTTTGATAATATATAAAACTTTAGAAAGATGTTAAGAAACTATAAACTAGAAAAAACTTTTAAGTCCTGACGCGAAAATCGAACCCGTGACTTTCCCAATCCAAATTTTTACAAGATTGATTGTGAAATTTTACACCGAATAATACAAGAATACACCGCTGTATTGTACGAGTATATACACAACTGATCACTGGACTGTGGCATCCTTTAATGTATTGTGAGACTAAAGGAAGAGGGAAGGGAAGAAAGAAATGTAGAATTTAGTGACATTAATTTTTTTTTTTTTTATTATTTATTTAAAATCAATAGAGAAATATTTCGAAAAAAATATAAAAATCGAATCAGGGTAGTATCTCTAAATCAGTTCGTTTTTGGGGTTGAGTTTTGCATTTCTTTTCCTGTGCAACTAACTTCTCACAGTACTTGGCCGCCTGCAGCTTATTATATTGTTGGCGGAATTGTCGATTGTGAGACTACGGGTACATTGCTATACATATCGCAGTCCTGTGCACTGTGCAGCGAAGTAATGGCGTTCATTATTTTTTGCAGAATAGTACAAGTACTGCCAATAGAATTATTTCTATATAGTTATATTTACACTCCTCCGTCCATATCAGTGATTTACAAAGTGGTCCAGGTAGACCCCTAGCATGATAAAAAATGGGGTTTACAAGTTGTAAGTGAGGGTCCACGAAAATGTATCTGGTTTCGATAGCAAAGAACAAAAACCGAAGCCAAATATTGATAATTTTCTGTCAATACATCAATTACATCCCTCCCATTAAAATTATGATTATTATTTTATGATTGTTGATTTATATCGTTGAAGTTAAGGTACGTTATAAATGTTTAATTTTAATTCTATTAAGTTCGTAATCTCATTTTAATAAAAAGAACATAAGAAAATACATTATTTTTCTTTTACCACTCTGAATTTAGGATTGGAATTCAGCCGCGACGCAAATTTCCATCGTTAGATCTAATCTTCACATTTTTGACGAGTTTTGGGAATATGGTAGAAATGTAGCAGTAGGGGGTCCACCGGAACCAGTAAAATTTTGAAAGTGGTCTAACGATAAAAAAAAGTTTGGAAACCTCTGATTTACATCATCATTTATTTCCCCCCGTAAAATGATATTCGAGGGGCACTTGTGGTAACGACATGTTTTCCATCTCCATGGCATTTATTTTCGTTTCTAATGGAATTGAAACGATTTTGAAGCGTTGAGTAAGTAAACTTAGAACTAACGGCTAGCTATGGGCATAATCAAGGTAATATGCATTTCGAAATAATCGATTAAACTTTTAACCCGCCCGCGCTCGCGCCCGCCCCAACACGTCATGTTTGTATTTTTAGTTAACACTGTGAGGTCTTCTCCTCTTTATTTTTATTTTTTATGAAAATATTATATTAATTTATAATGGCTCTAGCGGGCTTTTACGTGATACTTTTGCAATTGATGACAGTATTTAAGTATAACATTATAAATATAGTTGTAGTACTCGTAAGAAAACAACACGCATGTATATAATAAATTTTGTTGTAAATTAGCAAAATACTAATAAGATGAAGAAAATTTAATAAAAATATAAAAAGCCTTGAATAGTTAGTAAAATGAAATACAACATAGAAAAACAAGTGTTAAAATATCAATAAAACAGAATAAGTAAGAATGTAATTTACTAGTAAGGTAGAGAATATTATAGAAAAAAATTTAAAAATAAAAAATTTGTACCAATTAAATACTAAAACAATCAAAAAATAGAATTTCAATAATTAATTTTGCAAAAGGCAGTCATTTTAAATACATGTAGGATTACGAAAGATTTTTTAAATATTTATATTGAGGGATCAGTAGGATTTATCGGACCAGTTAGGATTTCATCAGAGCCGAACCTTCTGATATGAAAATATCTGGAGTCGGTGAAATATTTTCCCATTATGTTTCTGGTGGATTGACGTATTGTTCTTGTATTGTTTTGTATTTATTATACTTATATAGTGCACTTACATTGCGTGAATTTACTAGATAATCATTTGTGGAAAAGTGTGTGGAAGGGTTTAGTCTTTTATTTGGGAAATATTTAACCCGGACATAAAATCTGGAGCACCGTAATCCTGACATAAAACAAATTGTAATATATAAAATCTAGTTTGTAAGGTATATGCAAACAATTATTTGGGTGTGTTACAACAGATAACACATAGGTACACATAAGGATGTGATTTACTCATAAGGAAGATTAAAATAGAATATTTTATAAAAGAAAAATAATAAAAGTTGTTTACGATTATTAGCAGATAGAAATGAAATTAGTTGACCTCCAAATCTTGCAAACTTGTCAACACGAAATCATTACATAGTATAAAATGAAGTCGCTCAAAATGTATGTACGCTTAGATCTTTTAAACTACGCAACGGATTTTCATGCGGTTTACAAGAGATTCAAGAGGAAGGTTTATATGTATAATACATGATTATTATAGTAGAGAAAAGCCAAGAAATTCAAATATTCAATTCAGGCAGCGGGCAGATAGTATAAAATGAAGTCGCTAAAATGTACGTAGGTACGCTCAGATCTTTTAAACTACGCAAAGGATTTTCATGCGGTTTTCACCAATAGATAGAGTGATTTAAGAGAAAGGTTAATATGTATAAAACATGCTTATTATAGTAGAGAAAAGCTTCTAAATTCAAATATTCAATTCAGGCAGCGGTCAGCTGGCAAGCGGGAGGTGTGGATTTTATAAAGGTTGGGTAATGGCGTTGTGTTTCGTTCATAAAATATTTATGAGTTTGCAGTGTTTATTTGTAAGACGATGGATTATAGGAACTGGTGAATAAACATAGTATTTAGTATTATATTAATAATGTGGTAATAACGACCAGAGGGGAAAACGTCATAGAAATAGACTGACTAGAAAAAACTAACGATCATGAATACTTGGTTTCAAAACCTTAAACGCCGCCTGTATTAAAAATTAAATAGACTATATTACAGATCAATCGAGATGGCGAAGCTCAATAACAAATGTCAAAACATTTATTATTGCTGAATACGGCTCCGACCACCAACTACTTGTAGCGGACTTTAAGCTTTATATCAAAAAAAATTTAAGGCTCACAAAGAAACGCACAAGAGTGGAAGATTATCAACAGGCATTTCCAGATGACTTTAAAGATAAAATTAATAACTCCATGCCCGAAAACTAAAATGCTAACGAACTATGGGAGAATCTTTAAAATGCTATTTTGAAATCAGCGGAAGAGATCCAAACTCAAAAACATACAAAATAAAATTCGCAAAACATGGATATCTGATGGTACCTGACAAACGGTCCAATCTAGGAAAGAAGAACACGAAAAGTAAATGTATAAGCATTATGCACTCAACTCGAGAAATCACAATATTCGTCTATTTTAAAACTTATACAAAAACAATGCAGACCAGACAAAAACAAATATCTGATCGAATATCAAATAGAAACTCTCGTGAACACATTAACGACCAAAGATTTCTATAAAAGGGTTAAATTACTCACGATTTTAAGCCAAAGGACCATGGAAGACAAGGATGGCAACCCTATTCACGAGTTACCGAATTACCTAATTGAATCCGAAGGCTTATCGATAACATTAACATTACCGGACTATCAACTACATCATTTAAAATTTTATATAGAAATACCTTTATAATAAACTAGCTGGGTTACCCGGCTTCGCTCAGGACAACATTCGAGAGTGTTCTGGAATGTTCCACACTGATGTTCCCGATTCCCTATTCCCGAAAATTCCACGACATACTCTGCCACTCCTACCAGAATTTTCTAGAGCTCTATGGAACCTTCTAGAACTTTCCGGAAGATTGTTCTCGAAATTTTAAGAGGCCGAAACTTCCACCCCTTATATCTTTAAAAGCACGCCCTTTAGGTAAAAACGGTAACCCTTATTCCCTAGGGGGGATAGAGATCTACCAAACCATATAACTCCCTTGATCGTACCGGGACTCGTTTCTGAGTTTTTACGGTCCGCACTTTTTTTAACTTTATTTTAATATATATAGCTGTTTCCCGGCATGCGTTGCAATGCCATATTCGCCAACCCCCCTGGCACTTCATTTCTTGACTCTTCTCCCGCCCGGCCCGTAGCCGAAACTTTTTTCTAATACTAACATTTTTAAACTCGTGATATCTTTCTAATTAAATATCCGAATTGGAAAATTCAAAAAGTTAAATAAAGGTATTAAAGCTGTCTTGAATATGAAGTAATTTATTTTGATAAGGATTAAAATCAAGATACAAATAAAGAGCCTTTTCAAGCGGCGACATTTTAATTAATTTTTTTAAATAAAAGAATACTTATTGTGGCATAACCATAATAGTTAGACATATGCGGTTGTGACCTTTTTTGTAAATAATGATGTTTTCTACAAAGTCGTGCTACATTATTTTATTCTATCATCAATAGTTTTCGCAGCGCACGCGATGTAACGAATATTTTAGGTAATTTTTTTACACCTTGGGTTGCATTATTGAAGTTTTAGTAAGGATGCCTATTTTTTTTTTAAATATAATTTAACCTATGTTACTTAGGGATAGTGTAGCTTCCCAACAGCGAAAGAATTTTTCAAATCGGTTCAGTAGTTTCGGAGCCTATTCAATGCAAACAAACAAACAAACAAATCTTACCTCTTTATATAGTGTAAGTAGATAAGCAGATAAGTTAGTGAACATCCTTATATTTAAGCATACCTATTTATATAATTTAAAAGCGTGGTGAAGTTCAATATAATTGAATAAGGAATATCCATTTTACAATTCTTTCAACAGCTTGTACATGAATGTTACAATGAAGGTTCCAGACGGGAGAATTATACTGAAGTTGACTTCTAACAAAGGCAAAATATAACATTTTAACACACTTTTCACTGTTAAAATTTCTAGTTAGCCTAGCTATAAATCCCATCATTTTTAAGCCCTTATTACATATGACAATGTGGATAATGGCCAAACGACTGGGTTGCATGTTTAAAAAATGGGTTGTTTGTATAATTCCTCTTATACTCGTTACTATATTATTTTTTATTCTAGAAAAAATAATAAGTAGGTATTATCTCGGTTTTCTTTTATGAAAGTACTTCGGACCGTTATCTGACCTAATTTCGAATGTGACAAAAACGTTTCCAACATGTCAACTAAATGCATGCAAATTACATGCCTGCTATAATTCGATTAATAAAACTATAATATTAAAGTTTAATTACGGTGAATATATAATATAATGAAAGAGCACCATGTTGCGGAATGTTGCGGAAACAAGTATGGTACCGCCATGGTATGGTACCTGGAGCAGGCAGCAGGAAGTGTGTTGCATAAAGTTCATTGTGTTGAATAATAATTACGGCGTCATTGTTCGAGAGACAGCGACCTCTTCACAACACATTACACTCTGTTATGAATTATCATTGCTCGCACGCACTACCACATTCTACTAATAGCTGCATCCCGACCCGACCGTAGGAACTAGGAACCTTCCTATACGAACAGATTGCCGAAAGAAACAAAAGCAATGGTAAGTATGTATTTATATTTTGACATGGTTTAGATTATTTATAATATGACAATAAGCCTACATATTACAGCGCCAAATCTACTACTGCTATAGATAGGAGCCTCAGCACGGGTAAAGCACCCAGTGAGACCCAAATTATCAAATCTATGTACATAAAAATCAAAATTATTTGCATCTATGTATGTGAGTTGTAAATTCATTCTGAGTTCAGTTGTATGTTTATTTATATTTATATTGATTTGTATGAAAAATGTATGAAAAAATGTTGAATTTTTAGATATAAGATGTAAAATTATAACATTTTTTAAACAATGTAACTTAACTATAAGCACCTGCTGACAAGCCAATTTAATTGATAATATTATTAAGCATAGGAAATGTTTGAAACTATCAAAAGTTCTTCTTTCCACCCTCGCGAAGGTTTCTGGATTATTACAACCGAAATAATACATCTAAAAAGTATTTTAATCTTTACTAAAACTCCTACGAAACTGTCAACGTGTCACATTTTGAGATTGGCATTTTGCAAACCATCAAGTTTTCAATCAAAGTTCAATTTTCGAAACAACTCTTTAAATGAATGAATTTAATTGAAGTATGCACCTTGCACCTATGATAATCACCCAAAGCGAATACTTGAATCGAATCAAGAATTATAGATATTTTAAGATATTTAGACCACACGACTGAAGTAAAACTTCACTAACTAATACAAGAAGAGAGAAATAAAATGTGCGCGCGCACTGCTCTCTCTTGCTCCTGCAGTGTGATACAGACAATAGGCCTGCACTGTGTCTTAGATATAGATAGAAATAAAATATGTGCTCGCATATCTCTCTCTCTTGTCCCCAACATATATATATATATATATATATACAAAACGTAACTCTCTCTCTTTCCACCTTCACTAACTTATATCTCCCTCTCAACTTCCGTTCGCCTCGCCCGATCACACTTTTCACCAGCTTACTCCCCAAGTCAAGCTTGCGTAAAGAAGTTTTACTTCAAAAAGTATATATTAAATATTATTACTAAAATATTTACCAGGATTAAAAAATAACATGTGATCCCAATTATATCTCTGCTTGCGAACTGTAAGTAAATTTCTCTAGAATAATCAAGTGACTTCCCAGATAAGTAAAGATAATTTTTCTACCTGTACAGAACATAAATAAATAATAATATAAATATATGTTTATTTTAACACAACAACGCGTGGCGTTGATTGGTCAGATGTATTGTACATATAAGTATATCGACGACCGGCCGGAGCGCAGCGGTAAGACGCTTGACTAGCGCAGCGAAGGTCGCGGGATCGAATCCCGGCGTGGCAAATAAATTTTATTGGTTTAATTTGTGTTATTTCACAATTTATTCATTTAAAATAATAAATAGTATATTTTCGGCACGTTCCAGAGTGGAAGATACTCTCTGTATCGCCCTGGTGTAAGACCACCATTCAGAATTGAAACGTTGCTTGAAACGGCATTAGCCGTGTTTGGTGACCAGATCTGAATAGCCAGGTACTTCCCCACCTTCCTCTTCCCTATCTCCTTCCCCTCCCCACTACCCGCAGCCTCACAACATACTCCATTTGGGGATGCCATAGTCTCACTGGCTTCAGACGGGAGCAGTTGGGACTCTTGTGAGGTATTCATGTAAAAAAAAAAAATCTCTATGATATAGTGTTGTACCAGTGATGCAATCCTAAAGTTGTTATAATAGTTTATTTTGTTGTTTTGCAGGTCAGTAGGTCTTTAGTAAGTTTCATCAAATAATTCAAATATTATTATAATTAATTAAGCATTGAAGAAAATCGGATAAAATACTTCTGAATCTCGATTAGTGGAAAATTCCAATTCAGAATGCAAAACAAAACAAACAAGGCAGAAATTATGTATTTAAAAACTAAAATAAAAATATGTCTGAGAGAACAACAGAGAGTGTTAATCAACATGCAAACATGAAGGCAATGTTAAAATAACCTAACCTACCTCTTCCCCGAATTCTTCCCTCCCCTTCTCCTTTCAGATCCACAATATACTAAACATACCCTGGCTTACTTAGACTTACGGATTTCAATACTTCGTTTGTATGGAAACACTATGGTACGAAACTAAACATGATTTTTAATTCAATGGCGTAAGCCAGAGATACCCCTTATGAAGACGGTATTTCAAAGAAAATTCACCCAGCATTCATATTTCTTAGTACATATTTAGATTTAGATGGTGCAAGTATGATTGAAAGATTGATTGGTATGATTGATGTTCCCCAAAATTTTGGGCATAAATACTCGTGTAATAATGTAAGCAGCAGGAGCGGAGGAACAAAATCATGAGAGGTTCTTATAGTGTGCAAACTCTAATGCAGTGACTCTTAATTTTTTAAATTCCTTTATGGCCGTTTTGGAGGTCTGGTAAAGAGTTTTTAAATACATTTTAGCAAGCTTTGCAGAAGTTGCTGCGAGTGGGCATTGTATCAAAATAGAAAATAAGCTCATTCACGAGCCATGCACATTGCACACTGATACTCTGACACACTTTCTTTAGGCGCAACGATTTGACAAGTTCTTTTACATAAACTGTAGTTTATCACGCACAAACATTTAAACTGAGAGATAATAGACAATGTCACTGTGATTCATATAAAATAAAGGCTCATTCAAAAAGTTTAAAAAAATAGCACCTATGAGTGAAAGTTTTAGATGTCATTATGTTGTGGTTCAAAAATAAACATAGCTTATTGTCACTGTTAGACATTATCAAATTTATGTGATTTAAAAAAAATTCAATAACCATCTTTCAACACTGTTCATGTTATAAAATACCTTTTTGCTCTTCATTGTCTTTTTAAACAAATAATAAGTTTCTCAGAAGCTTTAAAAAATTCGTACAAAAAATATTTTTTTCATGTTTTTTATTTTACATTAGCTATTACACATTCCCTCGGGCCCTACGTCATCTTTAGGGATGTCTGTGTGGATGGTCTTCTTATAGAAAGGACGGAGAAGAAGTTCTAGGAAGGAGAAAGGGGTAGGTAGGAATCTGGAGTCACTGTGTCCAGGAGTGACGGACATATGAATCCATATCTCCCACCACGATGAAATTTGTGGTTTTATTGGGTTTTATAAAATTTTGTAATTATAATGGTGTCAGGTGATGGGTCAAGAGAGTCCAGCTGAAGAAGTCAAGAGGACTCCCTCAACCAGTCTCTCCCTATCCGGCCTGCCATGCAGTAAGGGGGCAAACAAAATCGCCGTCAAGATCTAGACAAACCTCACCCCACGAACCCGGTTATCCTACTAAGTAAACAAACAAAGCGAACCGTAATTTATTGAATAACCAACACCTCTACCATGGTCTCGCAGAGGTGTTGGTTATCGAATAAATCGTTGAAAGTAGAAATATTTTGTCTTCATGCTCTCTGTTTTTAAAGTTTTCAACTCTTGCAAAATGTTGTTTGTAGATCGCTGTAAGATCATGGCGTGTTTACATTGTTCGGTAAAAACGCGGAAGAGGTTAGAAGTTATGACACAACAATGCAAAGATTCAAAAAGTTTTGCGCCAGGTAGTACTCGTACAAACCTTAGGTACCTATTGTCGTGGTGGACAGGAACAAGCATGAAAAATACATAATTCCGTAACTCATAAAATCACGGTAAACATAAATAATTAGTACGTGCAGTTCAAACCAAATGAAAACAAAATGTATGCAGTTCACACGCGGTAGAAGTGAACCCTTCAGAAAACTAAAGTACCTAGACAAAAGTGGGGAGGCTATGAAGCACGGCACGAAGAGGAGACCGATTATTCGGTCTCATTCTCTCACAAGCTAAACCCTATGGATGTATGTGTTTGTCTATTTAGTGTCGCTTTTTCGTTTCACCGAGTTTCAAATCACAACGCTTCTAAAGAAGTTTTCACTTCCAAAACATACTGAATACGATATTATCTGTTTCGCTAAACATATAAATAATTTTATTAAATCACTAAAGACAATATTAGCGACTCTCAATTAAAAATCGAGAACGAGTAGAAAGAAAGAACGAGTCGAAGAAACGACCCGTTATCATGTGACAAATTTCAACCGTGTACATAAGTTGGGCATGTTTCCCGACATTTTGACGTGTTTCCCGACTATGCACCGGTGCCGAAGGGATCAATGACGCTAATTCCTCGGAGCATCTTCCATTGTAATACCGGTAGAATAAGGATAGCATTCCCACCCGACGCCTGTTAAGATGGGGGAATGTATCAAATGGACCGCCCGTTTTTGCACAGAGTCGAGGGTATTTTTCAGGTATTTTGGAGCTTCACTGAACTGTATCATAATTCGGCTAAGAACTACCTGCATTACCTGACTTCATTTTCTTAACGCATATATTCATCGGCTGCTATCTTTATATGTGACTAGCTGGTTCCCGGCATGCGTTGTTATGCCATTTAATAAAGAAATTGTTTCTCCCTGCGTGTCCTTTCCAATTCGTCCCGTTCCCCTTCCGCCTCCTCTTCCCCTCCCGTGTCCCCTTCCCTTCTCGCGTTCCCACTCCGCCTCCTCCACCTTCCCTCCCCTTAATCCACTTCCCCCTCCCCCCGTCCCGTGAACCCCCTCCCCTCCTCCTTACAGGTTCCCCTCCCCCCTCCCGCATTACATACATTCAGTCACGGTACACACAGCTCGCGTGCCACCTATTGCAATTTTTTTATTCACCAGTAGTTTTCTAAAAACCTTGTCCTAACAAAAAACGAAAACAAAAAAAAAAAATTATCAAATTTGGTGCAGTCGTTCTGAAGTTATTCGCGTACATACATTTCGGCGATTCATTTTTATTTTTTTATTTATATTTGTATAGATTACAAGATTCCCAAAGATGACGTAGGCCCTAAGGGAAATTATTTCCTCATGGCACCCTGTGTGTAAAAAAATGTAAAAAAATCCTCTAACCTTATAATTTTTTTGTAATAATTGCCCTTTTCATTTTTTATAAAAAAGCGAGCATGAGAGAGTGATTATTACTGGCATTTGTATCTCAGTGTGGACCTTAATCAGGCGGTTGTGTGAAATACTTTGTATGAGGAGGGGTTATTTAAATGAAATAGTGTATTGCTTTGACACGGCTACAATCTATTTAGGTATTAATGAAGTACAAAAAATAACAATCAGGGCTAACTTAAATTCTGAATGGGCATAATAAGGAGCGTTAGTACTATTTAATCTTGAGGAGTTGATGTGTGGGCGATGTCCATATTGTGTAGATGATCCATGCTGCTGCCTTCGGAGATGTGCGGTCAGCTCCCTCCGCTGCTAACGGCAGGCTGGAGCAACTGACAGTTACTCCAGCCCCGCAGTTTCCCGGAGACGTCCAGTCCCAGGGCGTTTGCCAGCCAGCCGACTAAGTTGATGGCGGCCAAGGTCAGCGATCTTGGGCCGCATCTCTGCAAGCACCTCTGGCTCCAGTTGTAATCGGAAAGCTGCTGATCCAGGATTTAATTAATGTGCTGATGGTCTACAGTAATGGATGACGCTGATGGCCAAGGATTTAATGATCTTCACATGTTGTAAAATATGGCGAACTATGACTATGTGATTGCGTCGACGAGTCACAGGGACGGTGGCCGAAGTCACGCGTGGCTTGTCAAGGAATCAGTTGCTTAATAGGGAGTACGGGCGGCATTTTTCAATACAAACGTATTCCCCGTTTATCTCTCTCGATTTTGACCCTAGAGCAAATATTTTTTTGTATAATATAGATAACGACCACTAGCGTATCTACATATACATAGCGTATCTATTATATACTTCTTATAGAAGTTAGGACCTTCCAAAAATGAATAAAATTGCCTGGTTTAAACGCCGTCAAAATACGTTCAGTATACAAACTAAACATTGTATTTTTAAAAATTCAAAACGTACCGACATAGAATATTTTCTACTAATACAGTTAGTAAAAAAATTTAAAATCGGTCCAGTTTTAGAGAAGAAAAATGGGGAATACAAAACATCGATTTTGAAGATTTTATTTAGGTATTTTCGGTCCGATGTGCAGTTGTCCCTTTCGCTCAGTTCCCCTGAAGGGAGCCAGGAGAAAAGGGTTTTGACAAATACATACAAAGCGAAGTAGTGATGCAACGAATTTTATCGATAAACCACTAGTGTTGTCTTTCCCCGAGTAATCGATATTTTTCATTAGTTTTTTTTCTGTTTAGTGACTAATCGCGGTATACCAATACTGACCGAGCTTTCATACTAAAATTGTGCCAAATTAAAATTGTTTATGTCAAGTACTATAATAAATTTTCAATTTGGGAGGCGTTATAGGTACCACCAGGCTGGGCAGTATTTTAATTACTTGTAATTTAAATACGTATTTGAAATACAAATACGTATTTTGTATTTGTATTTCAATTACTTCCTTTAAATGTATTTGAAGAATTGAATACATTTAGCGATCTTAATAATGATAATGAAAAATAAACTGACAAAGATAAAATTAATATATAGTGAAAACGTTAGAATCCAGAGCAATATATGTTAATATTTAGAGTTATTGCACTGTTGTATTATACTTTTCATTGGTTTGAATTGTACATTTTTGTGTCATAGTATTAGATCAAGCGCTATAGGAATAATTTTACTGAATACTAGATTAATTTTAAGTTAATTACAGTAGAGCGCACTTAAAGGGAAATAACACAAAACTGCACTACCTACCTATGCAAATATAATGTTATTATAAATTATTATCTAAAAGGCGGCCCCTAGACGACACAATTATATTGAGTCTTGGGGTGAATATCGAAGATTGCGCAATGATTAAATAAAAATTAAACTCGCATAAATTTAGTTCAATCATTGCGCAATCTTCAATATTAACCCCAAACGGTCAATAATATTGGACAATTCGTAATATTGCTCAATATTATTGATCGTCTAGGGGCCGCCTTACCACCTGGGTCCTATAAAAAATTACAAAAATTTCCCACAAAAGTTTACAAGTGGAGCGGAGATAAGACGTGTCTTTTGAGCAATATGATTTGTCAATTTTTGCACGTCTGTGTTTCAGAGGGAATAACCAGACACAATCGGAAATATGTAATTTTTAAATCAAATTTTATACGTATTGACTCTTTTCCACAAAAAAATATAAATTGATTTCGAAAGACTGTTCTTTTATCTAGTAAACCTTTGTTTTAAATTTTGAGAAAATATGTTTATTTTTAGTACAATAACGTTTTACCGTAGGTCGTTTGCAGATTTGTTAAATTTTCAAACAAAAGTTTGTATTATACAACACACATTTCAAATCATATAATCTCATGCAGCAAAATAAATCAATAAATAATTATTTCGAAAAGCAATTTTTCAGTTTTTGAATTTTAGTTCAAATAAAATCATAATAAAAAAAAAGATCCGCGCCCTTGTTTTTGACGAAAATACTTCAGTTTGTCTATTTACATACATATATTACAAACATATATTTGTAAAAAAAAATGTATATTTTGCTTACCACAGCCAGCCATTTATTTTAAAACGAAGCTATAGTAATGCTTTATCTGTTATAACCATAGATGTCGTAAATCCGAAATTCGTAGATTATTTTAGAGCGATTTTGAAAATACATTTTATAAATATTTTTTGAAAAATTTTAAAAATTATCTTCTGGGAAATATCGAGCAATCGAGGCAAATTTATTTATTTCACGTGGTCGCTCCAGTGGTTAGACATAACGAAAAAATTATAAATACTTATAATCAAAAAATTATACAAAATGTAGATAATTTTAATAGTTCTATCATCATGAGTTTTGAGCATTTTTGAATGTAGGTATTTATCAAAGATAATTTTGAATGAAATAAAATCATGATTGAGTTATTATGTCAAAATGCTGATATGGAGAATAATTATTTTTTTCTCATGGGAACCGCCCTGTACAGTTGCAAGGGTACGATCGAAAGACCATCGTTAGGTGAAATTTGAATTCTCGGCCGCTGGTTAATGGCTCTTAACACTGCTCAGCTTTGCTCCTATGGAAACGCACCCTTAGATAAGGGCACTTACGACAATTTATTGCAACCAAAGGTTCTACCAAAACCAAATGTATTTTGTAATTTGTATTTTGTATTTCAAATAAAAAAATGGTTTTGTATTTTGTATTTCAAATACACGACTTAAAAGTATATTGTATTTTGAATACATTCGAAAAGGTATTTTGTAATGTATTTATTACAAAATTAGTATTATATGTATTTTAATTACAGCAAAGCATGTATTTTGTCCAGCCCTGGGTACCACCGCCCCGGGAACTATTTATTGGATAACCAACACCCCCGCCACTTGGTCACCCCAAGTAGTCCGCTATGTTTGGTGACTGAGCATGGGTTCCCGGGTTCACGGGTGAGGTTTGCATGGGTTTTGGTGGCGGATGATTTTTTCCACTTACTGCGTGGCGGGTTGGATTGGGAGAAACTGGAAGAGGGAGGTCTTTTGATCTCTACAGCCGGACTCTCTCCGCCATAATTTAATATGGCGGAGAGAGTAAAAAATCTGTTTCAAATTTTCGGTTGAGAGTCGCTTACATTGCCTTCAGTGATTAATTGAAATTTTTTTGTTTGTAAACGCTTTAGTGTACAAATTATTAATTTTTTCTACAAGTAGACAATGAAATTGAAACAATTTATGACTTAGATCTTTCTCTCGCCCGTAAATTTCTTGGTATTCGACCGTCAATTATTTCTGGTAAAAGGCATTGGTGGTAAAAGTTTTATAACAATGGTTCGATTTTTTGCAAGATTGAATCGTCCCTTTCTATTTTTTCAAACAGAAAACATTTAGGACTCCACACAACAAAATAACAGTAATTACGACGAGTAATAAATATGTAACTGGCCTTGTACTTGGTAGAAGTAATTGTGATTTATTAAAGCATTGTCTTCAATTTTACAGTAATCATTTTTTTTTGTTCAATTCCTTCTTCTGGTGACATATTTGCTATACTATATGGGCATTTAACTTCAATTATAAAATCCTTGCCGATAAGGCCATCCGGACTTGCTGATAATTTTTTTGTTTTCATCGATAAATAGTCCACAGGCGAATACCTCTAATTTTGTTTCTTTTGTAAATTGCTCAATTATTTGGTTTTCATTTTCTTTCCCATAATTTGTGGCCATATTTCCTTTAAATGGCGAGTACAGTAACGAGATTAGTACTCTTGCAAATGAGCAATTTTTTAGCCGCATCTTACATATTTGTACAAAGTTAGATGCTGTTAGCCTCTTACGCCTTTCTCTCTTACGCCCACAAATTATAATTGCTTTGGCCCACCGTATTTCGTTCGAGTTCTTCCTTATTCGATGGAGATAATTCTTTGAGAAATTCTTCTTTTTTCGTTTCAAATAATGCAGGTGGCATATCTGGTTCTAATTCCAATTGACCATAATTTTCATCAGGTCCTGTAACTTTTTTTCTCTTTTCTATCGTGTTTTCGTTATACCTTAGTTTTCTTTTTCGACACCTCTGTCTTGTCTCCTTCGAACATCGTTTTCTTTCTTTAAAATACCAGGACTGTGGCCTTGGATTTTTGTTTGTATTCGTGAATGGGTTGCCATTTCACTATTTCATAAAGTTACTGCTCCAAAACATCTTGCTGGGTATGATCCCCTTTTAGTAAAATTTACTCTTTTTCCACCTATAAATTTGGCAATAACGTTGTTGAATTGCTCCACAGTGTTATTATAAGACTCTCTGCATGTGCTATTATTAGAGACAACAATAATTGTTGAATATCAGTCCATATTCCACAATCTTGAAGATCGCTTACTAAATTTGGATCATTAGTATACTTCTCCGACTTGAAATAGTATGACTAACATTTTGTATAATTTTTTGTATCACCAAAAACATGGTTTGCGGCATTTTTTATGTCCATTGTCAGATTTTTTTACTTTATCACTCTTTGTGCCGTATTTTCTTGCTCCAACTCCTGTAATTTACTGCTCCAACTATAAGTTTTCTCATTCGTAAAACGTTTGCTTCAACCTTTTTCCTTATGTGAACTGGTACAAAGCCTTTAGCGTTGTTGGTTTTTTTTCCAAGTGCTTTAATTTTGTTGCAAAAATTGCGAAGCAAGTGATTTTTGCACTCAATTTTTTGTACTATGAAGTTGGGCCCATATGGCATTTGCTGCAAAAAAAAATTTCATGATGCTGGAGTCGCCATCTCCAAGTAGTTTATTGAATTTCAATCCATGCATTTCAATGCTTCTCGAGAACTCTTCTGCTATAAGGTGGGCTTCTATGGCATTAGCACTGTCACGCCAGTTTTTGAAGCACCTGTTTTCAGATGTTTCTACATGTAGTTTTGTAGCTCTAGCACATATGCAGCAGTATGAGTTTCACACTCCCAGAAATAAAACCATTTAGTAGTTCGCAGTCCAACTATGCACCCCGCACGAGATGAGGAGCTAAATCCACTTTTATATGATCTCTTTGCCCAAGAGCCATTTGCAACTACCGTCACCAAAGGGTACCCTCCCTCGTCTATGTCACCATTTAAAATTGCTAGCCTTTTTTCTTCTTCACCAGCTGTGATCATTTCTTCTAAGGCACATTCTTCAATTGTTGGCGCTAAACATTATTCCATGTTCGTGTAAGTTGAACATATTTGGCATAATAATTACCCCACAAATTTCGTTCCATTGTGAATATCCATTTCCTGTACATATTACTCCTTCGACGACAGCAGTATTTACAGACACTTTCAGTTTCGGGTCTACCGAGTGTACATATTCTATTTTCTTGCACTTTTTGCACTCGAAAACATATTGGCTTAGAAAACCATTTCGTCGTTCCTTCACAAATTTTAAATCGGAAAATGTGCAGTTGGTGTATCGTGCTTTATATTTGAAATCTCTGAAAACAAATATTTTATTTCAACAATTCTTCGACCTTCGTGAATATGGGTTTCATCAATATGGTCTGGTTCCATCAGAAAATCGTCAAGCGTTGTTGGTGATGAAGAATTTGCGTTTTCTTCTATATTTGGAGAAAATTATTCATCCCTGGAAGGTTCACGCATTTTGTGAAGATGTATCTAAATTTCTGGCAGCATCATTGATGACATCCATATCCAGTGCCGGGCAAAGGGTGGGGGGGGCGACCCCCCCCCCCCCCCCCCCCAAGTCTCGGTCCTGGGGGGCCCCAAAAACCTCCATGTTCCTTTGATCAAATTCTAAACAAGGCTTCAAGGCACCACTGAAAAAAAAAAGTTTTTTAATTTCATTTTGTGATTGATGCACTTGTTAAAAATGCTCTCGCCAAATTTTTAAAAAATAAATTCGAAAAATTGTCGGAGATACTACATTTTATGTGAAACCGTTTGAAACAGTTTGCATGTTGAATTATCCTTCAGCAAAACATTGAACGCGTTTTATTTTTGAATGTATTTTATTTTCTTTTTTTGTATCACTCTCAATTTTACGAATTTCCTTACAAAATTTGGTGAAAGAATTATTAACAAATGCATATTTTAGAAAATAAAATAAAAAAGGATGTTTTTTTTTTTTAGTGAGCCGGTGCCTTTAAAATATGCTTAGTACCTACCTAAGAGGTGATTTGGAGTTGGGAGGTCCCATACAAACATCATCCCATACAAATAAAATAGAAATAAATAAATACAGCCTGGACCAGTAATTTCAAATTTAAAAAAATAAAATTACTACTACTAATCTTTATAATGTCTATACAGTTTTACTTCCAGTTTCACTTACGTATTGCACTTCGTATTATTTATATTAACTTAGGCCCATTGTTAAAGGTTATCTTATCATTACAGATAATAAAGATAGTAAAAAATTAGGTAAGTAATTTAAAAGATTCAGTAGCGGAGTAACGGGGGGACGGACGGAAGGGGCGGCGGGGGCTCTCAAACGCCTCCATAGAAATTCCCCCGATAGAAAAAAATCACTAAGTTTGCTCCTAAAATTATTGTAAACACGTTTGTTTCAGTTACTTTACAAGTTATAGTTGTGAAAAAATTCACATTGTTTTTTTTAATGATACTTAAGACGCCTTCCACGAGATTTTGGCTCTATTTTAAACGAGTCGTGTTTTATTAAACATTTTCACAATTTTTGGTCGAATTTATCGCGCTTAAATATTAGCGCGCTCCTCTAACATTCGTAATTATATATCTCTCCATCTTCTTCTTTTTGAGGGCGGATGCGGTGCCTTAAGACATGGTGCAAGCAAAACGGATGTATAGTTTTTCTAATATGGTTCCAGGTTGGAAAACGTAGTTTCGAGAAAAATGCGTTCAAAGTTTTTCTGAAGGTACATACAAACGTACGTACGTATGTACGTACATACAGTTTGAAGAAGTGGCACTCGACACAGCCTCGGCTGTTCCCAAGGTATGGTGGCGTTATGTCGATGATGTCTTCGCCATTTGGCCTCATGGAACAGAAAAATTAAATAAATTTCTGGATCATCTTAATTCACTCCACAGTAAAATTAAGTTCACAATGGAGCTGGAAAACGACGATAAAATCCTGCCTTTTCTAGATGTGGAGGTGATGCGAAAAGAAGATGGTAATCTAGGACATACAGTATATAGAAAACCAACGCATACAAATCGGTATCTACATGCCGATTCGCACCACCACCCAGCGCAGAAGAGAGGACTTATCCATACTTTGGTGACCCGAGCGACCAGAATATGTGAAGAAACAAAACTTGGAGCAGAACTTATAAAGCTGACCGATGCACTGGAGCGCAACGGTTACCCGGCAAGTCAAACAAGGCAAATTATAAGAGCCAAATCTACACCGAACGAAGACAGAGTTGAACAAGAGTCAAAAGCCTGTGCTTTCCTGCCTTTCGTTCACAATGTGACAGACAGAATTGCCAGGCTGTTGAGAAAAGAAAGCATCAAGACTGTCTTCGGAACCACTACTAAAATCCACGACCTACTGAGGTCTGCAAAGACCAAGTTTCCTCTGGAAGCAGATGGAGTGTATAAACTCAGCTGTTCCGGATGTGACAAAGTTTATGTAGGCCAAACAGAGCGGACGATTTCCAAAAGGTTAGCTGAACATTTTCGTGCTTGTAAACTCGGCCACCCTGATAAATCGGCAATCGCCGAGCACTTAATTGAGACCGGCCATTACTTTGGATTCGTTCCTGAGGTCCTGGGAAGACCCAAAACTTACAGATCACGCCTGATTACGGAGGCTATCGAAATCTACAAAAATCCAATTAATATTAATAGAGACGACGGAGCTAAGCTCAACAGCTCTTGGTATCCGGTAATTGACGGCTACACCAAAGCTAAACGCAAAAAAATACCATGTCTAAGTATACTGTAATATCATATAATAATACAATATAAAGGTATAAAACCTTTTTTGCTTATATTGGCTACTTTCGCTTTAACCACTTGAACTCTGTTGTCTAATTCTAGAATAAGGATGGCGCCACTTTCGTCGGCAATTCTCACATGGACGGACCCCAGGCTAACGTAAATACTGCGCTTTCACTAAAATCGCAGTTCCCTTTCTCCTGAAATACCTACCAGCTCGTAGTGAATTGAAGCTGGCGACACGGTATCGCTTCCAAGTAAATAATCACACACTTTACACTAACAATTACACATCGTCGGATCTACCGGATCTGCCCTGATGATGGACACTGCAACGCTGTCCGAAACGTCGGCTATAGTAGGAGGTAGCGCAACACGGCATAACACCCCAAAAACTAACGAAAATACATACAAACTGTTTAAAACTTTCTTGAATTTTTTTGGAACTTCCTTAACATGTGATAGCATTATTAACAAATACATTTTTTATAAAATAATAAAATACAAAAAATGAAAATTTTTTACAGTGAGGCCCCTAGGACCAGAGGCCCGTGCGAACTGAAAAAAAAATTACATCAACTTTTTATACTAGGGGGGGGGGGCTCATCCAGCTTCGCTGCCCGGGCCTCTGACGGGCTTAGTCCGCCACTGTCCATATCCCTGTAAATAAAAAAGTAATAATTGACCGGTCAGTGGTTGAGTGGGCATAGCGCTTGGGTCCCACCCGGGCGTCGCATGTTCGATTCCTCGGCTGTCTAAGTCCTCCATCACAACACAAGCAACATTTTCGGCTTTCTGTGGTGGTAGTAGGAGATTTTCAAACATTGTTGGGTTATTCGTAACCCGGGAATGTTTGTCTTTCTTTTTAAAAAATATTTAAAATAATAATTAAATTATTTATATTCGTTGTAAGACACAACTATTTTAGAGTTCCATACACGAAGGAATCAATAAAGCCCATTTGTTCTCATCAAAAAGTAATGAATGCTTTAAATCTATTCTTTTCCAAGTCCCCGTTACGCATGCTACATAATACAGGCTTCTCATAAGATGGGGAGGATTCATTAGGAGGGTAGTAATCATTAGTTAGAGGAAAACAGGAAAAGTATATTTGTCGTACTTACCTAGAACTAGAGATCGATCAAAGTGCAACATGAATCTGTAGTTTGATAATAATAATTGGTTATTTTCGTCTAGTAGACGAAAATAAACGAGTTTGTTTCCATTTCTTTTACCCATTATTTATCTGTAAGAAAAAGATATCACCTTTTTTAGTGGAAGTTAGATAATAGTAGCGGATTTTAAATACACATACGAGTATCTTATGCTGCGTATAAATTTGCGAACAGAGGCGCGAATTGTGTAGTAGGTACTTGCACATTACTTAAGCTAATTTGTTTACTTTTTGGAATAACTCAAAAATCGTTGTGTCTCCCTTACTACCATGGTTAAAAAAATGTTCAAAACGGTGTCAGAAAGAGAAAATACCATGCTTTATATTCAAATCTAAAAGTTAACCAAAAAATAATTAAAACTTAAATAAAATAATTATAACACTTTCATGAAACCAAAGTTTCAGATTAATATTTGAAGAAAATTTATGAAACTGGGAATTTTGTATTAATTATTTTTACGTGAAACGACAAAAAAATGAGTTGACGAATACATTTATTTAATTATCTTTACTTTTTATTATACGCCCGTAGGGTTTTTGCAGACATTTATATACATTTATAATACATATCGTTTGCTCAGGATTGGTTTGTACTATGTCCACAAAAACTCGTATTGAGAAATAAAAGTTTTGAATTAAATGAAGAAAGTATTATAATTTGAGGTTTTCCTCGTAAAGTTGAAAATAAAAATATAAAGTTTTGAAGTTCAAAAAAAATTTTTTTTTTGTTTCCTTTATTTTAATAAATATAAAAAAATACAATCTATAAGTAAAAGACCAACATTTTTGTTTGAATTTTGAACGAACTAACTGTTAGTTACTAACACATAATTTTGCATTTACTGCTTAAAAAAAATACAGGAGTACAAATCAATTCTCAGCAAGCGATATGTCTAACGTTTTAAACATTATTATTTACAAACATGTCAACTCACACATATAATACAAATACATACAACACAATAAACCATTTACATTTAATTGTCTAATAAAATATGTAACTGCTTTTATTTTTTTCGATATCTTAATTTTAATTAGAAAAATCGTAATGTGAGCTATTCTTAAGCCTTTTAATTTCATTAAAAAAAATTCAAAATTATATGCTTATTTCGAAGTTTTCGGATGCGTTCAGAAATATTAAGTTTATTTGGAATTTATTTAAAAGCGGAAATATTTTGACCTTTCGAAAAAACAGGACCGAGACGTTAATACTAATTTTCAATGACAACCAATGTGTCATAGAGAATAATCAATGTACAGAATATTTGGCAAACCAAACAATCATTATCGAGTTTTTCGTAATTTTGAGATTCGATGTAGTGGGTTTGACTGTAGATTTATTAACGCAAATACAGTGAAAACTTAAAAACTACTAACCTACATAGAGTTCTAGTAAAATAATTCGTAATGCGTTGGTAATCCACACACATTATAAAATATTTTTGTAAGACTCTGTATACAGCGGTAAGTATACACTTTTCACACCGACATTCATCATTAATTAATTTAGTAGGTTGTGTTTATGAATAGTTTAGTAGGTAGGTACTCACCGATATCCTATATGTGTAATTCGTGACCAAATATTGGAGTGATGCAGCTTACGGAGAAATCAACCTCTAAACAACCACAAACATTGGGATCAGGACAAAACCGATATGTAACTGATATTCTCGCAAATTTGTTGTTTCAAATTACTAAACCAATAGGAACGGCATGCGTGATGCTTTACTTGTAGTAAGAATATAAATTAATGATGAGCGCTGAAGACATCTACTACACTATATAAAGAGGTAAGATTTGTTTGTTTGTTTGTTTGCATTGAATAGGCTCCGAAACTACTGAACCGATTTGAAAAATTCTTTCGCTGTTGGGAAGCTACACTATCCCCGGGTGACATAGGCTATATTATATTTTTTTTTAAATAGGGATCCTTACTAAAACTCCAATAATGCAACCCAAGGTGTAAAAAAATTACCTAAAATATTCTTTACATCGCGTGCGCTGCGAAAACTATTGATGATAGAATAAAATAATGTACTATGACTTTGTAGAACACATCATTATTTACAAAAAAGGTTGCTGCAGCATATGTCTAACTATTATGGTTATGCCACAATAAGTATTCTTTTATTTTAAAAATTTAATTAATATGTCGTTGCTTGAAAAGGCTCTTTATTTGTATCTTGGTGTTAATCCTTATCAAAATAAATTACTTCATATTCAAGACAGCTTCAATACCTTTTTTTAACTTTTTGAATTTTTCAATTCGGATATTTAATTAGAAAGATGTCAAGTGTTTAATAATGTTAGAGAAAAAAATAAATTAGAAAAATGTTTCGGCTACGGACCGGGCGGGAGAGGAGTCAAGAAATGAAGTGCCAGGGGGGTTGGCGGGACGGGGGAGCGGGAGAGCGGTGGCGGGGAAGGTGGAAGTGGAACGCTGGAGGGGAACGCACGGGAAAGGACATGCAAGGAGTAATATTTTATTTATTTGAATATGGCATTGCAACGCATGCCGAGAAACAGCTGTATATTATAAAAGAAATCCAAAAAACGCGCGGACCGCAAAAACTCAGAAACGAGTCCCGGTACGATCAAGGGAGTTATAAGGTGTGGTAGATCTCTGTCCCCTCTCGGGAAAAAGGTACCCGGTTTTACCTAAAGGGCGTGCTTTTGAAGATATAAGGGCTGGAAGTTTCGCCCTCTTGAAATTTAGGAAAGTTCAAGAAGGCGAAGTTCTATAGAACTCTAGAAAGTTCTGGAAGGGGTGGCGGAGTATGTCGTCGAATGTTCGGGAATAGGGAATCGGGATCATCATAGTGAAACATTCCATAACACTCTCAAATGTTTTCCTGGGCGAAGCCGGGTAACCCAGCTATCTTTTATATAGGAATACTTACGCTCAAGTCCCGACCCGACTTGACTTATTTAGTGCAGGAAATAATGAACTCCTATATATGTATATGTATACCTATAGCTATATGCTATAGGTATACGAGACCCATTTCTATCCTTTATTAGTTCTTATTTAAGTAACAGAAAACAAAGAGTTAAAATAAATAACATTATGTCTATTATTATTGAAGTTACATCCGGCGTACCGCAAGGAGCACATTTAGCCCCGCTTCTTTTCAACTTGTTTATAAACGATATTATTAGTATTTTCTCACATACGCGCTTTTGGCTCTTTGCTGATGACAACAAGATCCTAAAAATAATAAATAATTACCATGACTGCCTTCTTTTCCAATCAGATATTGACTCACTCAATGACTGGTGTAAAATTAATTGCTTGGAACTAAATGTCGATAAGTGAAAAATTATGTCCTTCTACAGATCTAAAAATCCGATCGTTTTCGAATACAAACTAAATAATAATTGCCTAACAACTGTTCAATATATTAAAGACCTTGGTGTCATTCTTGATAGCAAGCTTTCTTTTCGGGAACATTTAAATGTGATTATTAATAAATCTCTCAAACTACTTGGTTTCATCACTAGAATCACTTCCGACTTCAAAAACATTACCTTAAGAACTCTTTACTGCTCCTTGGTTCGCCCCCATCTTGAATATGCTTGTGTTATATGGTCTCCTTTTTATACTGTCCATATTCGTCATATTGAATCCGTTCAATATAGGTTCCTAAAAAGGATTGCTAGGAGGCTAGGATTAGAGCGAGGCAATTATTTGTATGCTGAAATTGAAAAAACTCTAAACCTTTCTCCTTTAGAAGACCGTCGGAAAAAATCCGATCTCATCTGTTTCTTCAAAATTATTAACTGCATAATCGATTCACCTACATTACTACAACTCATCCCATTCAATATACCTTCTCGTAGACTCAGAAATAAAGACCTACTCTTCCTCAATCAGCACTCCACTAATTATGGTTACAACTCACCACTGTCCAGAATGTGTAGAATGGTCAACTCACGACAAGACCTTGATTTTTTTGGTATAAGCTTGAATGAATTCTGTCGCTCTTTAAATAAATGATGATATTTTATATTTACTGTAATTTTTGCAAAGTCTTGACTTGACTTCACACTTCTATTTTCTGTTTGTCTTTGCTCTCATGTACCATTTTCACCCTTACAATGTACATTCCCAATTTTTCGTTATACTTTGTTGTAAATTGGACGTAAGTCCGTAAATAAATAAATAAATAAATAAATAACTCCAGCAGGCAGTCACCAGTCTACACACGCGCTCAGGTCAAGACGCGATTAAATATGAGTTAATAAGCAGCAAGAAGCCACCCGTCTATTGATATACGCGCTCATGTTGCACCGCGACTTATTTGGAAGAGTATTATAACAAAACCCTGTAACAACCTGATACTGGACTTGGTCGTAACAAAGGTCGACCACCACAACATGGAATGTACCTAGTGTGGTGGTTGAATCCTCAACTTATGTTTTAACACTGCAATGAATAAAGAAAAAAATAAAAATGTATCTTTGAAAAGATGCCATGCCCATATGTGCATGATTATGACAAAACACTGTAGGAAAAGTTGCAGCGTTTACTCATGATATTTTCGTGTTTTATTTTATTTCTTGTTACCCACTTGGTCAAAGCCCGCAAAGGCGACGAACGCACAAGTATCAACATAAACGATGAGCGCGCGAAACGAAAACGAGCGCGCAAAAACGCACACAGGGGCTTAACACACTCACACATCTACAGCGCGATGCTACTATAGACGTGAGAGTATTTGATAGAAGCCCGGAGTGGAATAGAAGTCATTCGTTACAATACCTATTGACGATATTTATAAATGACCAGCAATGCTCTTAAGGCCAGTCCTGCCTTAGAACGGCTCTGTGCAGATACTCAGTATAACCAACTGAACAGAGATAAACATGGCAATCTTGCCAATATGACAATGTTAAATGTTCATAAACTTCATACTAATAGTACCCATTCACAGAGATAATTCACTTGTTACATTATTTGTATGTAACACGTCTTTTAATTTTTGATTTTGAAGTGTTTTTTTGTCCCTCTCATTTATTATATGGAGCATTTGTTGAATGCTTTTATTGATAAGAATCTGTGGCGTTTTTACGGAAGTTTTTACTTACCAATAGAGTTTTAAATGTTTTGTGTGTACGTTCATCTAACGTCTAACTGGTCCGTCACTTTTGTAGTGGTTGAAATTTGGATTAAGTGGTGTTTTTATGTATATTTTGAGTCCATCTAGTACATTAAACTTGTTGAATATTTGGTCGGTGTTAAGTCATTGAATATTCTTTTCCGTGAGTCGTCCAAATGACCGATAGTAGTGTTTGTTGCTCCCTCCAAACAATAATAGGGGTATTCTATTATCTGGGTGGATTGTACCATGGTTCTTTGTGGTGGTAACCATGATTCTTTGAAAGAATCCAAAATTTCAGTCAGTTTGGTGCACTAGGGCTGAAGTTATGACCGAATCCAAGTGTTAAAAACACGAACCACAAGTACTTAAACGAGGAAACTCAAGTATTAAAAACGATGTTTGTTCAAAATCTTCTTTTGGCTGATGTTGTGATTGATTCTTGTACAGACCATGATTCTTAGTAAGAAACCAAAATTTCAGCCAATTTGGTGCCAAAGTGCTAAAGTTATGGCAGAACAAAAGTTTGACAAAGTGCCCATCAAACGACGATAATTTGGTATGAAGAAAAGTAAAATTCTTCTGTTGGAAGATTTTCTGATTGATACGTGTAGAGACCATGATTCTTTGAAAGAATCCAAAATTTCAGTCAGTTCGATGCCATAGGGCCGAAGTTATGACCGAACCCAAGAGTTAAAAACACCGAACCCAAGTACTTAAAAGAGCAAACCCAAGATGCTTTTTTTTCAAAATCTTCTTTTGGCTGATTTTGTGTTTGATTCGTGTAGAGACCATGATTCTTTGAATTATCCAAAATTTCAGTCAGTGCTGTGCCATAAAGCCGAAATTATGACAGAACCCAAGTGTTGAAAACACCGAACCCAAGTACTTAAACGAACGAACCCAAGTATGTAAACGGGGCTTTTTTTTCAAAATCTTCTTTTGGTTGATTTTGTGATTGATTGGTGTACAGACCATGATTCTTATAAAGAATCCAAAATTTCAGTCAGTTTGGTGACATAGGGCCCAAGTTATGACCGAACCCAAGTGTTAAAAACACTGACCCCAGGTACTTAAACGAGCGAACACAAGTGTGAAAACGATGATTTTTTTTTGAAAATCTTCTTTCGGCTGATATTGTGAATGATTCTTGGTAAGAAACCAAAATTTCAATCAATTTGGTGTCATAGTGCTAAAGTTATGATCGAACTTAAGTTTGACAAAGTGCCCATCAAACGATGATAATTTGGTATGAAGAAAAGTTAAATTCTTTTGTTGGAAGATTTTATGATTGATTAGTAAGAATCCATGATCCTTAGTAAGAATCCCAAATTTCACCCAGTTCGGTGCCTTGGGGCCAAAGTTATGACCGAGCCCCAATGTTAAATACACCGACCCCAGGTAACCCTCAGCGATGATAATTTGGTTTGAAGAAAAGTAAATTTTTTCTGTTTTCGTGTAGAGACCAGTGGCGGCCGCTGCCCTGAAAATGTGGTGGTTCACTGATAATCCGTACCTATCAGATAACGCGTACTAAGTAACAATAGGTAAAAATGATTCCACTTATCTTATTTGGAGAGAAGGTCTATTCTAAGCTGTTTTCGAATAGCGAAAACTTCAACACATCGCTTTTATAAAAAAAATATTTTTTTTAGAGATCTTTTTTCTGTACTAAAAAAAAAGAAAAAAACACTAATTTTTCGTAAATAAATCTTGAATTTCAAGCCAATAAACTCTTTTTTTTACAATGTTTAATTAATTTTATTTTATATTTCATAAAATAAAATAATTTTGAAAGTAGTGTAAGAAGAATATACGACGCAAATGTGAATGGTAGAAGTCGGGGACGCCCGAGGAAGACATGGTACGATCAAGTGAATCAGATACTTGAGTCGGGTCATGTCAAAAGTCAGAATAATAGGAGAGAATGTATGAGACGATGTATGAATGTGAGTGAGACAAAGAGTGTGTGCCAAGACCGAGTTGTTTGGCGGTCCGTCCTCTCTGCCTACCTCTGCGGGGAAACGGCGTGATGGTTAATTAGTTAGTTTTATATTTCATTATAAACAGTATACAAATAGTATTTATATACAATGTATAAACATTACGTGGGCAAAATTATCAAAGTTACCTATAAAAAATTGAATCCCTTAATGATCTTCGTTTTATAATTTAAAACACAAATCAATAAAAAAGCAAATATATTTAAAATTTAGGTATTGACTGTACCTTTTGATTAAAAAAAGAATTATTCAGTTTGGTTAAGTATCTTTGCCGCAAATCCAAATTTAAGTTTGTATGATAAAGGCCGCCCGTTGGCACACGAATATAGCTTAATTTTTCATACATATTGCTGGCGTTGCGCGCTGGCGATGTTTGGGATATTCGGTACAAAAACATAATTCGTTCCGCTTGCAATCGGCCTGCACGCGGGGAACAAGGCAGCTTCGCGCGGAACTTAGAGAATCCGCTCTCCCTGATTCACACTATATTAGGCATTATATTGGTAGGTGATGTTTTTAATGAGATTCATAGATTTTATATTTTTCAGTAAGATATTATAAAGTAATTTTAGGCGATATAATTTACCAGTGCTGCACACGAACGCACTGTGCAACCAGCCGCCCTTGGTAGAGACCACGATTCTTTGAAAGAAACCAAAATTTCAGTCAGTTCGGTGCCATAAGGCCGAAGTTATGACCGAACCCAAGTGTTAAAATCACCGACCCCAAGTACTTAAACGAACGAACCCAAGTGCGAAAACGATGATTTTTTTCTCAAAATCTTCGTTTGGCTGATTTTGTAATTGATTCGTGTACAGACCATGATTCTTAGTAAGAATCCAAAATTTCAGTAGATTTAGTGCCATAATGCCAAAGTTATGGGCCGAACGTAAGTTTGACAAAGTGCCCATCGAACGATGAAAATTTAGTTTGAAGAAAAGTAACATTCTTCTGTTGGAAGATTTTCTGATTGATTCGTGTAGAGACCATGATTCTTTGAAAGAATCAAAATTTAGTCAGTTCGGTGCCATAGGGCCGCAGTTATGACCGAACAGAAGTGTTAAAAACACCGAACCCAAGTAATTTAACGAGCGAACCCAAGTATGAAAAACGAGGCTTTTTTTCAAAATCTTCTTTTGACTGATTTTGTGATTGATTCGTGTAGAGACCATAATTCTTTGAAAGTTTCCAAAATTTCAGTCAGTTCGGTAACATAGGGCCGAAGTTAAATTCTTCTGTTGGAATTGATTCCTGTAGAGACCATGATTCTTTGAAAGAATCAAAAATTTTAGTCAGTTCGGTGCCATAGGGCCGAAGTTATGAATGAACAGAAGTGTTAAAAACACCGAACCCAAGTACTTAAAAGAGCAAACCCAAGTATGAAAACGATGCTTTTTTTTCAAAAATCTTCTTTTGGCTGATTTTGTGTTTGATTCGTGTAGAGAAAATAATTCTTTGAAAGAATCCAAAATTTCAGTCAGTTCGGTGCTATTGGGCCGAAGTTATGACCGACCCCAAGTACGTAAACGAGCTAACAAAAGTATAAAAACGATGTTTTTTTTTAATCTTATTTTGGCTGATTTTGCGATTGATTCGTTAACAGACCATGATTCTTAGTAAGAATCCGAAATTTCAGTCGATTTGGTGCCATAGTGCCAAAGTTATGGCCGAACCTAAGTTTGACAAAGTGCCCATCAAACGATGAAAATTTGGTATGAACAAAAGTTAAAGTCTTCTGTTGGAAGATTTTATGATTGATTCGTGTAGATATCATCATGATTCTTTGAAAGAATCCAAAATTTCCATCAGTTCGGTGCCATAGGGCCAAAGTTATGACCGATCCCAAGTGTTGAAAACACCGACCCCAAGTACTTAAACGAGCGAACCCAAGTATGAAAACGATGCTTTTATTTCAAAATCTTTTTTTGGCGTATTTTGTGATTGATTCGTGTACAGACCATGATTCTTTGAAAGAATCCAAAATTTCAGTCGGTTCGGTGCCATAGGGCCGAAGTTATGACCGAACCGAAGTTTTATAGACAACGAACCCAAATACTTAAACGAGCAAACCCATGTATGAAAACGATGCTTTTATTTCAAAATCTTCTTTTAGCTGATTTTGTGATTGATTCTTGTACAAACCATGATTCTTATGAAGAAACCAAAATTTCAGTCAATTTGGTGTCATAGTGCTAAAGTTATGATCGAACTTAAGTTTGAAAAGGGGCCATCAAACGATGAAATTTTTGTATGAAGGAAAGAAAAATTCTTCTGTTGGAAGATTTTCTGATGGATTAGTGTACAGACCATGATTCTTTGATAGAATCCACAATTGAAGTCAGTTCGGTGCCATAAGGCCAGATTAATGACCAAACCCAAGTGTTAAAAACACCGACCCCAAGTACGTAAACGAGAGAACGCAAGTATGAAAACGATGATTTTTATTTGAAAATCTTCTTTTGGCTGATGTTGTGATTGATTCTTGTACAGATTATGATTCTTAGTAAGAAACCAAAATTTCAGCCAATTTGGTGCCAAAGTGCTAAAGTTATGGCCGAACAAAAGTTTGACAATGTGCCCATCAAACGATTATAATTTGGTATGAAGAAAAGTAAAATTCTTCTGTTGGAAGATTTTCTGATTGATTCGTGTAGAGACCATGATTCTTTGAATTCCAGTCATTTTAGTGCCATAGGGCCGAAGTTATGACCAAACCTAAGTGTTAAAAACACCGACCCCAGGTACTTTAACGAGCGAACCCAAGTGTGAAAACAATGATTTTTTTTTCTTCAAAATGATCTTTTGGCTGATTTTGTTATTGATTCGTGATTATAGACCATGATTCTTTCAAAGAATCCAAAATTTCAGTCAGTTCTGTGCCATAGGGCCGAAGTTATGACCGAACCGAAGTGTTAAAAACACCGAACCCAAATACTTAAACGAGCAAACCCATGTATGAAAACGATGCTTTTTTTTAAATCTTCTTTTGGCTGATTTTGTTATTGGTTCGTGTACAGACCATGATTCTTTGAAAGAATCCAAAAGTTAAGTCAGTTCGGTGCCATAGGGCCAAAGTTATTACCAAACCCAAGTGTTAAAAACACCGACCCCAAGTACTTAAACGAGCGAACCAAAGTATGAAACCGATGCTTTTTTTTCAAAATCTTCTTTTGGCTGATTTTGTGATTGACGGGTACAGACCATGATACTTATTAAGAATTCAAAATTTCAGTCGATTTGGTGCCATAGTGCCAAAGTAATGGCCGAACCTAAGTATGACAAAGTGCCCATCATACGATGAAATTTTGGTATGAAGATAAGTAAAATTCTTCTGTTGGAAGATTTTCTAATGGATTAGTGTAGAGACCATGATTCTTTGATAGAATCCACAATTGAAGTCAGTTCGGTGCCATAGGGCTGAAGTTATGACCGTACAAAAGTGTTAAAAACACCGAACCCAAGTACTTAAAACAGCAAACCCAAGTATGAAAACGATGCTTTTTTTTCAAAATCTTCTTTTGGCTGATGTTGTGATTGATTCGTGGACAGACCATGATTCTTAGTAAGATTCCAAAATTTCAATCGATTTGGTGCCATAGTGCCAAAGTTATGACCGAACCCAAGTGATAAAAACACTGACACCAAGTACTTTAACGAGCGAACCCAAGTATGAAAACGTGGCTTTTTTTTTCAAAATCTTCTTTTGGCTGATTTTGTGATTGATTCGTGTACAGACCATGATTCTTAGTAAGAATCCAAAATTTCAGTCGATTTGGTGCCATAGTTCTAAAGTTATGGCAGAACCTAAGTTTGACAAAGTGCCCATCAAACGATGATAATTTGGTATGAAGAAAAGTTAAATTCTTCTGTTGGAAGATTTTATGATTGATTAGTAAGAATCCATGATCCTTAGTAAGAATCCCAAATTTCACCCAGTTCGGTGCCTTGGGGCCAAAGTTATGACAGAACCCCAATGTTAAAAACATCGACCCCAGGTAACCATCAGCGATGATAATTTGGTTTGAAGAAAAGTAAAATTCTTCTGTTTTCGTGTAGAGACCACGATTCTTTGAAAGAATCCAAAATTTCAGTCAGTTCAGTGCCATAAGGCCGAAGTTATTACCAAACCCAAGTGTTAAAATCACCGACCCCGAGTACTTAAACGAGCGAACCCAAGTGCGAAAACGATGATTTTTTTCTCAAAATCTTCGTTTGGCTGATTTTGTGATTGATTCAGGTACAGACCATGATTCTTAGTAAGAAACCAAAATTTCAGTCGATTTAGTGCCATAATGCCAAAAATATGGGCCGAACCTAAGTTTGACAAAGTGCCCATCGAACGATGAAAATTTAGCTTGAAGAAAAGTAACATTCTTCTGTTGGAAGATTTTCTGATTGATTCGTGTAGAGACCACGATTCTTTGAAAGAATCAAAGTTCAGTCAGTTCGGTTCCATAGGGCCGCAGTTATGACCGAACAGAAGTGTTAAAAACACTTAACCCAAGTACTTTAACGAGCGAACCCAAGTATGAAAAACTAGGCTTTTTTTTCAAAATCTTCTTTTGGCTGATTTTGTGATTGATTCGTGTAGAGACCATAATTCTTTGAAAGTTTACAAAATTTCAGTCAGTTCGGTAACATAGGGCCGAAGTTAAATTCTTCTCTTGGAAGATTTTCTGATTGATTTATTTATTTATTTATTCATTTGTTTGACATAATAGCTTATATTTCAAAAATAAAATCAACAATGTCGGCCTCACTGGGTAGCTCACCTGTGCTGAGGCCTCCATTTTACAAAACAAAAACAAAAGAAACTAAAAATTAAATTTTATAATTAAGTTTAAATTATAGGATAAAATGAATTATTTTATTACTAAAATTTTTTTTGAAATCGGTCTATATTACATATATTATTTCTTGTGTGTTTGTGAGTGATGTGTATTTTATATTGGTTTTGAGTGTTACGTGTAGTTGTGTTTTATTTTGTAATGAAATTTTGGTAATATTGTCTTTTTTGTTCTTTAATCCATTTTGTAATTTTGAGTACGAAATTATTTTTGTTTTCTTCCATTTTATTTTCAAGGGTAAGACTGTTGAATGCTTTTATAGCATGATATTTATAGTGCCTTTGTCCAAAGCTTGTATTTACCGTCGGAGTTTTTAGGTTGTTTTTGTACGATTGTCTAACTGGTCTGTTAGTGATATTTTGAGATTGTTGAAATTTGTTTTTCTGGTCAAAAATGTAGTTTAGCAGTGTATTAACATATAATTGGCGTATATCTAGTACGTCACAACTGTTGAATATATGGTTTGTGTCAGTCAGTCTATGTTTTTTAAGTATTGCCTTTAAGATCGTTTTCTGCGCGATTTCTAAGTGATCGATAGCTGAGTTTGTTGCTCCTCCCCAGATAATTAATCCATATTCTATTATTGACTGACAAAGTGCAAAATATATTGTTTTCATTTGTTTCTTATTATATATGTATCTTATGTTTAGGAAAATGTGCATTGTTTTGAGGAGTTTATTTGTGATTTGTTTAATATGATGTGTCCATCTAAGGTTATGGTCAATTATGATTCCTAGATATTTTATTTGTTCTGTTTTTTCTAGAGAAGGGCAACTGCAGATGTTAGTATTTAAACATTCGTGTATTTTTATGGTGTTTGAGTTGTTTTTTGGTTGTCCTGTACTATTTATACAGTACGTTATAAATTTTGTTTTCGATATTTTTAGTGTAAGTATGTTTGAGTCTAGACAAGTTTTCACCCGCGTGATTTCTAAATTTGCAATGTTAAATACATTATTCCAATCCTTAGATTTAAACAGTAAAACTGTGTCATCTGCATAACTAACTATTTCACCATTTATTTCCATGCTACAAAGTTCATTTATCTAAATAGTGAAAAGAACGGGCCCTAGTATGCTTCCTTGTGGAACTCCGTATGTAATCGGCAGTGGTTTACTTGTATGGTTATTAATTTTGACTTGTTGTGTTCTATCACTCATATAACTTTTTAATAGTTGGAGTTCCTTGTCTTTGATACCCATATTTTCTAATTTTTTAAAAAGTGTATTGTGGCAGATTGAATCAAAGGCTTTAGCTAAATCTAGATATATCGCTATACATTTGTATCCTTGATCTAAGTTGCTATGTATATAATCTATAGTACATGCCAAAGCTTCTTTTGTACCTCTCTTTTCTCTAAATCCATATTGTTTATCTGAGATTAATTTGTTTTCTTCCAAGTATTTTATGATTTGGTTTTTTAAGACTTATTCGAAAATCTTTGATAGCGAGTTTAATAATGTGATTGGTCTATAGTTAGTTATTTCCATTTTGTCTCCGGATTTATAAATAAGGATCACCAGTCCTGTTTTAAGAGAACTAGGAAAGCAGGAGTGTGTTATACTAAGGTTGATTAAGTGTGTTATAGGTTTTAATATTTCATTTTTTATTATTTTAATGCAATCCGTTGTTATCTCATCTAATCCAGGTGCAATTTTGTTTTTTAATGTGTTTATTATTTTGTCAATTTCCTCTACTGAAGTTGTTTTAAATATAAATCTGTGTTGTGTCGATTGTGTATTGTTCGGTATGTTTGTTTATGTTAGTGTGTTTGTGTTATGTATTTTACGGTTCGCTAAAACTTTTCCTATATTTGCAAAGAAATCATTTACATGATTTGTTATAGTTTCTGCATTTGTATTGGCATCTATTTTCTTTGAATTAATGTTAAGATGTTCAATAGTATATTTTTGTTTGTATTTTTGTGTATATGTTACTTCTTTTAATATTTTCCATATTTCCTTTGGGTTATTGTATTCTTTTTAAAGTTTTTCTCTATAGTATAACTCCTTTGCTACTCTAATAATTTTCGTGCAGATGTTTCTATATCTTTTATAGTAATTAAATTGTTCCATGTCGTATGGCGTACGTTTAATTTATTTGTGAATTTTGTCTCGTGTACGAATACATTTTAATATTCCTTTTGTTATCCATAGTTTAATTTTTTTTTGCTTTGTGTGTAAGATTAACTTGTTTTAAATTAGTGTTATTATTTATTTCTTGTATTAACACGGCTGTAAATTTATCCCAGGCTTCTTCAACATTTTCTATTTGGTATATTGTACTCCAGTCTATTTTTTGGGGTTTTTCTTTTAAGTTTGAGTAGTCAAAATTTTGATTCCTGTAGAGACCATGATTTTTTGAAAGAATCGAAAATTTCAGTCAGTTCGGTGCCATAGGGCCGAAGTTATGACCGAACAGAAGTGTAAAAAACACCGAATCCAAGTACTTAAAAGAGCAATCCCAAGTATGAAAACGATGCTTTTTTTTTCAAAAATATTCTTTTGGCTGATTTTGTGTTTGATTCGTGTAGAGACCATAATTCTTTGAAATAATCCAAAATTTCAGTCAGTTCGGTGCTACTGGGCCAAAGTTATGACCGAACCCAAGAGTTAAAACACCGACCCCAAGTACTTAAACGAGCTAACCCAAGTATAAAAACGATGCTTTTTTTTCAAAATCTTATTTTGGCTGATTTAGCGATTGATTCGTTTATAGACCATGATTCTTAGTAAGAATCCAAAATTTCAGTCGATTTAGTGGCATAGTGCCGAATTTATGGCCGAACCTTAGTTTTACAAAGAGCCCATCAAACGATGAAAATTTGGTATGAAGAAAAGTAAAATTCCTATCTTGCGATATTTTCTAATTGATTGCTGTAGAGACCACGATTCTTTGAAATAATCCAAAATTTCAGTCAGTTCGGTTACATAGGGCTGAAGTTATGACCGAAACCAAGTGTTAAAAACACCGACCCCAAGTACTTAAACCAGCGAACCCAAGTATGAAAACGAGGCATTTTTTTTTTCAAATTCATCTTTTAACTGATGTTGTGAATGATTCGTGTACAGACCATGAATCTTTGAAAGAATCCAAAATTTCAGTCAGTTCGGTGCCATAGGGCCGCAGTTATGACCGAACAGAAGTGTCAAAAACACCGAACCCAAGTACTTTAACGAGCGAACCCAAGTATGAAAAACGAGGTTTTTTTTTCAAAATCTTCTTTAGGCTGATTTTGTGATTGATTCGTGTAGAGACCATAATTCTTTGAAAGAATCCAAAACTTCAGTCAGTTCGGTGCCATAGAGCCGAAGTGATGACCGAACCCAAGTGTTAAAAACACCAAACCCAAGTACATAAACGAGCGAACCCAAGTATGAAAACGATGCTTTTTTTTCAAAATCTTTTTTTGGCGTATTTTGTGATTGATTCGTGTACAGACCATGATTCTTTAAAAGAATTCAAAATTTCAGTCGATTTGGTGCCATATTGCCAAAATTATGGCCAAACCTAAGTTTGAAAAAGTGCCCAACAAACGATGAAAATTTGGTATGAAGAAAAGTAAAATTCTTCTGTTGGAAAATTTTCTGATTGATTCCTGTAGAGACCATGATTCTTTGAAAGAATCCAAAATTTCAGTCAGTTCGGTGCCATAGGGCCAAAGTAATGACCGAACCCAAGTGCTTAAAACACCGACCCCAAGTACTTAAACGAGCGAACCCAAGTGCGAAAACGATGATTTTTTTCAAAATCTTCGTTTGGCTGATGTAGTGATTGATTTGTGTACAGACCATGATTCTTAGTAAGAATCCAAAATTTCAATCGATTTGGTGCCATAGTGCCAAAGTTATGGCTGAACCTAACTTTGACAAAGTGCCCATCAAACGATGAAAAATTGGTATGAAGAAAAGTTATATTCTTCTGTTGGAAGATTTTATGATTGATACGTGTAGAGACCATGATTCTTTGAAAGAATCAAAAATTTCAGTCAGTTCGGTGCCATAGGGCCGAAGTAATGACCGAAACCAAGTGCTAAAAACACCGACCCCAAGTACTTAAACGAGCGAACACAATTGCGAAAACGACAATTTTTTTTCAAAATCTTCGTTTGGCTGATGTTGTGATTGATTCGTGAACAGACCATGATTCTTAGTAAAAATCCGAAATTTCAGTCGATTTGGTGCAATAGTGCCAAAGTTATAGCCGAACCTAAGTTTGACAAAGTACCCATCAAACGATGAAAATTTGGTAAGAAGAAAGGTAAAATTCTTCTGTTGGAAGATTTTCTAATTGACACGTGTAAAGATCATGATTCTTTGAAAGAATCCAAAATTTCAGTCAGTTCGTTTCCATAGGGCCGAAGTTTTGACAGAAACCAAGTGCTAAAAACACCGAACCAAGTACTTAAACGAGCGAACCCAAGTGCTAGAACGATGATTTTTTTTTCAAAATCTTCGTTTGGCTAATGTTGTGATTGATTCGTGTACAAACCATGATTCTTAGTAAGAATCCGAAATTTCAGTCGATTTGGTGCCATAGTGCCAAAGTTATGGCCGAACCGAAGTTTGACAAAGTGCCCATCAAACGATGAAAATTTGGTATGAACAAAAGTTAAAGTCTTCTGTTGGAAGATTTTATGATTGATTCGTGTAGAGATCTTCATGATTCTTTGAAAGAATCCAAAATTTCAATCAGTTCGGTGCCATAGGGCCAAAGTTATGACTAAACCCAAGTGTAAAAAACACCGACCCAAAGTACTTAAACGAGCGAACCCTAGTATGGAAAAAATGCTTTTTTTCAAAATCCTCTTTGGGTTGTTTTTTGTGATTGATTGGTGTTCAGACCATGAATCTTTGAAAGAATCCAAAATTTCAGTCAGTTCGGTGCCATAGAGCCGAAGTGATGACCGAACCCAAGTGTTAAAAACACCGAACCCAAGTACTTAAACGAGCGAACCCAAATATGAAAATGATGCTTTTTTTTCAAAATCTTCTTTTGGCGTATTTTGTGATTGATTCGTGTACAGACCATGATTCTTTGAAAGAATCCAAAATTTCAGTCGGTTCGGTGCCATAGGGCCGAAGTTATGACCGAACCGAAGTTTTATAGACACCGAACCCAAATACTTAAACGAGCAAACCCATGTATGAAAACGATGCTTTTTTTTCAAAATCTTCTTTTGGCTGATTTTGTGATTGGTTCGTGTAGAGACCATGATTCTTTGAAAGAATCTAAAATTTCAGTCAGTTCGATGCCATAGGGCCGAAGTTATGACCGTACAAAAGTGTTAAAAAAAACCGAACCCAAGTACTTAAAACAGCAAACCCAAGTATGAAAACGATGCTTTTCTTTCAAAATCTTCTTTTGGCTGATGTTGTGATTTATTCGTGGACAGACCATGATTCTTAGTAAGATTCCAAAATTTCAATAGATTTGGTGCCATAGTGCCAAAGTTATGACCGAACCCAAGTGATAAAAACACCGATACCAAGTACTTTAACGAGCGAACCCAAGTATGAAAACGTGGCTTTTTTTTCAAAATCTTCTTTTGGCTGATTTTGTGATTTATTCGTGTAGAGACCAAAATTCTTTGAAAGATTCCAAAAATTCAGAAAGTTCGGTGCCATAGGGCCGAAGTTAAATTCTTCTGTTGGAAGATTTTCTGATTGATTCCTGTAGAGACCATGATTCTTTGAAAGATTCCAAAATTTCAGTCATTTCGGTGCCATAGGGCCAAAGTTATGACTGCACCCAAGTGTTAAAAACACCGACCCCAAGTACTTAAACGAGAAAACCTAAGTATGAAAACGATGCTTTTTTTTTCAAAATCTTCTTTTGGCTGATTTTGTGATTGGTTCGTGTACAGACCATGATTCTTAGTAAGAATTCAAAATTTCAGTCAGTTCGGTACTATAGGCCAAAGTTATGACCGAACCAAAGTGTTAAAAACACCGACCCCAAGTACTTAACCCTAGACACCTAACGTTCGTGTGTACCCTAATAAACCTAACCATTCGTCGAATCGACGAAATAATTTTTCATCAGTATTTTATCTATTTAATACTTATTTAAAAAAAAAATATTTTCACAAAATATGAAACAAAGGTTATATTGATAAATAAAACTATTTATTTAAATGTAATTGGAAAAAATATTTGTTTTAATTTTTTTTTAGTAAGGCACTAGGTATTTATAAAACTAGAAGTGAGATCATACTTAGAATATTAATAATAAAGAAATATAAATAAAAACAGCCTCTTTTTATTGGCAAAAATAATTTAACAGATCACGATCCCTTGTGTGAAAAAATAAAAAAAACTAGTTTTTTGAAGCGCAACTAGCGCAATAATCAATTTTATATTCACCACAAATTGCAGTGCTGCACTTTGACTTTTCGTAAATTTGCAGTCTCTGTCGATCCAGGGTCATTTCTGGAGGTAGACTGACCACTTTGATCTTGAATTTCAGTGCTGACCCGTAATATATCTTGTATTTTACTTTTTATGTGTATTGGCATTGTACGAATTTGCAGTCGTATTTGGAGCCAAGGTGTTACAAATTGTGAATGCAATTTTTTCATAAAATCACCACGTTTCATTACATGTTGCCCCAATGTGACAATAAATTATGCCTAACTGTTTATACATGTTATATTCAGCATGCCATAAAAAATGCACATTGGCCACCGATTAGTTTTCTGCTGCATGACATTACCGCACACATTTGATCAAATGTATCTACCCCACCTTTCGTGCAATTATAAAATTCAACCATTCGTGGTTTCTTTGTTTCGGGGTTCACTGTGCCTTCCTCATTACAGGAAGATAGCAGGTAAACCTTTTTTGATGGTTTAGGCTTGTAAGAAAGGAGCGTGAGAGGGCCATCGTAACCAAACATAGATGTGTCGACGTTTCTGGATCGACTGTTCTTCATTTCTTCAGGAATTTCTTTTTTATTAGCCCGCAGTGTACCCACTATTGTCAACTTATATGGCTGCTGAAGTAACTGTTTTGCTAGTGGTATAGATGTAAACCAATTATCCATGGTAATGTTCCTGTTCGTACCATGTATACTGCGAGTAAGTTCTTTTACGAAGTATTCTCCTAAAGGCAAGCCTCCCGTATCAGTTCCTTTCCCAAGATATGGCGAACCGTCGATCATGTATCTTGTGCCGCTGTCACACATCATTTCCAACTTGAGGCCATACTTGGCGGGTTTATTTGGAATATACATCCGAAATTTACATCTGCCTCGAAACGCCAGCAGCTGCTCATCGATGGTAACATTGGTTTCTGGCTCGTAGTTTTTTCGGCATTGACCTATGAGCTTCTCCCATATATCTCTTATAGGCATAAATGGATCATCACGTTGTCGTTGCAACCGCAATATTTTATCATCGAATCGAAGACATCGCAAAAGGAAGTCACATCTTTCTTTGCTCCTTCACGACACATATCTTGTACCAGAATACTCTGTGTTGAATATTTCATAGAGGTTCAGGTGATTGTCTTTCAAAGCTGCAGTTAATACTAGAAAACCGATGAGTGCTTGGACTTCTTCTTTACAAGTATCATTATGCGTAGATGTTATTTGTCCATGTGTTTTTTTTTTATCTCAATCTCCGAATTGGTCCATTTTACAATTTCTTCTAATATCTCATTAGTCATAAATTGCTCAAATAATAACAGCGGCCCAACCATACCTTTTAAAGCACGAGTTGGTCCCCTGGCAACACGTACGATATTTACTGCTGCTACTCTGCACGAAGTACGCCCTTTGTTCGAAGCCCAAACGTGACGATTTCGACTGCGGATATTACTTTGTGTCAAGGTCAAGATACTCGATTGATTGCCTGAGTTCTCTTCCGATAGAACACGTGGTGACTGTGCCTCCAATCGGTCATCTTCATTGTCCGATGGGTCATCTTGAACATCACTAACCACATCATCAACCTCCACATTGTCTTCTTGTTCAATGACAGATGACTCCTCTGATGAATTTGTGTCCTCTTCCATCAATAAACGTTGAATATTTGCAACAGACAGCGATTTTTGCGAAGCCATAGCGAAAAAACTGCAAAAAAAACGACAATAAAAATATACCAAAAAGTCACACAAACCCTAACCATTCGTTGAAACGATGACTATGCGCGTAATATATCAAAATATGACTTACACGTCGAACACGGCCACTCCTCGTAAGAGTTTTACGAGCACTGAGTTGGCAAGGAACGACACGATCATCCGCGCATGCGTTAAAAAAGGACAGCATATTTTGTGTCGCGTAATCGTTGAATCGACGAAGGTTAGGTTTCTAGGGATAAATGAGTGAACCCAAGTATGAAAACGATGCTTTTTTTCAAAATCTTCTTTTGGTTGATTTTGTGATTGATACGTGTACAGACCATGATTCTTAGTAAGAATCCAAAATTTTGGTCAATTTGGTGCCATATTGCCAAAGTTATGGCCGAACCTAAGTTTGGCAAAGTGCCCATAAACGATGAAAATTTGGTATGAAGAAAAGTAAAATTCATCTCTTGGAAGATTTTCTGATGGATTAGTGTAGAGACCATGATTCTTTGAAAGAATCTAAAATATCAGTCAGTTCGGTGCTATGGCACCGATGCTTTTTTTTTCAAAATCTTCTTTTGGCTGATTTTGTAATTAATTCATCTACAAACCATGATTCTTAGTAAGAATCCAAAATTTCAGTCGATTTGGTGCCATAGTGCCAAAGTTATGGCCGAACCTAAGTTTGACAAAGTGCCCATCAAACGATGAAAATTTTGTATGAAGAAAAGAAAAATTCTTCTGTTGGAAGATTTTTTGATTGATTAGTGTAGAGACAATGATTCTTTGAAAGAATCCAAAAATTCTGTCAGTTCGGTGCCATAGGGCCCAAGTTATGAACAAACCCAAGTGTTAAAAACACCGACACCAAGTACTTAAACGAGCGAACCCAAGTATGAAAACCATGCTTTTTTGTTCAAAATCTTCTTTTGGCTGATTTTGTGATTGATTCGTCTACAGACCATGATTCTTAGTAAGAATTCAAAATTTCAGTCAGTTCAATTCAATAGGCCAAAGTTATGACCGAACCCAAGTGTTAAAAACACCGACCCCAAGTACTTAAATGAGCGAACCAAAGTATGTAACCGATGCTTTTTTTCAAAATCTTCTATTGGCTGATTCTGTGATTGATTCGTGTACAGACCATGATTTGCCCATGACCATGATTTGACATGACCATGATACCAAAAAATTAAGTCGATTTGGTGCCATAATGCCAAAGTTATGGCCGAACCTAGAACCTTGACAAAGAGCCCATAAACGATGAAAATTTGGTATGAAGAAAAGTTAAATTCTTCTCTTGGAAGATTTTCTGATGGATTAGTGTAGAGACCATGATTCTTTAAAAGAATCCAAAATTTCAGTCAGTTCGGTGCCATAGGGCGCAAGTTATGACCGAACCCATGTGTTAAAAACCCCGACCCCAAGAACGTAAACGAGCGAACCCGAGTATGAAAACGATGCTTTTTTTCATAATCTTCTTTTGGCTGATTTTGTGATTGATTCGTGTACAGACCATGATTCTTAGTAATAATACAAAATTTCTGTCGATTTGGTGCCACAATGCTAAAGTTATGTCCGATCCTAAGTTTGACAAAGTGCCCATCAAACGATGAAAATTTGGTATGAAGAAAAGTAAAATTCTTCTGTTGGAAGATTTTCTGATGGTTTAGTGTAGAGACCATGATTCTTTGAAAGAATCCAAAATTTCAGTCAGTTCGGTGCCATAGGGCCAAAGTTATGACCGAAACCAAGTGTTAAAAACACCGACCCCAAGTACTTAAACGAGCGAACCCAAGTATGAAAACAATGCTTTTTTTTCAAAATCTTCTTTGACCATGATTTGACCATGACCATGATATCAAAAAATTAAGTCGATTTGGTGCCATAATGCCAATGTTATGGCCGAACCTAAGTTTGACAAAGAGCCCATAAACGATGAAAATTTGGTATGAAGAAAAGTTAAATTCTTCTCTTGGAAGATTTTCTGATGGATTAGTGTAGAGACCATGATTCTTTAAAAGAATCCAAAATTTCAGTCAGTTCGGTGCCATAGGGCCCAAGTTATGACCGAACCTAAGTGTTGAAAACACCGACCCCAAGTACTTTAACGAGCGAACCCAAGTATGAAAACGATGCTTTTTTTTCAAAATCTTCTTTTGGCTGATTTTGTGATTGATTCGTGTACAGACCATGATTCTTAGTAAGAATCCAAAATTTCTGTCGATTTGGTGCCACAGTGCTAAAGTTATGGCCGAACCTAAGTTCGACAAAGTGCCCATCAAACGATGAAAATTTTGTATGAAGAAAAGTAAAATTCTTCTGTTGGAAGATTTTCTGATGGATTAGTGTAGAGACCATGATTCTTTGAAAGAATCCAAAATTTCTGTCAGTTCGGTGCCAAAGGGCCGAAGTTATGACCGAACCCGAATGTTAAAAACACTGACCCAAGTACTTAAACGAGCGAACCCAAGTATGAAAACAATGCTTTTTTTTCAAAATCTTCTTTGACCATGATTTGACCATGACCATGATATCAAAAAATTAAGTCGATTTGGTGCCATAATGCCAATGTTATGGCCGAACCTAAGTTTGACAAAGAGCCCATAAACGATGAAAATTTGGTATGAAGAAAAGTTAAATTCTTCTCTTGGAAGATTTTCTGATGGATTAGTGTAGAGACCATGATTCTTTAAAAGAATCCAAAATTTCAGTCAGTTCGGTGCCAAAGGGCCCAAGTTATGACCGAACCTAAGTGTTGAAAACACCGACCCCAAGTACTTTAACGAGCGAACCCAAGTATGAAAACGATGCTTTTTTTTCAAAATCTTCTTTTGGCTGATTTTGTGATTGATTCGTGTACAGACCATGATTCTTAGTAAGAATCCAAAATTTCTGTCGATTTGGTGCCACAGTGCTAGAGTTATGGCCGAACCTAAGTTCGACAAAGTGCCCATCAAACGATGAAAATTTTGTATGAAGAAAAGTAAAATTCTTCTGTTGGAAGATTTTCTGATTGATTAGTGTAGAGACCATGATTCTTTTGGCTGATTTTGTGATTGATTCGTCTACAGACCATGATTCTTAGTAAGAATTCAAAATTTAAGTCAGTTCAATTCAATAGGCCAAAATTATGACCGAACCCAAGTGTTAAAAACACCGAACCCAAGTACTTAAATGAGCAAACCCAAGTATGTAACCGATGCTTCTTTTCAAAATCTTCTATTGGCTGATTCTGTGATTTATTCGTGTACAGACCATGATTTGCCCATGACCATGATTTGACCATGACCATGATACCAAAAAATTAAGTCGATTTGGTGCCATAATGCCAATGTTATGGCCGAACCTTAGTTTGACAAAGAGCCCATAAACGATGAAAATTTGGTATGAAGAAAAGTTAAATTCTTCTCTTGGAAGATTTTCTGATGGATTAGTGTAGAGACCATGATTCTTTAAAAGAATCCAAAATTTCAGTCAGTTCGGTGCCATAGGGCCCAAGTTATGACCGAACCTAAGTGTTGAAAACACCGACCCCAAGTACTTTAACGAGCGAACCCAAGTATGAAAACGATGCTTTTTTTCAAAATCTTCTTTTGGCTTATTTTGTGATTGATTACAGACCATGATTTTTAGTAAGAATCCAAAATTTCAGTCGATTTGGTGCCATAGTTCCAAAGTTATGGCATAACCTTAGTTTGAAAAAATGCCCATCAAACGATGGAAATTTGGAATAAAGAAAAAGTAAAATTCTTCTGTCGGAAGATTTTCTGATGGATTAGTGTAGAGACCATGATTCTTTGAAAGAATCCAAAATTTCTGTCAGTTCGGTGCCAAAGGGCCGAAGTTATGACCGAACCCGAGTGTTAAAAACACTGACCCAAGTACTTAAACGAGCGAACCCAAGTATGAAAACAATGCTTTTTTTTTCAAAATCTTCTTTTGGCTGATTTTGTGATTGATTCGTGTACAGACCATGATTCTTAGTAAGAATCCAAAATTTCTGTTGATTTGGTGCCTTAGTGCTAAAGTTACGGCCGAACCTAAGTTTGACAAAATGCCCATCAAACGATGAAAATTTGGTATGAAGAAAAGTAAAATTCTTCTGTTGGAAGATTTTCTGATGGATTAGTGTAGAGACCATGATTCTTTGAAAGAATCCAAAATTTCAGTCAGTTCGGTATCATAGGGCCAAAGTTATTACCGAACCCAAGTGTTAAAAACACCGACCCCAAGTACTTAAACGAGCGAACCCAAGTATCTAACCGATGTTTTTTTTTTTCAAAATCTTCTTTTGGCTGATTCTGTGATTGATTCGTGTACAGACCAGGATTTGCCCATGACCATAATTTGACCATGACCATGAAACCAAAAAATTTAGTCAATTTGGTGCCATAATGCCAAAGTTATGGCCGAACCTAAGTTTGACAAAGTGGCCATCAAACGATGGAAATTTGGAATAAAGAATAGTAAAATTCTTCTGTTGGAAGATTTTCTGATGGATTATTGTAGAGACCATGATTGTTTGAAAGAATCGAAAATTTCAGTGAGTTCGGTGCCAAAGGGCCGAAGTTATGACCGAACCCAAGTGTTAAAAACCCCGACCCCAAGTACGTAAACGAGCGAACCCAAGTATGAAAACCATGTTTTTTTTTTTCAAAATCTTCTTTTGGCTGATTTTGTGATTGATTCGTCTACATACCATGATTCTTAGTAAGAATTCAAAATTTCAGTCAGTTTGGTACCATAGGCCAAAGTTTTGACTGAACCCAAGTGTTAAAAACACCGACCCCAAGTACTTAAATGAGTGAACCTAAGTATGAAAACGATGCTTTTTTTTCAAAATCTTCTTTTGCTGATTTTGTGATTGATTCGTGTACAGACCATCATTCTTATTAAGAATCCAAAATTTCTGTCGATTTGGTGCCACAGTGCTTAAGTTACGGCCGAACCTAAGTTTGACAAAGTGCCCATCAAACGATGAAAATTTGGTATGAAGAAAAGTTTATTTCTTCTGTTGGAAGATTTTATGATTGATTCGTGTAGAGACCATGATTCTTAGAAAGATTCACAAATTTCACCCAGATCGGTACCATTGGGCCGATGTTATGACTGAACCCAAGTGTTAAACACGCCGACCGCAAATTCTTAAACAAGCGAACCCAAAAAAATGTTGCAGGTGATATTCATGTGAAGTATATAGATAAATCAAATAATATACCGGTATAGTCTTATTGTGGCAATACTTCGGAGGGTCTGGCCATCCCTACCAAGTACTGCGAATTATCATATCTGCTAGTTAATATTTAGATAGTTAATATTTGATAGCCTGGAGTTTTAACCCGGCCTGATCAACCGAGTTGAAACGACCCAACATTCTGACAGTCAAATCCTATCACAGTAATATTTATTTTTGTTCATTCTTGTTTTCTTTGGGCGCGTTTACGCAAACTCACGTAGTTTGTTATGATTCATTGCAATCAAATTCCACTCTAGTAAGATTTACTCGAGTTGTTTAATAAGTTTTCGCTTTCGTTAGACGTCATTATCTATTGTTATTTATTTTAAATAAATTTTCTAACACTTCTGGACTAAGCACGAGCAAACGAACAGGATAACTGACATAATTTGTTTTCCTTTTTCTCTATTACGTTTGTTAACCTCGAATACAAGTGGAACACATGCTTACTTTCCCTTGTGTTCAGGGTACATCCCATTGAACTGCGTTCGTGGTTATTGAATTTTATATTTATTTTTACACCTCTTTGTATTCTGAACATTGTTTCCTCACCGTCAAAATTTTTGTTAACACTAATATAACTCACATACCCACTGGAACGATTTTTTCCGAATTTCGGATTCACTTACAAAACATATATTTGAAAAGCTTCCGAATTTCGGAAGATTCTCCCTTGACGCACTAAAAAATTTATTTAAATATTTTCGAAAACTACCGCGATCTGTAATTTGCATAATCATGTAGTTGACAAAATCCTATAGCGCTTTCTCCTGAGATGTCTCAATTCTTTGTTTCTATCAAGTTTATTTAATTACGGAAATTTCTAGATCGCTTATTTTCGCGGCATATCACAATGATATTCGTTCAGAAGCTGTCAGTTTAATATTCGGCTTTTTTATCGTATTTTAGTGGATATTTATAACAAATTTGTGTACCAGTGTTATAATAATTGAATGAGTAATGCATTCAACTATTTCAACGTGCTTCAAACTTAAAATTTCACTGATTATTTATAAAACAAAGTTTTATGGTTTTGTTTTTGACATTTTTTTCCGATCGTCGTGTGTTTTTGAAAATGCAATATTTTCTATAAATAAACCAATAATCGAATTAATTGGTATTGTGGATTTAAGATAATTGATGTATCTGTTTGATGTACAACAGCTATTTTTGGTGAGTCGTTTAAGAATTTCATTTTAGTCTAATTAAAAGTGTCGCCATTTTTCGAATAAATTTGTGTCAAAAATTATTCAAAGGGAACATTCAACCGTTCAAAACATATCAAAATTCAGTTTTCTTAAATACCTATATGTATACGTTGTGCTTATAAATTAGACCATTTAAAAGAAACCTAATAGAAAATATTCAATTTGGATGGAAATTTGAACTTACTGGGCGAGTTTAAAGGGAGGCAATACTGAGAATAGTTCCGTTTTGAATGTTTACGATTTTATATTATTATTTTCATAAATCCTAGGTGTAAAATTTTGTAGGAATGAAACTTGTAAATGAAATGCATCTTCAGGAAATTAAAAGGACTAGTGATTTTTATTTGTTATATTCCCAATTACATTGTGAATATCGTTGGATCCAAACTACCCAAGACATACCAAGGAGTTTATGTTGTTTATGAAGCTATATCGAAGAGAAGAGAGTTAAAAAACCCAAACCAGATCTTTTATAAATTACTTCCATGGCTGAGTGGGAGTTTGCATCTACTGACATCTATTAATAGTTCTTACAATTAATTATTTTGGTTCCCAAACAAACAATTCATTTTATCTACATATCTGGAGAGGTGTGAGTCCTAGCTAAAACTTAACTTACGAATTTGTACACTAGGAATATGTGATAAACAACCAAAGATAGGTGAATTCATTGACTATATAGAACTTCGATCAGTTTGTATGCCTTCATATTAAAATTCGGAGGTATGATTTTTTTAAGGTCGGCGGAAAATATTCAAAACGGTCATTAAAATATCACGAGCAATCCGAGGAAAAAAATAAAAAACACGCCGTCGCTCCAGTGGATACCTGCGAGTATACAAAGAGTTTAGTTTTTTTTTTATTGAGTAAATTTTTTTACAATAAGTTTATTTCATTCTAATATTACATATTTTATATACTCTCCTAATAAAGCAAGTGCTTGGGTTTAGGAGAGGACAACTTGATAATAACTTTTCTTTTTTTTTTTTCAAATCATTATAACAAACTTAAAAACTTAACTTATGAGTAGATTTATAATATGACAAACTTAAGAACTTAACTTATGAATAGATTTAGACTTAATAACATATTTTTTAAAGATTAATAAGGGTAATTAAACAAAATATATATATAGGATGTACATAAAACCTTTGGAATAAACAGTCAAAAACATATCTAATAAAAGTTAAAATTATATGGTGGGACTACCAAAATATGATTTAATTTTTTTTTTATATTTGTCGTAATTTTTTTCTGTTCGCATATCGGCGGGTAATTGATTAAATAATTTTATTCCTTTATATACATAGTGATTCTGTGCTGTTGTGGTTCGTATGGGTGGTATAGTTAGTCCACCAATAGAAGTATTCCTTATGCTAATATTTAGCAGTGGGGTAATATTTTTTTTAAATATATCTTTGTGTAGCTGAAGTAGTGCTATTTTTTCGTAAATTTTTGTAAGTGGGGGAACAGGGAATTCTTGGAATACGTTTATTGTTGGGTAGTAATACGGTTTTTTTAGGATAATTTTTATAAGAATTTTTTGAATTGTTTCGAGTGGGATAAGGGATGATTTATATGCACCCCCCCAAGCTATGATTCCATATTGTAATACCGAGTGCGCAAGTGCAAAGTAAATTTCTTTTAATATTTTTAATGTGATAGTATTTCTAAGTCTGAAAAATATATATATTAGTTTTCTCATTCTGTCTATTGTGGAGTTTATTTGATTTTTCCATTTAATGTTATTGTCGATAATTATTCCAAGATATTTTATTTGTTCTTTACTACTAATATGTATACAATTTGAGTTACAGGGTGTGATTTTAAGTAGACAGTTTCTGTCGTGAACTTTAATGTTTACATTTATATTTGAAATATGTTCTGTTAGGCTCAGAGGTAGAAAATGAGTTTTTTCAACATTTAAAGAAAGTAAGTTTTTGTCAAACCATTTTTTAATGATATTTATTGCATTATTTGCCGATATTTCGGCTTCTTTCCAAGAGTTTTCTTCAATTGTTAATACTGTATCATCCGCATAAGATATAATCTTTCCGACGATTGGGAGTTCAAAAAGTTCATTTACATATAATAGAAATAGTATTGGGCCCAGTACAGTTCCTTGTGGGATTCCAAAATTAATTTTTTCCATATCACTTAACTCGTTATTTATTTTCACTTGCTGTGTTCTTTGATATAAATAACTATTTATCCACGATTTAGCTTTGTCGGTTATTCCTATATTATTTAGTTTGTTGATTAATTTTGAGTGTGAAACACTGTCAAAAGCTTTACGGAGGTCAATGAATATACTTAAGCATTTTTTCCCTTTATCCAATGCTTTATAAATAACTCTAGTTAATTCCGCTATTGCGTCTTGTGTGCTCATTTTTTCTCTAAAACCGTATTGACTAGGATTAATACATTTTTTATTTTCCACATAATCTACAATTTGTTTCTTTATTACTTTTTCGTATATTTTAGCTACATTGGATATTAACGATATTGGGCGGTAATTGTTTATTTCTTTCGAATCTCCGGATTTATACACAGGTGTTACAATGGCTTTTTTGTAATTTGATGGGAATATTCCATTTTCGATGCTTACATTAATTATATGAGTAATTGGTTTAGTTAGTGAGTTAGAACATTTTTTTAGGATTTCTGTAGTTACACCATCATATCCAGGTGCAGCACCATTTTTTAGTGATTTTATTATGTTTTCAATAGTTTCCTCCGTAATCGATTTAAAAACTGATAGATTGTTTTCACTTAGTTTATCTTCATGTATATCATCTGGTTGATAATTTTGATCAATTTTGTAAGCAAGTTTTTGTCCGACGTTTACGAAAAAATTATTGAAAATATTTGCACACTTCTTTGATTCGTGGATAGCATTTAATGTGGTTCCATTGTTGTTTATAAGATTTATAATTGATTTATTTTTATTATTTTTATTCATTATTTCGTTTATGGTGTTCCATGTTTTTTTAGTGTTTTCCTTTGAAAGGCTTATTTTTTCTTTGTAATATTTTTCTTTCGTATCTTTAATAATTTTTGTGAGTTTATTTCGAAATATTTTATATTCAGTTTTAATGTGATTATTGTTTGGTTTTTTTGTTTGTTTGAATGAAGAGTTTTTCCTTTTTCCGGATGGATATGATTAGACCTTGCGTAATCCATGGTTTAATTTTCCTTAATTTAGCATTAGTTTGGAGATTAATATAGGTGGTACAGTCAGCGATATTAGTAGTTAATGTTTCTTCAAAATAATTTGCACATATATCAGGGTTTTGGCAATTTAATATTGATGTCCATGATTCATTGCGTAATTTATTATTTAATTTATGATAGTTCAGTTTAGAAATGATTTTAATATTTTTTCCAGGATCATAAATTTCTGAGTTTTTACATAGATCATAAACAAATATATTCGTATGATGATCTGTTATATCGTTTTTCCATATGATAGATTTAATTTTCTCTGTGTTTTTAATATTGGTCCAAATATGATCTAGGCACGATGGTGCTTGTTTTGCAATTTCTCTTGTGAACTTATTTATACATGATATAAAATTCATTTCATTCATCGTGTTTATATATTCAATTTTATTTTTACAGTGATTATTTGGGCCAATATTAATATTCATGTCACCTATTAATATACAATTTAAAGTATTCTTATTACAGAGAATTTTTTTTAACTCTTCTATAAATAGTTGTACATTTGAACTGTGTGTGCGATACATAGCGATTATATTAAAGGGCCTATTGTTTACATTAAAATTGATTGACAGACAGTTTACGTTACATATGGGAATTTCGATAACGTTGATATCGGTAAATTTGTCAATAGTATATACTACAATTCCACTATTTTTATTAATCTGATAATTTGTAACATATTGCTTATAGTTGGGAATAATTGGTATGTTTATGTTCGAATGTATATGGGCTTCGGATAATATTATAAAATCTGGTTGTGAACAGAGTGTACTTAGTGATACAAGAAATTCATCCATGTTTTTATTTACACTTCTTATATTTAGGTGTAAGATTGTTAATCGATTTTTTATATTTTTATATATTTTACTGCATTCTATTGCTGTTTCACATACATATTCTTCTATGTTTAGGTTTTTATCGATTTTGTTTAAGTTAATATTATTCATTGCATGTGTTAAAATTTGAAATTTGTACAACAGGTATTAATAGCAGTAAAACCATCATAATTTGTGCTGCAATATTCTTGCTTGAGTAGAATAGTACATAGTACATACATACATATATCAATAGTACAAGTGTTTGGGAATATTTCTATCATGATGCCTTTCCTACAATTTCCTACATACACACCTACCTACCTACATACTTCCTCCTACCTACGAATGACATTGCAAATCAGTGCAGTGATAACTTCCGAACAAGCAAGCAGCAAAAAACAGTGTCTATGTGTATTGATCTTATCAAGTGCAAAATTACCTTACATAAGTATTAACAGTCTAACTACTGATGGTGACCAGATAATCTGTGCACAGATGGAACATTTAGTGAATTGTGAATTCTTTTGTGGATACCATCGATCCAGCCTGCTACATCTTACAGTGAGTTTATTTACGCTTCCTAATTTCCTTCTTTCCAAGAAAGTTTCTAACATACCCCATTTTTTGATCACTTCTAGCCGGATAATGAACCAGTTAACGAAAAGAATAGTTTGCTTGAAATTGGGATGCGTAAATACCGATTAATCTTAAAGTTTGCTGCTTAGAATACCTACATATTACAGAGTACAAAATTCAATCATTAACATAGTTAGTATTGTTACCTTTGCCGCATTTCAGTTACGTAGAATTCAAAAGTACCTAATGAGCATTTCGAATACACATATTTTTCAAGACGAAACTTCATAATATAAGGTTGTCTCATTCTGTTACATGTTTCGCGTATAGCTTGCGTTGCAATTAAATTAATATTCATATACCAAACCAAGCGCGGTTTCATAACATATAGCTGTCTCCTTCTAATACATGTGTTTACAAATACCTTGCGTTGAAATATATTTTTAAATACAGTTTTCGTTCTTCAACGCATGGATTTAAGATACAGTTTACAGCGTCATTGCACTCACTCATAATAATAATTTAAACCTACAAAGAACTTTTCAATTTAATTAGTAATTCATTACATATTTCGTTATTTCTACACCTCAAGAGTTATTTCAAATCGACATGGATACCATAATTAAGAAAATTACTATACTAAAGAAGAAACGTAGTAGAATAATTTCCAATTTGACTGTTACGTCAAAATTAATTTCAAAACTTGATAATGAAGTTAACATTCAATTGTTTAGGGCGAGACTAGAAAAGTTAAATGAATATTACAACGATTTTCAGAAATTACAAGTGGATATTCAAGAATTACTTCCAGATTTGAAAGATGATAAAACCTATGATGACGTAGAAATGTTTGACTCTAATTTCGAGGAATTATATTTTTCAATCAGAGCAACTGAAAATAACATAAACCAAATCGAATCTACTAAGAAGGAACTTAAACAAGAAATAAGTTCTACACGTGGAAGGCCTCCTACAATAAATTTACCAAAATTTAATGGTAATCTCGAAGATTGGCCCCATTTTTACGCTTTATACAAAAGTTTGGTACACCAAAAGGATTATACGAACGTAGAGAAATTTCATTATCTCATATCATGTTTGTGTGATTCGGCATTGAGTTTAATAAAGGGTGTTCCAATAATTGATGAAAATTATATAATTGTTTGGGACACATTACGGCAACACTACCAAAACTCGAGAATTTTATTTAACCATTATTCTGAACAACTTTTAAATATTAAACCATTGAGGACCGAATCTGCACAAGGGTTGTCGAAATTTATTGCGAATATTCGAGATAATTTATGTGCCTTACAGACTTTTGATAAGACAGAAATCTTTGAAATGTTTATTGCTCATATCATCATAAGAAATTTGGATCATTCTACAAAACGACAATTTGAACTACAATTGAAAATAGACGAAATACCTACTTCAGGAAAAGTTTTAGAATTTCTTCACAATCATCAACGAGTTGTACACATGTCTACTTTTTCTTTTCCATCTACTACTTCTAACAAAAGTTCGCATTCAAATGTTAAACGTGTACTTACTGCTACTAAGAATAATCTCATTTCATCGCAATTATGCAAACTCTGTCAAAGTGATAAACACAATATTATGCAGTGTCCGGAATTCATAAATAGTTCAGTTGAGAAACGAACAGAATTGGTCAAGACGTTAAAACTCTGTTTTAATTGCTTAAAGGCACACAAGATTAAAAATTGTTTTTCTAAATTTACATGCATGAAATGTAAAAAGCGTCATCATTCTCTACTTCATATAAACGAAAGGCCTTTAGTGGCATCTACATCAAGTGAAGTATTATTCTCGTCATCATCATATTGTAATGTAGCTCTCCTAGGAACAGCGTCAGCAGAATGTAAATCAGCAATTGGATCTTACAATACAATTCAAATGCTATTGGACAGCGGTTCCCAGGTATCTATCATGAGTGAATCATGCGCAAAACGTTTGGGTTTGAAAATCACGACATACAAAGGAAAACTCAAGGGAATTGCCCAATTTTCAGTAAATATAATTGGGGAAGTTCATTGCATTATCAAACCAAAAAACCAGATCGGTCCAAAAATAAAAACCAGTGCTATTGTTATTTCCAATATTACTAGTGAGATGCCAGCATCAAGAATCAATGTAGATTTGCATTCAATGAATATTTCTAGGGAAGATTTGGCAGACGACAGCTTCGATACTCCTGCTAACATAGACTTCTTGCTCGGAGCCAACCTCTTTCCTTCCATTCTTGATGGTGGGCGGACTTCTTTTGGAAATAATAGCAATATATCTGGATTATCAACAATCTTCGGTTTGGTACTGATAGGAAACATTCCGAATGAAATTAATACATCAACTTCTTATCATGTTTCGCTTGATCAGTCTATGAAAAGATTTTGGTCTATAGAAGAACCGCCTATTACAGAAGTTTGTGATCCCGATGACATCAAATGTGAAGAAATTTTCAAAAGTAAACATACTCGACAAAGTGACGGGCGTTATGTAGTGCCACTCACGTTGAATTCCGAAACTCCTGAATTTGGGGGTTTTTACAATCTTGCTTCTAATCGGTTACATAATTTAGAGAGTAAATTAACTCGAATCCCTGAAGTTTACAAAGATTACAAACGTTTCATGGATGAATACGAATGTTTGGGGCACATGAAGCTTGTGCCTAGAAGTATTAATACATCCTCGTCGTATTTTATTCCACATCATTGCGTATTGAAGCCTACTAGTATATCTACTAAATTGAGGGTTGTTTTCGACGCAAGTGCCAAGAATCAACAAGGCGTGTCATTGAATCAATATTTACTACCGGGTCCCAAATTACAAAATGACATTAGCAATTTGATTTTAAAATTCAGAATATTTCCAGTTGTGTTTACAGCCGATATATGCAAAATGTATCGACAAATTCTAGTATTACCAGAACATCGCAAGTTTCAACATATTTTATGGCGATCTTCGTTAGAATCACCAGTGTGTGATTATGAGTTAAATACAGTCACCTACGGGCTGTCCTGTGCACCCTACCTAGCTATAAGAACCTTGCATCAATTGGCAAAGGACGAAGGTCCTAGATTTCCTCGCGCAGCGAAGGCCTTGGTTGAAGATTTCTACGTAGATGACTTGTTGACAGGTGCATATTCTGTAGAGGAAGCAATATTACTACGAAAGGAGTTGGTGGATTTACTCAATGCAGGCAAATTTACTCTGAGTAAGTGGGCCAGTAATAATCAAGATGTACTTTCGGACTTATCAGAGGGGAATTCGGGGGAGATATTGGTGTTTGGTGAATAGATGAATACTATTAATATTTTAGGCTTAAACTGGAATCCACAGGAAGATACATTTTTCTACACAATCAACAAGTTTCCAATAAAGTTTACTAAACGTGAGATTTTATCTAAAATAGCTCAGATATTCGATCCATTGGGATGGCTCTCTCCTGTGGTCTTCAAAGCAAAATGTCTTATTCAAACGTTATGGCGTCTCCAACTCGATTGGGATAGTGCAGTACCACTTCATGTCCAATCAGAGTGGAAATTTATTGCAGAAAGATTACATCTTCTTTCTAATCTTCAAATTTCAAGATATTATAACACAGTTGAAAATACTCCATGTTCATTAGTTGGATTTTCAGACGCTTCAGAACATGGTTACGCAGCCGTGGTTTACATTGTCGTACACAATATCAATCCCAGTGTTCATCTTTTAATGGCAAAATCAAAGGTTGCACCATTGAAAACTTTGACTATCCCTCGGTTAGAGTTGGCTGCTGCACTGTTATTATCAAGGATTGTACAGTATGTTCATTCTTCACTTCAGGATTCGATAAATATTGGCAATATTTATCTGTACACGGATTCAACCATCGTGCTTTCGTGGTTAAAAACGCCTCCCTACTTATTAAAAACATTTGTGGCAAATAGGGTTGTGCAGGTCCATGATAGCGTTAGCAACGCAACTTGGGGTCATGTAGTTTCCCAAGATAACCCAGCGGATTTTGCATCCAGGGGGTTGTTTTCTGAACAAATTTGCGACCATCCTCGTTGGTTTTCTGGACCAAAGTGGTTGCTCTTACCTCAAAATAGGTGGCCTTCATTTTCTCCAGACTTGCTTACTATTAAAGAGCTCCCTGAAGTAAAATCTACAGCCCACGTTAATGTAATTTCAAGACCTGGTGATCATACTATGGACATTTCAAAATATTCAAGTTTATCAAAATTACAAAGAATATTTGCGTGGATACTGAGATTTGTGTACAATTGTAAACATCCACTTACCTCGCGTGCAGCGTCACGGGTGGCCACCCTTGAAGCCCAGCGGGTCATGACCAGCCTTCACATTGACATCTTGCTTATTCAGGAGCAATACGTGTGGCAAGGCAAAACTCCTGGTATAAATAGGCCAGGTGCGATGCTCGAGGTGGGCTCCTCTCCGGGTGCGGGTGTCCTAATCAATACTTCCTTGATTAGACCCTTACTCCTGGAGGGGCTTTCAAACGAGTACCAAACCTGTGTATCCATTAAATTAGGTACTACGGAAATCATCGTGATCTCCGTTTATTTTAAATACGGTAACCCTGTTGAACCGCATATTTTGAGCCTTACGCGAGCGCTTCACAAATTAAAAGGTCGAAACATAATTATCGGTGGAGACTTTAACGCGCGATCGCCTCTCTGGTTTGACTATAACGGAATTCGGACGGAAAGATCCTTTGCTGTCGAAGACCTTATTGCGGCGCAAGGTCTGTTCATCCTCAATGAACCAGGCACGTTTTCTACTTTTTCAGGAGCCGGAGGCGAAAGCAACATTGATCTTACTCTATGCTCTGGATCTGTTGCGGCCAAAATATCGAAGTGGAAGGTTCACGAGTGCGCGTTAGTTTCTGACCATAGACTAATAACTTTTTCTGTGGGTATTCCAAAGACAGAAGCTCCACGGTCTACGTGGAATTTCAGAACCACAAGGGCGGATTGGGATAAATTCGGGGAAGCGCTACGTCAATCATTAAGGGGCTTTCACGACGTAGCAGCTAGGGAACCGGACAATTTGGGGAATTTTTTCAACGCGGCGGTGGTATCGGCTGCTGAAGCTTCTTTGGGAAGAACCAACCCTAAAAAGGCCATTCGGACGCCGTGGTGGACACAAGAGCTGACTTTGCTGAAGGGAGCCTTTAAAAGCGCTTATAGGAATCTCAGTGTTGTCAAGCAGAGTTTGTGCTCGCCTGAAGAGGCTATTGTCCTCCAAGCCCGCTTTAGGGCCGCACGAGGTGCCTATCGCTCGGGTGTCCTTTTGGCAAAACGAGCTGCCTGGCACAATTGGGTTAATGAAGTGGGTAACGCCAACCCGTGGGAAATCCACAGCGTCATTGGAAAAACGGGAAAAGGATCTGACAGTTATTTGTCGAGCGTGGTGCTCGGGAACGTTGAGAGTGTCGATGTTACCTCCACTCTTGAGACACTTCTGGGCAAGTTAGTTCCGTTAGACTCAGTAATAGGGGAAAGTGTCCACCATAAACAGATTAGAAATCTGTCACGGCTGCCACCTAGTGTACCCACCCAGGGGGAGGTCGTGCCACCGTTAAGTCGAGTCGAGGTTGAAGCAATAATTAAGGGTTTGGGTCCAAAAAAGGCACCGGGATTTGACCGATTGAATGGTATAATTGCGAAGAATGTCTGGATGTACGCCAAAGAAGAATTCTACCAAGTTTTGGAGACTTGTTTGCGTAGGGGAAAATTCCCAACAGAATGGAAGAAGGGCGTGCTCCGGATTATACCAAAGGGCAACGATAAGCCGAGAACGGACATAGGAGCCTATAGGCCTATAACCTTATTGCCAATTTTAGGCAAAGTATTGGAAATCATCATTAAGCACCGTTTAAGCCTCACCATCACGCCGTCCAGCGAACTTCAATTCGGCTTTGTCCCGGGAAAATCCACGGAGCACGCTATTAAGCATGCGCTTGAATGGGTGAGGGTATGCCCAAAGAGGTACGTCATAGGCATCTTCTTGGATATCTCGGGTGCCTTTGATCACGCGTGGTGGCCGATGATACTTACCAAACTGAAAAGCAGGAATTGCCCGCGTAAACTGTTTGAGATAATCTGTGACTATCTAAATGGTAGGACAGTTATCATAGGGCACGGGGACGTTTTAATCACCCGAACAGTCGACATGGGATGTCCACAGGGGTCGGTCCTTGGACCCGACCTGTGGAAAATCTTGTTCGACGACTCCTCCAGGTTACCCTTGCCTGAAGGTTGTATATCGGTCGACTACGTAGATGACAAATTGTATTTGGTCTCTGGGAACAGTAGAAGGGAAGTGGAATCTAAGGCTGAAGAAGGTTTACAAGTGATCCTTGAATGGGGAAAGAGAAATAGACTGAACTTCGTTCCCCACAAGACCGTGGGTCTCCTCATGAAGGGCATGCTCAGCCGAGGCAGGAACCCCTTCATCAGAATGGGAGACTCATCTATTCGATTTGCAGAAAATACCAGGTATTTAGGCGTCATTATGGATAGATCTTCTTCGTTCCTAGCCCACGTCAAGAACGTCTCTGACAGGGCCCAGGCCTTGTTTCAGAAACTGAGAAGAATCTCAACAGCCGAGTGGGGATTGCGTTCTCCGGCGATTCGCCTGCTGTACGAGGGGGTATATGTGACGCAAGTCTCGTATGCTGCCTCCGTGTGGGAGCACCGCCTGGATAATGTCTTGATAAACTCAGCTCTTAAACGAGGCCAGCGGACTCCCCTGTTGGCGCTCTCGGGCGCTTATAGGACTGTAGCCTCAGATGCATTACCGGTTCTGGCCGGCGTTCTGCCTATTGACCTTGCAATTAGGGAAATATTGACAAAAAAGGAACTTATTAGAGGCAGGGCTGCTGTCCACCTTGGAGTCGAACTGACACCGGGAGGAGTCGTGGCCCTCCCCGGCTTGCTCAAAGCGATGCGCGAAAGGACTCTGAGTGTATGGCAAGAGCGATGGGATAGATCGACGAAGGGCAGATGGACTTTCTCCTTCTTCCCTTCAGTTAAAGTCAGAATGGAAGGGGCACACATTAAACTGGATCACTACATGACACAGATGCTCTCCGGACATGGGGAATTCAGGGGTCGGCTACATAGCTTGACCCTTTCTCCCCATCCAAACTGTGCGTGTGGTGATACTAACCAGGACGCCAGGCACATTCTGTGGCACTGCGAGTTGATGAAGGAAGCACGAGAGGAAATGTTGGATGGCTTGCGCGTAACAACAAGACCAGCGTGGAACGCTGACCTTGTGTCAAACAAAGAGAATTTCGAGTGCCTGAAAAAGTTTGTCAAGTCCTGGGTGGAGAGATGGTCTGTACTTAGAGTCGCCGATCTAGACTAAATTCATCTTTGTTTCAGGTGCTACACGTATTGCTCCTGTCTCCCTCGGTATATCCTCCATTACTCTTCACTAGTGTATACGCTTTGAACTGTTTATAATATTACTCTAGAGACCCGTAAATTACTGGTTACATTTGACTTATGTACTGATACATTCTTCTTTTCATGTTTTACTTATTTTCTTTTAGCTTTAGTTTCACGCCGCTTACAAGTCTACAACCTATCGGTTGTCTTCTAATGTTTCACCCAAAAATTATTTATGCTTTTACCTCTACAGGCCATGTTCCATCTTAGAGACTATATATCATGACTTCTGTACTCATACTGTAATTATGTTTCCAATATATAATTGCTCTTATTATTTTCTTACTTTATATTAGCATTGGTTTCCATATTTTGGTGGCGCAACTGAACTGTACATATTATGTATCGTCGTCACCCCATAAAAGGGGGTGGGATAGACCCTGTCCGTGCATACAGCCAGGCGAACACACACCGGAGCGGTTTTCCCGCAATCCTCCCGCGCCTCCCCCAATGATATGCGTAAGCCTGAGGAATAGCCGCGTGATCTCGACGTCCTTCCGCCCCCCCTCCGACAACCCGACGCTCATCTTTTCCCCAGAGTCTTCTAAAACTTTCTCTTCTTTCCCACATATATTTCTTCGAGGCAAAATCGGGGAGCCGGCTAAAGGGCGCGGACTCCGGGTTTCGTCTGCGGTTAGGCCGATAGCCATGCACATTGTCATTGGGACTGCCTGGTGGTTTGTGGAATTCCCTCTCTGAATATATTCTTTTTATGCATTTTATTATCTCTCTGTTATTATTGTAAATACTTGCATTATATTATTACTGTTATTTTATTTTATTTTTTTATTTTCCTTATTCCAGGCTTCCTCAACCGGGCGCAGCTCTTTTTTTTTATATTTTTTTTTACTTATTAACACTTTTATCTGTATATATTATTTATCCTATACATTTCAGAAGAATCATTCCACGGGCTGCAACATTTATTATTTTTTTGTATTATGTTAATGTAAGTACTTGCATACTGCTTTCTAACCCCGTATGCATGGACATTGGAGGGTCTAGAGTCGTTCAAATAAATGTAGCTTCGTTCAATAAAATAGAGTCCTGAGGTGTACGGTGAAGGAGGAAACCATATGTTTCCTTAGAACGCCGTGGGAAAGTGGTTGGACACCCTCCAATGATCATACTATGGACATTTCAAAATATTCAAGTTTATCAAAATTACAAAGAATATTTGCGTGGATACTGAGATTTGTGTACAATTGTAAACATCCACTTACCTCGCGTGCAAGGGGTTGTCTGACCTTAAATGAAGAATTTATGAATAATATGACCAAGAGAGGAATACAATTTCATTTCAATCCACCCTCAAGTCCCCATTTTGGAGGCCTTTGGGAAGCAGGAATTCGTTCCGTAAAGTACCACATAAAAAGAGTGGTAGGAGATACTGCGCTCACCTTCCAGGAATTCTCCACTCTCTTATCCAAAATAGAAGCAGTCCTGAATTCACGACCTTTGTTTAGTCTATCAAATGATCCCAATGAAGTAGATGCGCTTACTCCTGGACATTTTTTAATTGGAGATGCTCTCCATTCGTTACCTGAGTGGGATTTCTCAGACTTGAAGATTAATAGACTAGATAGATGGCAACATTTGCAACAGATGTCGCAACATTTTTGGCAGCGTTGGAGTACTGAGTACTTACAAACTTTGCAACAAAGAGAGAAATGGTTCACTCCCCAAAGAAATATTCAAAAGGGAGATATTCTGATATTGAAGGATTCTAGATTGCCACCTTTAAAGTGGCAGTTAGGTCGCATAATCGAAGTAAGGCCCGGAACAGACGGAGTGGTTAGGGTAGTATCAGTGAAAACTAAAGATGGGACTTACTTAAGACCCGTGGTAAAAGTATGTCCCCTTCCGGTTGTTCCATAAAAGGTTTTAGTTTATAATTTTATTTTATTTTATTTTCTCTCATAGCAACTTACCGACAAAAGGTTAAGTTACAAAAGGTTACCTACAGATAAGCATTTGTTCTACTTTAAGAGAAATTTTCCAATTTTTTTTTGTGTTATTCTTTTTACTTTTAAGCAAACTACTTTTTTCGTTTTTAATTACGTTCTATTTAATTAGTTAAATTTTTCTACATAAAATTGGTGGGCGGTATGTTTGGGAATATTTCTATCATGATGCCTTTCTTACAATTTCCTACATACACACCTACCTACCTACATACTTCCTCCTACCTACGAATGACATTGCAAATCAGTGCAGTGATAACTTCCGAACAAGCAAGCAGCAAAAAACAGTGTCTATGTGTATTGATCTTATCAAGTGCAAAATTACCTTACATAAGTATTAAAAGTCTAACTACTGATGGTGACCAGATAATCTGTGCACAGATGGAACATTTAGTGAATTGTGAATTCTTTTGTGGACACCATCGATCCAGCCTGCTACATCTTACAGTGAGTTTATTTACGCTTCCTAATTTCCTTCTTTCCAAGAAAGTTTCTAACAACAAGTGAACATATACTGTAGAGATTTATTGCATATAGAATATTGGCAGCGTGATACATGGGTTAGTAATGTATATAATAATAATTTTGAAGTAATATATCTATTATTAGACTTTAGTAGTCTATAATTTACTAGCCTTCGGTAAACGCAACTGTGTATTGGTATTGTATTATCTATTTTCTGGTAGAAATATAGAAATGTTGAATGTAGGCGTAATGTAATGGAAAAAGAAACATAAAAATGTAGTATGTAGAAATGTTTTATCATGAAGAAAATATTCAGGTTTTTTATCATCAATATATAAAATGATTTAATTTTTTTAGTTTTAAATATATATATACTGATTTTATAGTATGTAGAATGATGAAAAATATGACGTTTTTTTAATGTGTAGACTATAGAATTATTATTTTTTATATCTTGTGGATATTTCGAAATATATATGTAAATGTAAGACGTTGAGAACAGACATGAGATATTTTTAAAGAGATCTTTAAAATTTATAACAATATTCCAAATTTTGCTGCGTAAGATCAAGTATTTTTTTGTAATTTTGACAGTTAGTTTGATTATTGTCATTTCAAAAAACAATTTTAGTATAATTTTTGAATATATCTTAGGATTTTCAGTTTTAATAGTAGGTATACTTGTTTTATAAAATGCAGATTGATAAGAAACATCATGTTTTTTTAAAGCATATGTCATAGCATTACTAATTTTGTTAGCTTTTAAATTTTTGATTGTGCAAGTACATACATAATACATTGACAATAATAAACATGAGTCACTATGAAAACTATACCTGGAATCCAAATTAGTATTCAATTTTCTGTTGTGCGAATGCCAGCATTTTTTTATAATATATACAGTTGGTTTTATCAGTCGCATTATGATTAGTAGGAAATGACAGTTGAAATCTGTCATTTTGAAAAGTGCAGTTTGCACACTTCGGTTGATTTGTTGTAGCTGGACATTCTTTGTAGATGTGTGCAGCTCCACAGTGCGAGCAGACAGGCAAGTTGTTTTTCTCTTTCTGGTTGCAATTTCTTGATGTATGTCCGTAGCGTAGACAGAAGTAGCATTGTACCACTGGGATGGCGTCGTCAACCGTAACTCGCTGGTAGCGAATGTTTATTTTTTCTTTATTTAATAGGATCTTCCTGGTTGTGCTATCTAGTTTTCGTAATATATCTATAATTTTATAAATTAGTTGGTTATTCGTAGTACCTACTGTACTACTTTTCTTCGCACCCGAACGATTGAGTTAGGTAGATTAGTTAAGACTCTTCGGAGCGAACATTTTTCTATCTCCTAAGGAGTAAATTCAGTGTAAAGTGATGGTGGGTTAGACACCCTAAAAGTGTTGCCTGTTTTGGCTATATGAACCCTATTTAAGGGACAGTGTTGCTTAAGTGTTTGTTGGGATATTTTATTAGGGAGGTATAATGTAATATTTATATGGTTGTAATAATATTTAAGTTTTTTTTTTCATCTAAATGTAAGTTAATCTGCTTTATTGTAGATGTAACGTTAACGGTAGTCCAAGACATAAGTCAGTTGTTCTTCAGCCAGTATTTTCAATGCTGCGGGTGTTTGCGGACCCCGTTCACGGAACATTAGTTCACCATGTTCTTCTAGTTTTAAGTTCTTCTAGTTTTAAGCTAGGTTTAAATGAGAATGGTTTCATCGCAAGCCCGTCCATCCTGCCTTATGCACGATGGAGTGCGATCGGAGTTGCGGCACACCCTTTCGCTATTTCTGTTTTGGTTTGTATTTGTTCTACTAATCACTTCTTACTGCTGGCTACTAATGATTGCTAGAATATATTTGAATAATAGTTTTTATTCTTTAATAGGTCCTTCGACCGACCTTTTTTTAGTTTAGGGTTAGGAACCTTGTTAGTTGCCATGTTCGAGGACGAACATTTTTGTGGCGAGGGGGGTAATGTTATGATGTGGATGCGTCATAACATAATTAACGATTTTAATTTATTGCATTGGTAGTCAAGACTTTTATGGGAGTTATTTATGGTTTTATTACGGATCCAAGGGCAGGTTGAGCGGGAGGGAGGGTTTTTTTCTATGGGACTCACTCTCGACGTGAAACGAAGCGGACAGACGCCGTTTTGGACCGTACCGCACTCTGGTTATCACCGGATCCTGAATAAAACCATCCATTTGGGTATGATGGCTCCGTAGGACGGGCCTCGTACTGCTGGCCAAACTTAGGCCATTCACCATTTATTTTATTTATTTATTTATATATAATCGGAGTTCGCCATTTGCTATTTCTGTTTTGTTTTATGTTTGTTCTACTAATCACTTCTTACTGCTGGCTACTAATGATTGCTAGAATATATTTGAATAGTAGTTTTTTTCTTTAATAGGCCCTTTGACCGACCTTTTTTTTTAGTTTAGGATTAGGAACCTTGTTAGTTGCCATGTTCGAGGACGAACATTTTTGTGGCGAGGGGGGTAATGTTATGATGTGGATGCGTCATAACATAATTAACGATTTTAATTTATTGCATTGGTAGTCAAGTACTTTTATGGGAGTTATTTATGGTTTTATTACGGATCCAAAGGCAGGTTGAGAGCACTGAGCGGAAGGGTTTTTTTTCTGTGGGCCTCACTCTCAACGTGAAACGGAGCGGGCAGAAGCCGTTTTGCGGGGACAGTCAATTCCTAATTTTATTAATGGTGTAAATAATACCGTACGCGGAGTAACTCTTCGTAATGCAGAGGGAATCGAGCTAACATTGTAATTTACGGGATTCGAAAAATGTTCGAATTGTTCTTTCCGAAAAACCAAGTTTCAGGTGTATCAATGGCCAAACGGCACCGCGTGTGACAAAAGTAATAAACGCAGATGATCCGGCTCATCGGGCGTTAATTTTCCATCGTACGGAGTTTATGGAATCCCACTAGTTATCGCCATGCACAGTTATGTATATTTATTCGATTTCCGCGGTTTAAGCCGAAACATCCGCTGTTCTCTTGGGCGAACCTTTCACACTCGGTGGAACCGTTCAACACATACGGAACGGAATATTTCAACACACCGCATCGGTAGGACCGTACCGCACTCTGGTTGTCACCGGATCCTGAATAAAACCATCCATTTGGGTATGATGGCTCCGTAGGACTGGCCTCGTACTGCTAGCCAAACTTAGGCCGTTCATTATTTATTTTATTTATTATTTATATATAATTTTTACATTTATTTATAACAAATTACAGGCAATATAGCCTAAAACGTTATAATTGTACCATTTAAGCAGTGAATATGCAATGCCCAAAATCTTACAAATGCGCTGAAGTAGGCGTCCTGGCGTGGTCTCGGGAGGTCTCCGGTCAGGTCGTAAAGCTGACGCTGCGTTTTTGGCCTCTTTTGTTTCCACGCCAAGATGGGCGTACTGGGAGGAGAGATTGTTGAGGTTATCCTTGAAACACTTGTGTTTTGGATATAATTGTAACTTTATTTGATAACTTTACAATCGAGGTGACTGGCAATTAGTCGTTAATTGAGTCGGTAAGAGAGAGTGATGCGAGAATTTCTAGAAAGAGATTTTTAGAGAGAATGACTTTGCAAAACAAATGCACTCTTATTTATAAACAAACAAAATTTTACGTGACCACAGAGAAAAGACAATATAGATGAGAATTAATGACAATATTACACTATGAAATAGCATAAACAAAAATATTTGAAGTAAGAGGTGGCATAGACATAAAAAATTAAAAGTAAAGGACTGTACACATCGAGATAGATACTGAGAATGAATTTAAATATGAAATAGGACAATCACAACACAGAGGACACGACATGCGCTATAGGACACAAAAAATAAATCTATTTTTTTATCCACCACATTCAAAAAGCACGTAGCTCTCCCCACAGGTGAGTTCATAAATAAATTAGTGCGGCTTGCTCTACCATATAGGAGGTAGTGATGACGTCCTCGAGAGTGAGACTCTGGTACAAAAAAATTTTATTGGGCCAGTATCTCATTATTAGATAAGTGACCGTTTAGTAGTTGAAAAAAATATTTAAGCAAAGCAATACCTCTACGTGTCTCTAGGGAGTGGTAGTTGGTCATGCCTAATATATAAATCGATGGATAAAGCCAAGGATAACGTCCATAGAGCCGCGAGGATAAAAACCTTAAAAATTTCTTATGGACTCTTTCAATGCGTAAAGTGTATATTAATTCGTGTGGGGCCCTGATGATCGAATTTGACTCAAGTACACTCAGGACTAGTGTGTTATATAATAACGTCAGTGTTTTTGTGTTACGAAACGGATATGAGTTTCTAATTACGAAGCCGAGAAGCCTGTATGCTCTGCTTATTTAATCATCGATGTGTTGGTGAAAACTTAGTTTGCTGTCGTAAATAATTCCTAGATCTTTGATTTGGTTAAGGTGTTGGAGAATAATTTCATTAATTGTATATTGAAATACATGCGGTTTCTTTGATCTTGTATACGAGACGATATTGCACTTAGGTGTACTGAAGTTCAAGCCATTTATGTTGGTCCGGTTTGAGACGCAGTCAATGTCACGTTGAAGGAGAATACAGTCAAGAAGATTTTTTATTGAGCGATATAGTTTCAAGTCATCTGAAAATAGTAAATACAGCGAATGTGTGATGACTGAACCAATATCGTTAATAAAAATCAAAAACAGAAGTGGTCCAAGGATGGACCCCTGAGGAACTCCAGAAAAAACTACGAATTCAAAAGAACTGGATCCCTTATAATAAACAAACTGTCTACGATTTCGAAAATATGAAGCAAAAAAACAGAGTAGTCTTTTGGAAAAACCAAATGAAGCTAGTTTATTTACAAGAATGTCGATGTCAACCTTGTCGAATGCTTTTTCCAGGTCAAAATAAGCAACATCCACCTACTTTCCAGAAAGAGAGCGTTTTGAATGCAACTGTGGACATATTCTGTTTTTCTACAGAATTTGGCGCTCTACTTCGACAAGTAGAAAAGTTCACAGGTGGATTCATCGCGTTTTCTTTTAAAACATGCTAGCAACTTAACATTTGGCACCCTACGCCTCTTTAGCGTAACACCATGTTTCACAACCATACAGCAAGATCGACCACACATAACATTTTAGCATTCTCTGCCTTAATTTTAAGCTGATATTGTCATTGCAGAAGAGGGATTTCATTTTTATGAACGCAGTTCTTGCTGCTTCAATTCTACACCTCATCTCTATATCTGGGTCAAAAGTCTCCGTGAGAATACTGCCGAGGTATCTAAATCTCTCCACCTTTTCGACACACAATTTGGGAGGCGGGAATGGGTACCGCTGCCCCAGGAACCTTTATTGGATAACCAACACCTCTGCCATAGGTCACCTTAAGTGGTTTGATACGTTTGGTGATTTAGCAGGGGTGCCCGGGTTCATGGGGTGAGGTTTGTCTAGGTCTTGGAGGCGGATGACTTGGACACACTGAACCCCAGATTCCTACCCACCCCCTATACCCTTTTCCTTCCCAGAACTCTCCTCTCCCTCCTTTCCTAAAAAAACCCTCCACACAGCATCCCCAAAGATGACATAGGCCCTGAGGGAAATTATTTTCTTCAGGGCCTCCTGTGTGGAGCTCATTTAAAAAAATAAAAAAATTAAAAATTACAATTATTTAATTGTATCATTGATCCTTAAATAATAATAAATAATAACTCTCCTTAATCACTGTGAAATTCTTAAATTCAATATAGACATGCTAAAAAATTGGTGCTCACAAAACAATCTATATTTAAATGTAGAAAAATGCAACACTTTGACCTTTTCTAGAAAAAAAACATCACTGTTTTTCGACTATTCGATAAATGAAATAAATTTAGAAAGAGTAACGGAAATGCAGGATCTTGGTATAATTATGGACGAGAAACTAGACTTCACGGTCCACATTCAACAAACTGCAAATAAGGGTATGAAAACATTAGGATTTGTATTAGGAACAACTAAAAACTTTGAATCGTTACAAATCATTAAACTATTGTACACATCCCTTGTTGGAAGCCTAATTGAACATCATAGTCTGGTCGCCCTTCTATAAAATTCATATTCATAATATTGAAAGAATTCAAAGAAAATTTCTACGTTTCATAAATTTTAAACTTCCCTTTAGAGCACATAAATTACCCGTCGTTAATGAATATTTTAAATATTCCAACTTTAGAAAACAGAAGAAAAATAAACGACCTAACCTTTTTATAAAAATTATTAAACTCTTGATTCGACTGTTGTGAACTCCTGCAATTAATTAATCTACATGTACCCACACATACAACTAGAAAAACATTAACATTTTATATACGTACATCTCATTCCAACTATGATTTGCATTCACCAATACAACGTTTATATATGTACTGCATTCTATGTAAAAGGGCGTTTAAATAAATAAATAAATAAAATAAAATCCCTATCCCTATCCCTATCCCTATCCCTATCCCTATCCCTATCCCTATCCCTATCCCTATCCCTATCCCTATCCCTATCCCTGTCCCTGTCCCTGTCCCTGTCCCTGTCCCTGTCCCTGTCCCTGTCCCTGTCCCTGTCCCTGTCCCTGTCCCTGTCCCTGTCCCTGTCCCTGTCCCTGTCCCTGTCCCTGTCCCTGTCCCTGTCCCTGTCCCTGTCCCTGTCCCTGTCCCTGTCCCTGTCCCTGTCCCTGTCCCTGTCCCTGTCCCTGTCCCTGTCCCTGTCCCTGTCCCTGTCCCTGTCCCTGTCCCTGTCCCTGTCCCTGTCCCTATCCCTATCCCTATCCCTATCCCTATCCCTATCCCTGTCCCTGTCCCTGTCCCTGTCCCTGTCCCTGTCCCTGTCCCTGTCCCTGTCCCTGTCCCTGTCCCTATCCCTGTCCCTATCCCTATCCCTATCCCTATCCCTATCCTATCCCTATCCCTATCCCTATCCCTATCCCTATCCCTATCCCTATCCCTATCCCTATCCCTATCCCTATCCCTATCCCTATCCCTATCCCTATCCCTATCCCTATCCCTATCCCTATCCCTATCCCTATCCCTATCCCTATCCCTATCCCTATCCCTATCCCTATCCCTATCCCTATCCCTCCATGTCTTACTGAATATTTGGAATAAAAAAGGAAATGTATATATGTAAATGTAAATGTTCTTTTGTAAGGGTGTATATATATATATATATATATATATATATATATATATTTAAATTTAAAATATATATATTTAAACTCCGGTACCACTGTTATCCACATAATATAATACCCACATACAGGCTACGCCTTCGTGGGATTTTTTTTGTTACTTATACATATTTTTTTGTTATTATGTATTCACCTCTTATGGCTCCTGGAGCTCTAGCATGATAAAATAGATAACTTTACAATATCGGATCGATAGGTGTAATGATGATTTTATGTCGATATCCCTAGTACGGTTTCACTGTCGATAGCAGAACCGATATTGACAGGGAATAAATAAGGAATCGATCAATATACGCTGGCAACACAGGCGAATCTGTCCACGAATTCATATTACGAAACGTCAAACGCCAAACAATTACGGAAAAATATTAATAATTTAGCAATTTTAAATTGAAAAACTGACCTAAATATGCATTGGCAGTCCGCATTTACTTTTTGACACTAAATGGTAGTCAATTAGTTAATGAGGTTTTTATTCACATTTCAACCATTTTCGTTTCTCAAAGATCAGACGGAATAAATCGATTACGTCTTAGATGCATTATTTACGTCTATGGATCGCGTACACGATTCAATTCATTTATAAAGGCATCGTTGGTTCAAGACGTTCATTAAATAAGTCAGTAATTTTGCGCACAATTCAAATAAATGCGTTTATTGACAGTTAACCGAAACTTATTTTACACTATGGAGGCCGGCCTAAAATTTATCAGTCATCGGTCGGAATGTCTCTTACCAATTGTTAACCGTGATCGCAAATATTGATAACTAACAATAAATGACGGTTTTCATCAACACGATATCGTATTGATAAAGGGTTATATCGATTGACCATGCTAGATACCCTGATCCCCCCCCCCCACCACCAGCGAATAATACCATGAGTTAGGAAGTAGCTACGCAGCCCAAAATATATTCTCCTTAAATTCACTTGATTCAAAACATTTCTTAAAGGATAAAATATGTACCTATATTAGTTTTCTAACCTTTTGGCTAGATTTTCAATGCTGTATTTAAACTTAAGGCGATGCATTAATTAGTAATGCGAAATCTACTGTTTTGGGTTTGAAAATTAGATCGCTTAGAAATATTTTAGATGTTCTAATTAAATACTTCGTGTAGAAAAACGTATTTGCCTTTGAAGTAATCGAGTATTTTTTTTATTAGTATCTTTATTAGTCCATTACAAAAAACGTATCGGGTCTGTCAAAACTGCTTTAAAGTTCAAAAACCCCTACTTACGAATCCCCTTTCGGTTATGATTTTATTGTACAGGGTGTCCGTGGGTTAAGTTCGTTATATTCAGGAGGTGATTCTACTAGGAGTAAAAAAGATTAACAACTTTTTTTAAATTCCACCTTTTTTTCCCACACAAAAAGATCTACCTACTTAATATACTTAGTGTGAGGTCCGATCTTACTATGTTGGAATTTCGAAAAAAGTTATTTATCTTTTTTACTTATAGGTACTATCATGTAGAATCACCCCCCAAAGTTTGCACTTTGCCCCCGGACACCCTGTATAACATGGAAAATTTATTTTTTTAGAATATGATCTTAAAACATTTTACAATTTGCACCTGAACGATTCAAAATAAAATAAAACACACTTTTTGGCGATTTTTTTTCTCGAATAAATCTTAAAAGGCTGCTGGTGTTAAGCGGAAATTAAAAAAAAATATATCGCCGTCTACATAAGGAGATTTTTGTTTGTGGCCTGATCTCGAATTTTACAAGATGTGGTGCTTCACCTTTAAGGTTATGTTACGTACACATAACCAAAATTACATTTCTTAATAATAATACTTGTATTATGCATTTTCTGTTTCCTGAGAGATACGACGAAGTTTGAACGTACATATATAGATCTAAAGCAAAAACACAGAATTTTCAGTAGAAGAAACGATGTAGTTTTAGCTCGCCACAATAAATGGTCAGTTGGTATTGGGATGTTTCAACCGATGTCAATTAAAAAAAATCAAAAAAAATGTTGTTCATTATTTATTAACACCAATATATATTTATAACATACAAAATGAATTACATTATTCCAAAGCAAAATTATTTGGCAAATCGCTTATCATTTTTTTTAAACAAAAACGATATCAGTCCAAAAATTTTTAAGAGACTAGATTCTGGATCTCTCTAAATCAATACCAAAAATTGTTTTTTTTTTACATTTCTAAATTATGTATATTGTGTACAAACATCGAGATATTAAAAATGAACTAAAACAGTACAAACATTATCAGTTACAAGTGAGGGCACAATACAACAAGGCACTTTATTACATAAGCTACAAACCTTGAGGAAATTTGATTGGTTTTATTACTTACACTAATGACTAGGAAAATGTTAAGTAGAAATTATAGGAATATGTAGAAGTTTTCACACATTATAGGTTAAGGAAGGGTTGTTCCACAGAATTCGAACAATTCATTAAATATCATTATTAAAGACAAGTTCTGTTAAAGTTCCCAGCTGTTTCATTTTATATGTTACCCTTAGAATAAATTAGATAAAGGTAGGTTAAGGACGGGTCGTTCCACAGAATTTGGACAATTCATTTAAATATCAAAATTAAATTCAAGTTCTGTTAAAGTTCTTAGTTGTTTCATATTATTTGTTACCCTTTGAATAAATTATACAAAGGCAGGGACGGGCTGTTCAACAGAATTTGGACAATTCATTAAATGTCAACGTTAAAAATCAACTTCTGTTAAAGTTCCCACCTGCTTCATTTTATATGTTACACTTAGAATAAATTAGACAAAGTTAGGTAAAAGGGCGGGCTTTTCCACAGAATTTGAACAATTCATTTATTGTCAAAATTGACATTCATGTTTTGTTAAGTTTACTAGTCTTTTCACAATAGGTACTTCGACAATAACAGAACTTGAATTTTTATGAGTGACTTAGAAATTTGATGAATTTTTCAAATTCTTTGAAACAATCCTTCCTAAGTAATTCACTGTACATGACACAATACATAGTCGCGCCAAGCCTGATATAATATAATCCTCAAGCAAAACATAATAATACGAGCATTACCTATATCTCCGGTCATACGTAAATGTGTTCTGGTCATACGTCAATGATTAGTGACAATTTTAATATTTTTTTTATAAATATGTACTTTTATTGTCAAACTTGTGACAAATTGTCACTTTTCCTCAAACCACAGAAACCTATCGATTTTCAGGGACATTTGGAAGCTTTCAACTGTTATAACCAATATCAATTCTGTACCAGTCATATTAAATCGTAAACCTTCATTATGTCGTAAACCTTTAAACACTCCATTAATAATCAGTAATTTAACTTTTTTATTTCTCTAATGCAACCAATGTAGGGATACAAACTTATATTTGATACAAAACAAACTTTATTGTATTTGCTACCAAACTTACCATCGTACAATGTATTTTTTTTAGTTTATTTATGTAGTGTAAATAATATTACGATGGTAAAATATCCTTGAAAAAAAAAAAAAAAAAAAAAATAATAATAATAATTTTTTTATGTAGGTAGGTACATGTTTAAAAAATGACTAAATAAATATTGGGCAGACAGGTATCTAGAAGGTGTGACTGTGTTGTAGGATGTTTCAAATAGTCATTGTATGAAACCTTGCAAATAACTTAATAACTTTATGCAGGTATATCTTTTTTTTAATTTTATTGAAATTCAAGTCTAGTAATTTCAACTTTTTACATTATCTTCAATACAGCGTTATACCGTGAAGAAGGTACGTCATTTCAAGACCAATGCTTTATTTTTTTTTGGAAATTTTGGAACTAACTATGTGACACATCCCTGTCATTCACTAGCAAACTAATAATTAACTTTAAAATTCTGTAAAAGTACAAAAATGATTAGATTTAATTAGGTGGGGGTAACGTGTGGGATGATTTTGCGGGGAGGAAACAGGGTTACATTGTTATAAGGGTAATTTACAGGGTGGTCTTATTTTAGTAAACATTCCAATATAAATAAATAAAATATATATATATTTATATAAATTTTGCTATACATATATATTTATATATATACTTTCAAAACATTCCAATATACTCGTAAATATGTACATGTTTTAATTTGTGCGTTTTAAAAACCTTAGAAATAAACAAAAATAAATTTAAAAATAATTTAGTGAATAAAATAAAAGCACACTGATAACAACCTTATAACAATTTTCCCACGTAATTTTGACTTCTCCGACCGTTCTTCCCACCCCTCCCCCCAAATTCACCCATTTCGCTACCCCTTACCTAATTAAATCTAATCATGTTTGTAATTGTATTTAATTTTTAAATAAGATTTAAGAGTGCTGGTGAATGATACGGATTTGTCGAAACCGGTAGCAGAAAAATTAAAAATCTAAGTTACAAATATACATGGAAAATCAAACTTTATTTTATTACCTACGTAATATATTTTATATTTCAAGATGCCAAAGATCCGTACATGGTTCAGAAGAGTTATATAGTCATTTTAGTAAATCATATTACGTGTCTTGGCATTGCATGTCTTTCCTAACAGATGTTTATTAAATACCTCTTATAATTAGTTTGTAGTTTTGCATGTAATTAGTTGGCTTTCCAAAAATAGAGAGTTCTTGGCTAAATGTATTATTTATTTATTAATTATCATTGCCCTAATTGACTTTTACATAATTTTATATTTTACATGATTTCAAAGACATGCTAAAGAGACCAAAAGAGTTTAAAATTATTAGATGACAAAAAAAAACTTAAAAAAATTAACAGAATACATGGTAGGGACAAAGGTGCATTTAATTTATTATAATATTATTATACAAGAAAAAAAAAACAGAAACCAGTTTTAAAAATTGCAGATGGCATAAAAATAATAACATAGGTTTATAATACCTAATTTACATCTGAATATGACATAGGTCACTTTTCCAAAGGTGCCATATATATATACAAATATATTAACAGGATATTATACTTGACTCAATTTAACCAGCGATTCTTACACTATTTGAATTAAAACATGTAAATGAAATTTTGGTCACCGGTTATATTTTTGACATTGTTTATCAACTTAAATCATTAAAAAATCAATCAGTAGGTATAGGACAGCTTGGGTCGGGGTGAGAGGTTGGGGGTTACTCGGCTGAATGGCAGGTGATGACATACAGAAGGAAGTTTTTTTTTTGTTTTGATTTTAAGAAAATTTAAAAAAAAGTCAAGAAAATTCATAGGAGAAAATTTAATTTACGCCTCTTAACACCCCGTATATATGTAAATAAAGAAAATTATTAAAGTACTCGATCCGGCTGTGATTTTATTGGATTATTTGCAGTTAAAGGTGTGAATTCGACAAAACATGATAAGTTATTACAGTGTATTTATTGTTAGTTATTATTTTGACGACTGGTTGACGCTTCCTTCGCCTTCATGAAATAACTGATGATATCAATCGGCAGCGGGAATATTATGGTGGAATTCTTTTCCGCAGAAATTGTGTTGAGGGTCTGAAAAAAAGAAACACCATTTACCTCTTATTTTTAATTGATAAACTAACGTTTAAACAAGATTTTTATGCATAGCACAAAGGGTAGATAACAAATATTATGATCAATAATTATCAGCCTGAAACACTCACCTACATTGAAAAAATCTTCCGAGAAAAGATACTGGCCGCCAACGGGAATTGAACCCGTGACCATCTGATTGCCGGTCAGCAGCTCTGACCACTGAGCTATGGCGGCTTATCAAATACCCGCCAAATAATTCAATATATACTAGTGTTTCATTCGACAATTACTTATTATTACATTTTTCCAACTGAAAACAACCAACTTTATTTTTGTGAGAGAGGTATTTTTAATACTAAAAATATCTCTTATTGAAATTAAGTTATCTCTCACTGGTTTTACTGTATTATCTTGTATTATATGTCCGAGGTATTTTACTGAATTAGTTGCAAATCGACATTTTGTGAGCTTAAGTTGGAAACCTTCTTTTTCTATCGCCTCTAAAATCTGTGATAAATGATTTATGTGCTCGGTATAGCTTTTGAAAATATTAAAATGTCGTCAATAAAATTTACAGCAAAATCTATTAACTTGTACTTTCTCAATATGTTGCTAAGTATTCTTTTAAATATGGCTGGAGAAGTTTTTAAACCGAAGGGTAAACATGTCCATTGGTAGTGGCCTTCCTGGGTTTTCAGCAGTTTTCATTCTATCTTCAATTCGCAGGGGAATAGACCAGAACGCAGAATTTATATCTAATGTTGAAAAGTATTTACATTTTCTTTTTTTTGTTACTAAGTCCTCAATCAAAGGAAATTGTTGAGCCTGAGGTACCATCATTTTATTTAATTCTCTAAAATCGATACACAATCTTGTTTTTCTATTGTCTTCTTTTTTGAAAGCTAAGGTTACTGGTGCTGCAAAAGGGCTGTATGATTCCTCTATAATAATAATAATAATAATAAAAAATAATGATAAAAGTTTAAAATATATACAAAATTAACCCAATTAAAATTAGCTTTTTGGAAAAAGTTATGGCATTTTGGAATACCGATTTGCTTTTGAATTTGAAAGATAAGAAAATTATAGTACCGGGTATTTCAATAAAAAGAGGGATTTTTCAAGGAGACTCATTGAGTCCTCTTTGGTTTTGCTTAGCATTAAATCCTCTATCTAAAATGTTAATTAAAAGCAAGTTTGGAATAAAAATTAAAGGTAATACTAGAGAGAGAAATATAATTTCTCATTTATTATTTATGGATGATTTAAAATTATATTCGAATTCTGAACCAAATTTAGAGAAAATGATTAAAGTAGTTAAAATTTTTTCAGATGATATTAAAATGACTTTTGGTTTAGATAAATGTAGAACGATCCATATAGAGAAAGGTAAAATTGTAGATGGAGACGAGGGTATATTTAGAAATTTCAAAATTGAAAGTATGAAAGGGGGTGAGGTTTATAAATATTTAGGATATCCGTAATCAAATAGATTAAATCATACTAGTATTAAAAATGATATTAGGATTAAATTTAAAACTAGGATCAGAAAAATTTTGAAATGCAATCTATCTGCTAAAAATTTAGTAAATTTTTAAAGGCGATAAATACTTGGGCAATACCTCTATTAACTTACTCATTTGGCATAATTAAATGGTCTAATACAGATTTAGATAGCTTAGAACGATTAATTAGAACTACATTAACAAAATTTCATTGCCATCATTCAAATTCAGCTGTAGAACGAATTAATTTACCCAGAAATTTAGGAGGTAGAGGTATAGTCAAAATAACATCTTTAAAACATAATCAGGTTGAAATGCTAAGAAATTTTTTCCATAGGAAAGCTGATAGTTCAGAAATGCACAAAATAATTTGCAAGGCAGATAGAAATATTTCACCATTAAATTTATACGACGAGAATGCCAGCATTCTTATAAATACCAACCAGGAATTATTAGATTCCTGGTCAAATAAAATTCTTCACGTAAAACACTTCAATTATCTCAACCAAACATATGTTGACAAATTTTCGTCAAACAAATGGTTGAGTATTGGAGAGTTGAGCGCAGAAATAGAAGGCTTTATGCTTGCCATACAAGATAGAGTCATTAACACTAAAAATTATAGGAAGCATATCATCAAAGATGCAAATCAAATTAATGATTTATGTAGAAAATGTTTGGTTTTTCCGGAAACTATAGAACATATTATATCGAGATGTTCTGTATTAGCGCCGTCCGAGTATACATTTAGGCACAATCAAGTTTTAAAAATAATTCACCAAAGTTTGGTAATTAAATATAACTTGATTGACTGCCGTAATGTACCATATTATGAATATGAACCAAATTCAATTTTAGAAAATGAATTTTATAAAATTTATTATGATAAAACTATATTGACAGACAGAACAATTGGTCATAATAGACCCGATATAGTTTTACATGACAAAATTAAGAAAATAACTTATATCATTGATGTCGCTATTCCAAATTCTTGTAATATTCAGAAAACTGTTTCTGAAAAAATAAGAAAATATACAGATTTAGGAAATGAAATTAAAAGAATTTGGCATTCTCAGACTATAAAAATATTACCATTTGTTATTTCGGCTACTGGCATTATACTCTCTCATTCAAAATTTAGGCGTATTAGATTTGTCAAAAATTTGTACATAAAAATGCAAAAGTCGGTCATTTTAAATACATGTAGGATTACGAAAGATTTTTTAAATATTTATATTGAGGGATCAGTAGGATTTATCGGACCAGTTAGGATTTCATCAGAGCCGAACCCTCTGATATGAAAATATCTGGAGTCGGTGAAATATTTTCCCATTATGTTTCTGGTGGATTGATGTATTGTTCTTGTATTGTTTTATTCTTATATAGTGCACTTACATTGCGTTAATTTACTAGATATTCATTTGTGGAAAAGTGGTGGAAGGGTTTAGTCTTTCATTTGGGAAAGATTCAACCCGGACATAAAATCTGGAGCACCGTAAATATAATAATAATAGTTTATTCCAGAATGTATGCAGGGGTAGTGCAATGCAATACATTCCATATTTTGAAACAAAAAATTGGTTAATGTTAAAAATAAAAATAAAGTAAATAACAACATTTAAATAAATTTTTAAAAAAGCGAATAAGCATGAAAAACATGAGAAAAATAATAATAAACAGTAAAATTAATTCATGCAGCTGTTTACGGAGGGTATTTCATCGTCTCCCGTCTCCAGAGGGCCATCAGGGGGGACTCCAACCAGGTAGTCATGGCGGTGATGATTGCATTCTTCGATTGGTGTAGTCTGCGCCATAAACTTCCCATGCGGTGGCGGAGAAGTGCTCGGAAAGTGTGCACTCGTCCCTCCAGGAACATTTCCGTAGCACTGCAGTATCTCGGTAGGCGGAAAAGTTGACGGTATGCGTTGTTGTAAGCAACCTTTAACTTGTTCCATTGGGATGCAGTGTAGTCAACCCACAGTTTTGATGTGTACAGCGAGGTACAGAAAGCGTTGAACAATATTCTTTTTACTTTTGGGCTGCAAAGGTAAAAACGTCTTGACAGCATACCCGCTCTAACAGATATCGCTCTTCTCTGCCTTTCCATATCCTCGATATCCTTAAGGTCGTCTGTGATGATGTGTCCCAGGTACTGAGATAAACATTCATTTTCCTGTCATCTAACCATACTGAGGGTGTTTGGATGGTTTCGTTTTTGTTTTTAAAAACCATAACTACTGACTTGGTAGTATCATATAACAGGTTATGGTTGTTTGCAAAGTTTTCACAAATTCTTAGTAACTTCTGTAATGCGCTTAGTGACGGTGTAAGAAGAACCATATCATCTGCGTAATTAATGTTGTTCACACATACTCCATGTATATGGCATCCTATTTTCGTGGCATTAAGTTTTTTAATAAGATCATCGGTATATAGATTGAACAGAACCGGAGACATGCTTCCTCCTTGCCTTACGCCACTTTTCAAATAGAATGGATTAGACAGCTCCCCAGACCATTTCACAATATTTTCTTGTTGCGTGTGCCAAATTGAAAGAATCGCTATTACATCTTCCGGAACTGCTCTTTTCCTTAGTTTTTCCCACAGTTTATTATGACGTACAAGATTGACTATAAGATTTTTTTCAAACAATTTTCTTACTTGTTCTTCTATCTCTAACTTATCTTCTATTGAACATCTGTAGGGTCTTTTACTGCAGTATTTGTCCACAAGTAGATCAATGCGTGCTTCATAATCCTTTACTGTTCCAATATCATATTTATCCTTTGCAAAGCTTGATTCATATTTATCAATAAGTTTATTTATTTCAGATTTTTGTTGTATATTTAAATGACTGAGATCCATTGTAAATCCTTTTTCTTTTGTATGTTCCTTAAAGTTTATAAAGTTCAAGTTCTTTATATCTTCATTTTCATTAGGATTGTTTTAACAATGTATTTCCTCTTTTTTAAAGCTTTCTTCAGATTTCTGAACAATTTCGAAATTTTCATTCTGAATCAAATTAAACTCTTTTATAGTATCAAGTCCAATTAGAAAATTGTATTTGAATTATTTTCCATCTACAATATAAACATCAATTTTCTTCTCTATATTAAATATCTTAATCCATTAATCATTAGTAAGTTTTTATTGTTATATATATTTTTTCCTTCTTCCTTTATTCTTAATAATTTAGAATTAGAGCCAGAATCATGTATACCAAATATGTCTAATTTTCCTTCTAATGATAGTTTTACTTTAATTAATGGTGTAATTATTCGTTTTTTGACTCATTATCATTCAGTTCAACATCTAATACAGTGTTGTTTACATTCTTATCATAGTTTCTCTTGTTCTCATAATCATCAGTTTGTTTAAACCAGCATTTCTCTTCTGAGTGGAAACGGCTACCTTTATTTAATTTTTCACAAGTTTTGCAGGGCTTAATTTTATCAACTCTTACTTTATTAACAAATGTATTTCTCTTGAATTTATCATAATTATTTTTATTGACTGTTTGTTTATGTTTACCAATTTCATTGAATAGATTTGCAGTTGATGTTATAGATTCCTTATCTATTTTGTACATTATATAATCTGGTAGACCCATAACAATAAGATGAATCAATGTCTGTGTGTCAATATTTTTATTTATCTCTAATAACAATCTTTCTTTCTTTGTGGCATATTCTCGTAATGAACCTCCTTGAAATTTAAAGGCAAATGCAAATTTAACTTGTGACTAACCTTTGTTTCCGTATGTTTCACAAAAATTTGTTTTCCATATTGCCCATTCTGCGTTTACTGTATATTTTATTAACATACTAGTGTACCAATCTAGGCACTGTTTTTCAAGTAAATAGTCTCAATTTTTTTTGCCTCCTTTAATATCTCGAAACGTGTACATTCATTTTCAAAATCATTGATCCATTGATGTACATTTGATGTTTTTCCTGAAAACTTCTCGAGTAAAAATCTTTCTGCTATTTTTCCTAGATTTTTATTTTCAGTACTAATATTATTGTCAGAATAATATTATTGTCATATATAATTTCTTCCAGGTATTAGTCACCAAATTGTAAATTCTCACCTTCATCTAAGTAAAGTTCCCTCAAATATTTTATTAAAGGAAACCATATTTTCCGTGTTTGATATCTTTTCTTTAGAGAATTCTTAATTTTGTTATAAACATCCATAGTCGTTATGGCGGTATGTTTGTTTGCATGTTTTAAATCATCGGGAATATCAAATATATGTCCATCGGGTGTCTCGATTGAGGTTACGCAGATCACATTACTTTTTCCATCCGATGCTGCTGACACTGAAAATGTGAATCTTAATTTTTCTATTTCTAAGGTTATTGTTTCTCTTCACTAAAATTGTAGTTTTATAAGACAATTTGTCTATTTGTTGTAATTTTTTATTAATAATGTGACATACAAATATCATGAGTTGCTTTGCTGACAAAGAAACTACAATTAAAGTTATTTGTCCGTCTTCAAAATATCATATCACTTTGTAATTATAAACTTATTTTTCAATCTTCTTATTACTCAAATCTGTGCTACCCAGCTAGACAACAAAACCACAATCATCTGTCATTTTCTGTCTCCATGACAACACCTTTTAAAAATTCGAACATAAAGGAATCCTATGCATTTCTAGGTAGGTATTCCTTTACATATATATGATATCTCATTCTCTCGCAGGCTAAATCCTATACATTTATGTGTTATTGAGTTTGTCTCTTTCTAGTGTCACTATTTTTTGTTTCAAATCACAACAGTGCTAAAGAAGAAGGGACTCCAACCCAGGATCTCTTGTCTTATCCAATAAATATTATATAAAATAATTTAATATTAATATAGACTTTTAGAAAAAGTCTACAATAAAAATAAAATCGGTTATGTTTATTCGGAATTTTGAATATGAGATCGACGAAAACGATAGAAAAAATATAGATCCCAGTGATCGAGTTGGTTAAGGCGCTGTGTCCCGATAAGAGAAGAGAACCTGGTTTGGAGTCCCAGTTGCGACCGTTACCTTTATATTTTTCTGTGTCTGTTTCATGTTTTGTTTAGATTTATTAGTATTATCTTCTTATTCAACGATAAAAAAATTTTATTAAAGTAAATTTTGACCGGTCAGTGGTTGAGTGGGCATCATGTTTGGGTCCCACCCAGGCGTTCCGTGTTCGATTCCTCGACTGGTTAAGTCCTCCATCACGATTCAAGCAACATTTTCCATATACTGTAGTGGTAGTAGGAGATTTTCAAATATTTTCGGGTTTTTCATTACTCGGGAATGTTTGTCTTTCTTTAAAAATAAAGCGTTACAGTCGTTTCAGGTACCATTTGACCTCTTTTAGTTATTTTTTATTTAGGTTTTGTCCAATGTTATCCAGAATGCCAAAAGTTCCCATAATAATGAAAAGTTCGGTAGATGGATACCTGTAGATATCTGAGCTGCAGAGCTGCGGGCGAGTCCCCGATGACCTCAGAGGCCTCTCTGAGCGCACGCGAGGCCTTCTGTTCTCCCTCCGCCGCTATCACCTTGGCGCGCGCCTCTCGGGCGGCCTCCGCTTCCGCAGCCATCGCGCGCTGCAGCTGCACAGGCAGGCGCACGTCCTTACTGTTACGGTCAAACAAAGGCATACAACAACATCACATTTTATTTTAATTCAGCAAATAAAATCCTTGCAGCCATGCTATGCAAAAGAAATAAAAAAAATAGTCAATTAAAAATAAACTCGTAATTTATCAACGATAAGGCCAAAACAAAGTTATGCAACCCCATCTCGGCCAATGTTTCAGAGTCTCATTTAAAAAATTCAAACATTCCATAATAAAGCCATGTGTATAGACTTGGGTGCCCCCAAATGGATAACTCCACAAAGATTCTGAAATTCCCCTATTAAAAATACATCTTAAGTCTCGAGGAAACATTTTATGAGGGATTTCCACCCATGATAACTGATAACGGGTCCATAAATTGTCTCGCCCGGTATGACGAAAACGTACGTACCACACATAAAAAAACCTAAACAAATACTTCGTAAAGATACTTTCCATATTGCAGCCATGTTCCCTTGCAAATATTTTTTAACAAACAAAAAATAACCCATTTTTTCAACAACGGTGAAAATTATAAACTTATGATAAAAGAGTGAGGGGCCTTTTTGGCCCGGATTTCTATATGCCAGTAAATTAAAAAGTCAAATATATTATTTTAATATCAAACATTTTATGTTATCTATCTACCCGTGTTCCAACATCTACCAAACACTGCGACGCGACGGCTGGACACGTTGAAAGAGTTCCAAATGAGGACTGTAGAGTGTGTAGAGGATGCCAAAATGATTAAAAGTGGATGCCCCAGTGGAGCGGACTAGAAGCAGATCGTGGAAAGGGTATAAGGCGTGCATTCCATCTTGTCTACCCTTAGAAAAATGAACCATCGAAGAAAAGCCAAAAAAAAATTGTCAGGATTTTTAGTAGGTATGTCTTTTTGAATGGGAAAAAGTAGGAATTTCGGAATAAGTTATTAATTGTTTGTACTCCTATCATCATGTAGAATCACCTCCCGAATTTAGTGCACTTTACCCCCGAACACCCTGTATAAAAAAAGGTGTAAAAATTGGTTTTTATGTATTGATAAAATGTTTCTATGTGACAAATTTATCCATTTTACTAAAATAATAATGGGAGCATTTACAATTTTCTTCAAAACCGAACGTAAAAAACTTCCTCAACCTACATTTGGTCACGGAGAAATGCACGCTCAGGGTAGGTAGGCTTCATGAAGGTAGGTTCAGAGGACAAATAATGCTAGACATAATTGTAGTGAAAACGTTACTGTCGCATGAAATATTGTGATGGGGTGAACTCAAGTATTAATACCATCGATTGTTTGGTGCTTTTTCGTAATTTATTCGAAAATTTATCAACAGAGGTCTTTTGTAAATAATTTTTAATTTGTTTGTTAGCCATGACATTTTAATAACTCAGGCACGCCTCATACGTGATACGTAAGTCTAGTAATGTTACATTGTGGTGTAAACAAGCTTATGGGCCCTTGACACAAGCCTCTACAACCAACGCCCTAATGATACATTTTCTATTTGGTCAATTTTTCTAAAAACTGTATTTTGATATTTTATATTCCATTGGCAAAGTCTATGTTGTTATAACATGACTGGGTGTAAGCATTAATTACCCCACATCGGCATGTCCGTGACTTTTACCCATTTGTAATACTGAAATTAATACACTCATTTCATTTTCAATTTATTTCACTTTCCACTCCTTGTTCATAAAAATGATTATTCAAATAAGTTTCATTACGTCAAAAGCTATTAATAGAAACCTACTTAGCCAGGAGGCTTTAATTGTGCTGGCGCAATACCACTAATATTTATAGAACTAAAATGAATTACTCATCCACCGATGGACGTCAGGGGTTGTCCTTTATTTCATAGTCATATCATAAAAAAGCTTCTGATAATAAATTTTATTCCGATTACCTGTAATAAAATTATATATAATTTAGTCACGTGGAAAAAAATACACGCTTTACAATTTGCGCTTGAAAATAATAATGTTACCATGGAAAAATTTGCTAGAGTTAAGTTTTAAAATTAATAACGCGATGACCAGGAAATTTATAAAATGACATATTTTGCATTGTCATTATTACGTTTTTATTTCTCTTTCTCTGTACGTGAGTATAATAACAGGTGTACCTATTAACCAGAGAAAGGTAGCTGAGTCAATAGTTAGTCAACTAGTTAGAAAATTTTGTGGATGCTGAATTAGAAAAATTGTGTAGAATGTTAATTACAAAAATAGCTCATTTTTTGTATCACGTAATGTCGAATTAACAGCGACAATAATCATGAATCAGTGACGATAAACACACGACATCCAGGGTGTTAAGAGACACTATCTTACTAACCCGTTTTTCCTGTCATTATTTGGAGAAACCCCCACCCCAACCCTAACTGTAAATACAAACTGATTAATTTATATTTTGCTGATTTTTTTTAAATACACAAATGACCGGACACCAAAATCTTATCTCCAGTATTTTTTAATCTTTAAAATATACTTAGGAATCACTCGTTAAAGCAAGTCAGGTACATCTCTGAAGTCCTGTATTTGTATTTATTCACGAGCGGCGTTTTCATCGATTGACTTTAATAACACTCAATAATAGCGCATATAATGGTGGGTTTTGGGATATTAACCACCCCCCCCCCCCCCCCCCCTATTTGCCTCGGTATTGCGTAGGAAAAAAGATTGATGTTGCGAAAAGGACTATGAAATGATGTGTGAATGCAGATGTCGAAGGACCTTGCGATGTATGTTACGATGTGTGTTTAGACCACTGCACAAGTAAAATTGAAAGCACAAAGGAGAAGGAAAGGAAGGGACTTACGGTGAAATCTTGACTCCTTAACCTCCTCGAACCAGGGTTTTGTTCATGCACTTGTACAATGATTAAGCGCGGGATGCGGATTCAGTTAGCGGATGCGGGGTGCGTAATACTTCTTCACGCGGCGAGTTCATTGATAACACTGATTGTTATGGTAACGATGACAACATAGGGATGGGATAGGTTGGGGAAAAGGAACATCATAGGGATGGGATATGTGACAATCAAGCTACAAGCACAGGGCCTATGATATATGTAGATGTGTGTATGTAAGTGTAGCTATGTATTGTGTAAACGCCCAACCAAAGATAATAGTACTCGTAGATTACACTTCTGGATAATTCTCTTTTACGATGTAGTGCAAATAATAATTTATGGTATGGTAAAACAGTATACATTTTCCTACCCCCTCCCTCCTTTCTCCCAGGCCCACTCCAGGATGGACCCCTTCTCCCCCTTTTAAGGTTGTACCCCCCCATGTAAATGCTACATCTACGCCCTTGACATTCACCATAATGTTTTATCAATTAATAAATTTAAATAAATTACATACATATATTTCCATACATAAGTACTTCCAACTTATTTTATTAATTAACTTACTTAGGGAGCCTTTGCAATTTACAGTAGTGATATTAATTTCAGTCCAATAAAATAAAAGTCCGAAAATAGCCTTCATTTATTAAACTTTTATAATGCTTCTTCGGACCACGTTCCTCGCTTCACTCATAATTAATGCATCATCTTAACATACTTTTCCTTTTTTATTCTGATTCTTGACACGAACCGTCTAAAGTTTTTCAATTTACCATATCTTCGGGGGACCCCGGCTTGCTCTACTATCGCTTTCGCGTCATATATTATATTCTTTCACGTACGCCTAAGGTTCTTTTTCCTACATTGTATGGTCTACTTTCATAGGTTGATGCCTTACATTAGGGTCGTTATTGGCACTTCATTGAGTACATCCTGCCAGTTTCGCTTATTTGTACAACTTTTCTAAATATCAGGAAACCTGATTGAATATCAGGAAAACACTTACATTTCGACCCTCTCGACTTTGATGCCCCAAGCGTCGGTGGCTTCGTCGAGCGCGGCCTGCATCGTGCCCGAGATGGTCTCGCGCTCGCTGAGTATCTCGTGCAGGGGGCGCGTGCCCATGGTGTTGCGCAGCGTGGTCTGCGCCAACAGCCGCGTGGAGTGGTGCGCGTTCTCCACGTTGGCGATGGACACTGTGGCGTTCGAAACGCGGTAGTACACTACGGCGTCAACGGACACGGTGACACTATCCTTGGTGAGCACCTAAATAAATTATATTCTTGGTTTAGTGATTCACACATTGCGCTCTGCCCAAATAATGGAAGCTATTTATATTTTCATTTTTTTGTAAGGATATACAGGAATCCCTTAAGTTAACCATATTGCGAGTATATACGATTTTGTCTGGGAACCATAATACGGACATGTTTATTTGGCGCCCGACTCTTAATCCTCTACAGTTGATCCTCTATCAGTTGTCCCCCCCCCCCCCCCCGACAGTTAATCCCTCTGCAAGTTTATCCCTGGGACACTTGACGACTTGATTGATGACCCAAAAGATTATTTATGTAACGTATAAACATTTAGTTAACCGGCCGTATTTCCACGTTGCATATGTTACCTGGGAGGAAATTTAGGGGATCAAGCGCCCGAGCGATCAATTTTCTGATGGATTAGCTGACAGATCCATTAACTGTAGGGGGATCAACTGTCAGGGGATCAAGCGAAAATTAAATTGTTTATTTGTTGTTTGATGAAAAGGCATTACGAGCATGTCGTGAATATGGCCATGAGATCATTTTGAACAAAATCTCTATTTTCTTTTGTACTAGACAATATCGAGTTATGACTTTTCAACAACTCTACAATATTGGAATGAAACGACTCGTTTGAATTATTGCATCTGAACATAAATGTATTCTGGGTCCGATTCTGTTCCTTATTTATATTAATGACCTATGTCACATAGAATGTGACGGAGAAATCATCAGTTTTGCGGATGATACTGTTCTCCTAATAAATGGGGAAAATTGGGCAGAAACATTTAAGAAAGCAGAAGACACACTTAAAAGAATTAAAAATTGGCTAGACTACCATTCACTTACACTTAATGCTAATAAAACCAAATTCATCACTTTCAAAATAAAAAAAAAAACAAGAAAAACTCTGAAGAAAACCTGAACTTGAAAATTCATAGTAAGCATCACTTAAATGAGCATTGTAATTGTCCCTCATTAGAAAACGTTGACCATATAACGTATTTGCGTCATAAAAATTGACCGAAACTTAAAATGGACCGAACACTTCACTTCAATTTTATTATTTAAATAATAAAATTAAAAAACTAAGTTATTTTTACAAAACTATCAGGAATGTCCTAATTAAAAAAGACTTAATCAAGATTGAAATGGCTCTCTGCCAATCACTGTTAGAATACGGTATTATCGGATGGGGCAGTGCAAATAAAAACATACTAATTCCACTAATTAAAACTCAAAAATCCATAATGAAAATTATACTGAAAGTTCCTCTAAGAACTAGCACTGACGAAATCTTCAACAATCAACAATCTTAACATCACGTCAATTAAACAACTGTATTCTAAAACTATACTCATTTACATTCATAAGTAAAAAGCCCAAGAAATAACAACTAACACGTACATTAGAAACACTAGATCTCATGGTCAAAAACATATCCAACCAGTAACTACTAACACAACATTTGGGCAAAAAAGCTTCTTGTATTATGGTATTAAACTTTACAATAAAATACCACTCCCACTTAAAAACCTCAACAGTATAACATTTAAATCTCAAATAAAAAGCTGGATACTAAATATAGGGAGAACAGAAATAGAAAATATACTGATATCAAATACAGACTAAAACCGAATCTACTGAACTGAATTATAAAAAAAACACAATTTTATTCAATGTTCAATTATTTTTAAAAAATACTACATGATACCTATATGTTTATAACTAAATTCATATTAATTTTTTTTTTTTTTTTTAATTTATTTTATTCTTTCAAAAACATAACATTTTATTTTTAGCATATAAATTAAATTATAGTATACATTTATATAATGTTATAATTAGCATACATGTTCATGTTCGAATGTTAATACCACTCTTCCATAGAAGCATTAGCTTGTGTCTGGAAGAGTAGTGTACATTTTTTAATGCTATATTATGTTGAGTTCTTAAATTACTATGTGAATGTAAAAAACAATAAGTTGTAAGTTCGGTGATATGTAATTAAAAGTATTTTTCTACTAATAAACAATTTTACTATTAGAATAAAGTATCTTGAGTTATTGTAATTAGTTGTTAAAAACAAAACAAAATTTACCTTATTTGAAAAACGGGGTATCACTTGGAAACTGAGTTATAAGTTTTTCTTGAGATTAGATTAGTCGGAAACTTTTTTTTTTTTGAGATTATCTTTAAAAAATTTTTTAACAGAGTTTGTTAATTGGATTTTATCATTAATTTTTCTAATTTCATCCGGTAATCGGTTGAAAATAAGTCTTCATTGATAAGTATAATAATTTTGTGCGAAGGAAGTGTTTAATTTTGGGCATGAAAAAATATATTTATGTCTAGTACGATTTTCAGTTATAAATTGATACTTCTCTTTTTCTTTTATAATTTGAATCAATGTATTTCTATTGTACAGATCTTTGAAAGAAGGTACTTGGAATTCCTTAAATAATTTATCCGTTGGGTAGTCAGATGGTTTTTTTAATATGATTTTAATAATTAGCCTCTGCACAACTTCAATTGGGGAAAGATTAGTCTTGTATGCGGATCCCCAGCTAATGATAGCATATTGTAAAGTTGATTGAACCAAAGCGTAATATATTAGATATAAATTTTTTACAGATAAAAATTTTCTGATTCTTAAAAATATGTAAATCAATTTTCTAATTTTTTTTACAACTTGACAAATTTGTTCCTTCCATTTTAAATTTTTATCGATAATAACTCCTAAATATTTTATTGTGTTTGTTGTTTTTAATATTGTGCAGTTTTGGATACAATAATTTTTACTATGTGTTGTAGAATTATCATGGATGATGATATCAATGTTTTTAGGGGTATCATTTTTGTGTATTGCAAATGGAATTACAAATGTTTTATCACCATTTAGTGATAGTAAATTTACGTCGAAGAAATTCTTTAAAATATTTATGTCTTCGGTGGCTTTAAATGTTACTTTTTCCCAAGTTTTATCGCTAATTATTAGTACCGTATCATCGGCATATGAAGTTATTTGGCCATGTAGTGGTTGAAAAAAAAATGTCATTAACATATATGGTAAAGAGGATTGGTCCGATTACTGTACCTTGCGGGATTCCAAAGTCTGATATTTCTTTATCGCTATTAATCTGATTTATTTTTACGACTTGCGGTCGATTTTTTAGGTAGTTCGAAATCCATTTAATCGCATTGTCTTTTATACCTATATTGTTCAGTTTTTTTAGGAGAATCTCATGGGATATACTATCAAAAGCTTTTCTGAGATCGATAAATATACCGGCACATTTTTCACCTTTATCCAATGATTCGTTGATGTATGAGGTTACATTAGCAATAGCATCTTGTGTGCTAAGTGACTTTATAAAACCAAACTGGTTTTTATGAAGAATTTTATTACTTTCTAGGAAACTGATCAATTGGTTTTTAACAATTTTTCCAAAAATCTTTCCAATGTTTGAAATTAGACAAATTGGGCGGTAGTTAGTTACTTGTTGTGGATCTCCAGATTTATAAATAGGTGAAATAATTGTATTTTTATAGTTTGTCGGAAATATTCCCTCTGTTAAACTTAAGTTTATCAAATGAGTAATTGGTTTTATCAAATAAATTTTCATGGATTTTAGAAAATGTACTGTAATATGGTCAAATCCGGGAGACGAACCTCCTTTCATGCCTTCTATTATTTTTAAAATTTCACCTTCTGAGGTTGTTTCAAATGTTGATAAATTATTTTGATTTTGTACATTTTCAATCGTTTGTGTTTTCGGGTTAAAAGATTTATTGATATTTTTCGCAAGATTTTTTCCTACATTAGCAAAAAAAGAATTAAAAATGTTTGCACATTTTTTAGGTTGAATATTAGCATCTATGATTTTATTTTCATGTTCAATGTATTTTATTTTTTGTGTTTTTTTAGTGTTATCCATGGCTAAGTTGACTGTTTTCCATATTTGTTTACTGTTATTGTCTGTAGAAAGTATTTTATTTTTGAAATAGTCTTCTTTATTTTTTTTTATACAGTTTGTTAATTTATTTTTAAATGTTTTGTAAAAAGTGTATGCTTTTTCATTTAGAGGATTTTTCAATGCTATTTTATAAAGTTTTTCTTTGTTTCTAATTGATATTATAAGTCCTTGTGAAATCCAAGGCTTTAACATTCTTAGATTAGGTTTAATGCGGACTGTACTTTCAGTAGTTGAATTTTTTATGTGTTGAGATAATATATTTTCTAAGTTTTTTGAGCAAGTCTCGGTATCATAACTATTTAACACGTTGTTCCATTGTTCATTTTTTAGTTTTTTGGATAAAATTGTCATATTTGTGTAGGATTTTGTCTTTGTTATTTCTTATAAATTAATAATTAATAATTAATATAATTTCTTATAATTAAATTATAATATGTAAATGAAATCCTCAGAACGGGAAATCCCAGTGAGGATATCATTATCTCTAGATGTTTGTAATGTTAATAATAATAATCATCATTTACGGTGCTCCAGATTTTATGTCCAGGTTAAATCTTTCCCAAATGAAAGACTAAACCCTTCCACACACTTTTCCACAAATAATTATCTAGTAAATTCACGCAATGTAAGTTCACTGTAAAATTATAATAAATACAAAACAATACAAGAACAATACGTCAATCCACCAGAAACATAATGGGAAAATATTTCACCGACTCCAGATATTTTCATATCAGAGGGTTCGGATCTGATGAAATCCTAACTGGTCCGATAAATCCTACTGATCCCTCAATATAAATATTTAAAAAATCTATCGTAATCCTACATGTATTTAAAATGACTGCCTTTTGAATTTTTATATATAAATTCTTTGACAAATCTAATACGCCTAAATTTTGAATGAGAGAGCTAGATGCCAGTATCCGAAATAACAAATGGTAATATTTGTATAGTCTGAGAATGCCAAATTCTTTTTATCTCATTTCCTAAATCTGTATATTTTCTTATTTTTTCAGAAACAGTTTTCTGAATATGAATTCTAATATTTTATTATTATTAATATTATCTGCAGAAACTACATTGAAAATTATTTGATCATTGGTAATCCCAATGTAGATATAAATATAGTGTAATGTTGCTTACCTCCTGTGGTGGGACATCGTAAGTTCTAGTCCTAAGATCCACCCTCGCATAAGCGTCGATGCATGGTAGGATGAAAAATATACCTGAAAAGTAATCGATTTTATTTCACGAAATGCAAATACTTTGTAAAATGACTCGGGTGTGTATTTTTCTGAAAAAATAATAACATAAACAAAACATTTGCAGGAAGTTTTGCAGGGAGTGCAAAGCAGTACAAAACCAGTAATCTTTTATTGGTCTAGAATCATTCAGGGAATCAGTGGAAAATAAAAATTGATTTGGGGGTCCCTGAATGACGTCAGGGGGGTCCGCGGCGACACGTATTTACATGGTTTCGTCGGGGAGGTTCGTAATGGGATATGGGGTCCGTTCCACCCCATATCCCATTTCGCCCCCTCTGTTGTGGATTTCTACTTTTCGAGTTTTTAAGGCTTGTTCCTATACTATTATTGGTTTTAAAAGCTATATTTAATTCAATTTTTTTTAATTTCTATACTACTTAGTATATTTACAAAACCTAAAAAATATAACGCACTTAAGTGAGTCATAACAGTAACGTCATTATAAAATAATTTAGAAAACCCTAACATTTAGTGCGGGGGGAAACAGATTCCGAACCCCACATAATCATCCTCTCAATTAATGTCTCTGCAATTTATTTTAACCGGTAATAAATCAATTGATACACCTTCAAAAATTGACATTTAAAATATTATAAATATCGTCTGAATGTGGCTAAACCACAGTTTGAAAATGACCTTGTAAGTAGAAACAGCTGTAACAAAAACTCATACTAAAATACTCGCAGAACTTGATAATTACTTATTATTAATAAAAAAAAATATATATATATATTATTATGGTGGCCATTTTTGGCAGTAGGTATATAGCTGAAGGTTAGTATGTTTAGTTATTAGATAGAGCCTAGCAAGTCACATTATTTGTGAAGCGCTCTTGAGGTGTTTTTAACGAAAGGGGTGCTGTACAAATTATCGAATTATCATCATTATTAAAATCGAGTAGGAAGTGGGTTCGGTACACAATATTAAATGTAAATATCACTTAGCAGTCGAACGACAGAACTTTCAAGCAAACATCGAAGGCTGAGGAAATGTTTGCGTAGTAAGATATAATATTTATGGGTGTCGCGTGTTACTTTAGTGGATTCATAGAAGGTAAGTGTTAATCGAATATACGACACGTTCTGGTAAGAAGACAATTTAGTAGGTGATCACTGATAAAATATAGAGATTAGATTTTTTTACAGTTTATATTCTAAGCAATTAATAGCATTTAATAAGATTTAATTGAAATGGGTATTCAGGGTTGGTGGACGCTACCAAATCTGTCTTAGCACAAGCTCCTTGCGTACCATGTTATTGAAATAATAGAAGTGAATAATACCAGTACACTGACCGCTTTTATCATTACCGTGACGGCACAAAAAAGGCAATTAACATACGTTCCTTATCACAATAATGCCGCAGATCTTTCAAAATATGAGATACACAATGTACCTAGATCTGTTTCCTCCAAAAGAAAAAGTAATCATTTTCTTGTATCTCTCTCACACACCGCACCGTACGTCTCCGTAAACTCCTTCAATACTACAAGCCATGACGATAATTTTGAAAGTATGGAATATACATACAAGGATAATATTGGAGTGTCAGTGAATTCCAAAAATTCAAAAACGCTAAACGTCAATGTGCTTATGTGCTCAAAGTATTTCACTTCATATTTTTTCAGAAACAGATTTTTTAATATTACAGGAATTTGAAATAGCGACATCAATGATATAAGTTTTTTTTTTAGTTTAGCCATGTAAAACTATATCGGGTGTATTATGACTAATTGTTCTGTCTGTTAGTATAGTTTTATCATAATATATATTATAAAATTAATTTTCTAAAAATTAATTTGGTTTGTATTCATAATATGGTACATGGTATATGGTGTAACTTTAAGTGACCAGCTCAGGTATGGGGGCTCCATCGAAACTAGAGTTAAGTTAGCCTCTCAGAAATTGGGCGTACTGTACAGGGCCCGCAGATACTTTAATAGTACACAACTGCTAACCCTGTACAAATCGCAAGTGCGCCCCACGGTTGAATTTGGCAGCCACCTCTGGTCTGGAGCTCCAAAATACCTAAAAAAAACCTTGACTCTGTGCATAAACGGGCGGTACGTTTGATAGATTCTCCCATCTTAACAACAGACGGATAGCAATCTTTAGAGCACAGGAGTCAGGTGGGAATGCTGTCCTTGTTCTACCGGTGTTACAATGGAAGATGCTCCGAGGAACTAGCGTCATTGATCCCCTCGGCACCGGTGCGTATTCGGGAAATACGCCAAACAAACGCCCAACGTTTGTACACGGTTGACATTAGTCACATGAGAACGGGTCGTTTTTACGATTCGTTCTTAAGTTCAACAGCTCGGCTTTGGACTCCTCTCCTCCCTTTCCTCAAAAAGACCCTCCACACAGCATCCTCAACGATGACATAGGCCCTGAGGGAAATTATTTTCCTCAGGGCTTCCTGTGCGGAGTTATTGTAAAAAAATATATATATTACGGCAGTTAATCAAGTTATGTTTAATTACCAAACTTTGGTGAATTATTTTTAAAACCTGATGGTGCTTAAATGTATACTCGGACGGCGCTAATACAGAACATCCCGATATAATATGTTCTATAGTTTCCGGAAAAGCCAAATATTTTCTACATAAATCATCAATTTGGTTTGTATCTTTGATTATATGCTTCCTATACTTTTTAATATGAATGGCAAGCATAAATCCTTCTATTTCTGCGCTCAATTCTCCAATACTCAACCATTTGTTTGACGAAAGTTTGTCAACATATGTTTGGTTGAGATAATTGAAGTGTTTTGCGTGAATAATTTTATTTGACCAGGAATCTAATAATTCCTGGTTGGTATTTATAAGAATGTTGGCTCTCTCGTCATAAATTTAAAGGTGTAATGTTTCTATATGTCTTGCAAATTAATCTGTGCATTTCTGAGCTATTAGATTTCCTATGGAAAAAAAGTTCTTAGCATTTCCTCCTGATTAAATTTCTAGGTAAATTAATTCGTTCTATAGCTGAATTTGGATGATGGCAATTAAACTTTTTTAACGTAGTTTTAATTAATCGTTCTAGGCTATCTAAATCTGTATTGGACCAATTAATTATGCCAAATGAGTAAGTTAATTAAGAGGTATTGCCCAAGTATTTATTGCCTTTACTATTTTTTTAGCAGATAGATTGCATTTTAAAAAAATTCTGATCCTAATTTAAAATTTAGTCCTTATATTTATTTTTAATACCAGTAGGATCGAATCTATTCGGTTGCGGGTATCCTAAATATTTATCAACCTCATCCCCTACATTTAATTTTGAAATTTCTAAATGTACCCTCGTCTCTATCTACAATTTTAGCTTTCTCAATATGGATCGTTCTACATTTATCTAAATCAAAAGTCATTTTAATATCATCTGAAAAATTTTAACTACCTTAATCATAATATATTAATTAATATCATATCATAACTATTAATCAACTCTTACGTAGTCTCACGGCTTGATTACTGTAACGGCATCTACGCTAGTCTTCCAAAATACCAAACTGACAAACTTCAATCCGTGTTTAATGCAGCGGCAAGGCTCATAACCGGGGTCTCTAAATATTCACACATTTCAGAACACCTTCGTAACCTTCACTAGCTCAAGTGCCCTGAAAGAATCCAGTACAAATTGTGCTGGATGGTGTTTAAATCAATCAACGAAATGGCCCCACCTTACATCTCTGAATTATGTGTCCCGGAAAATACCGGTCCGAGGCAATTAACCCTTAGATCGGCAACTTCATCTGCTATAGGCAGACTAATAGAACCCAAACGAAAGCCAAATACTAAGTTCGGAGATCGTGCTTTCGGAGTATCTGGGCCTAAGGCTTGGAATAGACTCCCTCCGGAATTAAGATGCATAAAAAGCCCAACAGAGTTTATATAGGTCCAAACTAAAAACCTACCTTTTCGGGCTCTCATACCCTTAACTTAATTTAAATATACCTATCTGAGAGTATCATACTTGTATTGCCTATGATATGTCTTAATCACACTTTTCTTACTGAATTAAAACTACTCGAATCCTTACACATCAATCTGTCTCTCGGAAGATCAAATCCTTGTACTACTGCACCGCCCACCATTAAATGTTGCTTCTACTTTCCAAAATACACTCATTAAAGAATATATTACATATTAATAGTAAAATATTTTGAGGAATAAACAACAAAACACTCATTAAAGAAAATATTACATATTAATAGTAAAATATTTTCAGGATTAAACAACATGTGCTCACAATTATGTCCTCTGCGTGCGAACTCTATCTAAATTTCTTTAAATAGACAATAAACAGTGTTAATTTCAAGCGACCTCCCAGGTCAGTATGGTCCTGTATTAATTCATTTTTAGGCAGCATCGTGTTCATTGGTCAAAATATTGTACATATATTTTCGTATCGGTGATCAATGAACCGGTGTATGCAATTTTTAGCCATAAGTTGTTTTTAATTGTTTGTCTAGCTTGTAGTCTTTCTAGATTTTAGGCAAGTGTGGTAAGTTTGTACAGCGCCCTTGAGGTGATTTTTCACAAAAACGGCGCTATATAAATCGTCCAAATATTATTATTATATATTTATTATTAAAATTTATATTTATTTAAAATGATCGATATATGAAATATAGTAATTAAACTCGTAGGATATATTTTATCAAGTGGAAACTGTTTTAAAGGTTTTGTACAGTTTTGAAAAGACTGTTCAGTATTTTGATTTTATTATTAAGATGAAGCCATACTAAATAATGCAAAATCATACAAAATCGTAAGTTTTTGTTTTGAAAATTTGACCGCTTAAAAGTATTATAGATGCTTCAATTAAATACTGCAAGTAGATCATACCTTGGCCCTTAAAAATGTCGGTCATTTTTTCAATAAGTCTTTTAATAAGCTTAGAAAAAAAATAAAGTATTAGGTCTATAAAAAACATTTTTAATCGCAAACTCTCCTACTTATAAACACTTTTTCGGATATGGTTTTATTGCATAATGACGCAAATTCAGTTTCTTATATAATTATCGCAAAAAAATTGAAATTTACGCCCGAACCTCACAAAATAAAATATAATATGCATTTTCGCGTTGGTATTTTTGAGATCACGGCGACAATACGGCAGTCGACGAATTTTTTATATCAAAGTGAACCTTATACCGTCCACCGAAGAACGACTGGCAGCCGCCCCATTCTTTCGTCATTACTCCTCCGGACGGAGCGGAGAAACAACGTGTTAGGGTCCGCGCTGCTTGTTTTCGTGAAATCAATTTAAAAATTCCGTTTTATTACAATAAACAATGCATGAAAAAGGAATTAATATTTTTTACAGGCCTTTACGAAATCAACATGTAAATAAAAATTCTCAAATATCTTTTCCAACCTTTCCAAAAGCTTTTTCTCAAGTATTTTTAAACTCCTCCCATAAAAGGGCGTGAATTCCGATTTCGATTTTTTCCTGTACTAGTGGATCGAATTTCACCCGGTAGTCGATATCATGCCATCTATTTATGGAATTCCCAGTCCACCTTCTCTTCGTGTGTATTATCTACGATTATCATTTAAAAAATTGTGTGTAGTTCACTCGAGGTAGTCGTGAAACCTTCAGAAATATAAAGTAGACAAGAGTGGGGAGGCTACGAAGCACCACACAAATAGGAGACCGATTATTTTATCTCATTCTCGCGCTAGCTAAATCGGTAGATGTGTGTGCTTGTCTCTTTTTCTTGTCGCTTTTTCGTTTCGTCGAGTTCCAAATCATAACGGTGCTAACGAAGTTGTCACTTCAAAAGTTTGTTACACCCGATTTCTATTTTTAACCAATACATTGTTGTTGCGTAAAATTCCTTATGAAGAGGCCATTATGCCAAATCTAGATTTTCTGTGGTAATGATTTCTTAATTTAACTGTTGGTGTCTTTAGTAAAAATATGTTTCCAGAACTATGTGGACAATAATATTTAAAAAAATGTTCATTGACGAGACAAAGATGTGTGCCTCTCCGCTTATACCTGTAAATAAATGGTGAATTTATAAACTTTAAACACACTTAATGTTTCATGAAGTATATTTTATTATCGATTAAAACAACCCTGTATTGAACTGATTTTAATGGAAAACGATACTGGGTGAATTCGAAAAAGTTAATGGATTTGAATAAAGGATAGGTACGGTACCAATGAAATCGCTGTTTTTTGGTGGAAACCCATTGTCGAATCCCTTGCATGTTAAACAATGGAGCCGATGTCGATGTCTAGATGGCGTGCAACCCGTGTATGTTGTCTGTTGCTTGAAAGTAAGCACTTAACGCTATTAATTATAATAGTAGTATCATAGCATTGTTTTACAATGTTTTTGGGAATTTTATATATATATACATTATAATATACAGGGTGTTAAGGGAGGTAATGGACTTACTTTAACCAGTGATTCCTGATATTATTTGGAGTAACGCGTTAAAATATTATGTTTTTTTTTCATAAGTTTTTATTTATTTCAAAAAGAAAATAACATTTTCACTTACTTAACTAGAAAATTGAATTATTTACTTTTTACATTAAGAAAATGAAGAGTAAAAAATGGAAGTGTAATTTTGGTCTGCGGTGACATTTTTGATGATTTTTTGTCAACTTAAAACATTTAATAAATCAGTTTGTATTGGACAGTTATGTTCGGGGTGAGGGTTTTTTGGTTACTCGGCCGAGTGACCGGTGATGACATGGGAAGAATTTTTTTTGTTAAATTTCAAAAAAAGGCCTTGAAAAGAAAAGTCAGCGGACACCAAAATGTCATCTACAGTCTCTACTCCAAATAATGTGAGAATTCATTGGTAAGTTAAAGCAAGTCAAGCAGGTTACCCAACATCCCGTGTATACAGAGCGGTGTACAATAGACGTGGGCAAAATTGAATGATTGAATTAAATGAATAAATTCAATCTTGTAACACACTTGATCTGATTCTCATTTTCAAAAGGAATTAAATCTTTATTCCTTACTCTTGGCCTTGCATCCTACGATTTTTTAACTGCACCATATTTATTTTTATTTGTATTAATTTATTTTACAGTTAAATTATTTCATGTTATATTGAGGTAAGAAAATAATAATGTACTCTTTAAATATTGTAGTGTTTCGTAGGAATTTATTTAAATATTATTCTGCATATTTGTTGCGCGGATAGGTACAAGTATCTACACCTACTACAGGCGGCGCGCCGCGAAATTGTCTATCACGTGTAGTAAGTATCCCGCACCCCGCGCAGTAAATCCACACAACAAAACCCCGTCGGCCATAGAGTCACTAATCCAAGCGACATAACCGCCAACCGAATCAGCCAAGAGCCAAGAGGCAAGGAGTCAAATAATTCTGAGATTCGAGTGTAGCGTGCCGGTCCCACTATTCATCATAGTCCTACAGGTCTACGCGGACCGTAGCGTTCAATTCTCAACTTCAATCAATGTTTCATTTTTATTCAAGGAATCAAAACATTTGTTTCTTGTTCATTTGTGACGTCGTTGTCCCAATTCCCATGTCCCACGTATCGAGTTGATTCGGCCGACAATTCAATTCCCATATGTTGTATCGAGGCTATGGTCCGCGGAATGCAATTTATTCAAGTCACAGCAAGACAAACAGCACATATTAGTCAGAAGTTCCTAATTTATTCCTTGATATGCCCGCAGAGAATCGGTTCGTCGTTAGTCCTCGCGCGCCAAGCCTCATATTAGGGCGAAACTTCTCACTTCGGACTCTGAACTTCTGCTAATAAAAAGCCGAAAGTTAATCCTATATTTTTCTCCCTCACACGTGCGTAAATTATGCAATGCGTTTAGCAACAAAACGATGTTTATGTATTATTGTTTTTTTAATGATATTGTCTATCTAGCCGATAGCCGTAAACAAAACAAACATCAGTCGCTGTCGTACCGTGATAAATGATAATCGAGTGATTTGTTCCTTTATTTTTGGAATAAATTGTATGACGCGTGTCGCTCAGACTTTTAATTAGTTTTATATTTGACGCATGGTTTTTACTTCACCATTGAGGTAGGTGCATTTAAAAATATATTTATTTATACTGGGTTTTACAGATGTTCGCACTTACGTGAGAACAATCCAGTTATAAAACTCAGTTATATATTTGAGTGGAGCTTATTCCAGGTGACCGGATCGGATATACGAAAGCGTGATAATAGTATATATATATTTTTTTATGTGAATACCGCACAAGTTCCAACTTCTCCCGTCTGGAGCTAATGAGACTATGGCATCCCCAATTGGGATATTTTGTGAGGCTGAAGGTAGTGGGAAGTTTAGATCACGTAAAGTGAAACAATTTTAAGTTTAATAAATAAAACAAAATTGGTGAAACTGTAGGGTGAACCATAAAAATTGTTTAATTTTAAGATTTAATTGCTAGCCTTTATAAATATATTTTTCTGATCAAAAAAATTTTTTTTTGCAAAATAATAATATTTTTGGTACCTACAATTTTTCAGAACGACAAAATTCACCCTATACGTAGTGAAAACTTCTTTAACACCGTTGTGATTTGAAACGCGATGAAACGAAAAATAAACACATTCATCTAAAGGATGTTATCTGCGATATAATGAGATCGTATCATCAATTTCCTCTTAGTGATTTTATTTTTTATTTTTTTTATTTTTTTATTTTTTTTTATTTTTTTTTAATTTTTTTTTTATTTTTTTTTTTTTGAATTAAAGGAATGAATAAAAGGAATCAATTCAAAAGGCCGGGGGAATCAGACTGAATCGATTCAGTTCTAGGAATGAATCTGCCCATGTCTAACAAAGCGTTAGTTTAAACACACATTTATAGGTACTACATATTCGATCATTTGTTTCATTTAATATTTGAAATGTATGGAAGGCTATTTTGTTATCCGAACACGTGTATTTCGCGTAAAAGTAAAACTACTAGACAGCACAATTTTTGTTGAAGTAAAAACTTCTTTAGCACCGTTGTGATTTGAAACTAAAAGAAACTAACACGTTGGTATATCTGAAGGATAATGAGATAGTATAATCGTTCTCCTCTTTGTGCGGTGCTTCGTAGCCTTCCCACTCTTCTTTTTTTTACATTAACTCCACACAGGAGTCCCTGAGAAAAATAATTTCCCTCAGGGCCTATGTCATCTGAGATGCTGTGTGTAGGGTAACTTTAGTTAGTGGAGGGGAGTAGGGTCTACTTTGGTTTTCTACCGCGTGTGAATTGCACACTCTGATTTTTTAAAAATAGAATTGCTTTTTTTTTTAAACTTCCTTACATTTTTTTTCTTAGATTACCAAGAATGACCATCACCAAAATATCGCGGCGGTGCGTGAGCGTGGAACAGTGTGTATACGGATTAGAAAGAAAACGGATGTTATCAATTCATTTTTATAAGGAACTAGTTGACCCGACGAACTTCGTTCCGCCTCAGAATCAATAACTGTTGTGTTAACTTATTAGCTGAATTAAATTTAGTTTTTTTTATTAAGTTTAAAATTACACAATGAAACAATAAATTATCGATGCGCAACTGTTCGTGTTTTGTTTTTGTCAGTATCAGAGATTGCGTTGAGTGCGGATTTATATTTTTGGTGATTTTCGTACTTTTTGTGTGTGAGTGAGATTATTATAATTATAGTATTTTTCCTTTGGAGGGGTGCAGACATACGTTCACCGTTTGTCTCATTTTCAACTATTGACATTTAGTGTGTAAGAAAGAGGAGCAAGCATTATATGTTTAAGAACAAAAGCAAAACAATCAGCGCATTGATATTTGACATTTTTGGAATTCACTCACTATCCGGTATTATATTTATCACAATATTGCTGCATCTCTTTCAAAATATGACAATTTGGTCCGTGATTTTTACCCCTGCAAAAAAAAGTTCGTTCTCTTTAGGTACTCGCACGTAAGTTTGTAGAACGGTGTGTTTATTTTGGCACAATATTAGGCTTTATTGTTGTTAGTGAATGTTTTGGTAAACAATATTACGATTGTTTGACAGTGGACATTAGAAATTCAACATGTACATACGTAAGTATACATTCATAATTTACCTTTGAGCCGTTAGACATATTCTCAGTTGTTATTTTATACTTGAGAACACACTTTGCTTAGTCTAAATGTGTAATATGTCACCGAAAGACCAGAAATCGATATTATGTACTCAAAACATAGAACATACAACTGTTAACCCTTTCAGACCGTGTGTAAATTTGAATATACGCAGATGTCAGAATTTATTCCTCTTTGTTTTCCAATTTTGTGGTATTTGCGCGCGCTATTTTTAGCTTTGCGTGCTGTTGGATTTTAGCAAGTAGTTCAAGCCGTAGCCATTTTTATATTTTGAATTGTGTTTTTTGTAATAAATTGTAAAAATTTCTTACAGTTAAAAAAAGGATTGAAAGTATTTTTATTATTTAGGTTTTACTAAGATTACTTATTTAGGCACGCTTGACTTGGGGAGTAAGCTCGTGAATGCATGACGAGAACTTTACGAAAAGTGTGATCGGGCGAGGCGAACGGAAGTTGAGAGGGAGATTAAGATGGAAGTTGAGAGAGAGATAAGTTTGTGAAGATAGAAAGAGAGAGAGTTACGTTTCGTATATTACTGCACGGGCAAGAAAGAGGGGCGCGAGCCCACATTCTCTTTCTCTCATAGCCAGTTACGTTTCGTACATCTAAGACACAGTGCAGGCCTATTGTCTGTATCACACTGTAGGAGCAAGAGAGAGCAGTGCGCGCGCACATTTTCTTTTTCTCTTCTTTTATAGTGAAGTTTTACTTCAGTCGTGTGGTCACACTCGTTGTTTTTTTTCATTCTTAGGTCTCTATCCTATTTTCTTTTGCATAAAATGCTGGCAGAATTTTATTTGGTACATTCTTTGTTACAGAATTTGAAATTTTATTAATAATAGGATTGATAGGATAACTTTCGGTAACTTATTATCCTTGCCTAGCACAACGGCAGAACGCTAACGTACAAATAATAACAGTTGACGTCGAATATATTAAGAACGCTTAGACATTGTGAACGGTTATTTGTTCGTTGGCGTTCTGCAGTCATGCTAGGGGACGATAAGAATTACCCGAAATTTATCGATACAATCCTTTTATTAAAGTTTTATTTATTATCCATATATATTTAAAACAAAGTGTCTAGAAATTATTACATAGTTAATTTCCAAGAAATACAAAAAAAAATACAAACCCTGTCGATCGACCGTACTAGGGGTCCTGATCTTTTTGTACAGGATTAATACGGAATTTAAGAAATTTATTCTTGTATTTTTTGTAACATAGGTACAGAGTATTGTAGACTTGGGTTGCAATGTAAATGATAGATGGGATCCTTCGGTTGAAATCAAATGCCGCAGTGAGCAAGCTCGTCCAACATTTATCCGCATGAAAAAGATGTTCTGCAGTCATGATCTCAACCTTGGATTACGAATGCGAATGGTCAGATGCTACGTGTTTTACATGGACGCTTACTGAAGAACTAATTAGGCGACTTGAGGCATTCGAGATGTGGATCTACAGAAGAATACTTAAAATAAGCTGGATGGACAGGGTTACGAATGAAAACGTTATGGTTAGGATGAACAAAGAAAAAAAATTATTAAAACTATAAAAAAACCAAAAACTTCAATATCTTGGACATGTGATGAGATCTTCCAGAGAAGTATGAGACCTTGCATCTCATAATATAGGGAAAGATTGCCGGAAGACGGGGCCCTGGAAAAAGGAGAACCTCATGGCTGAAAAACCTAAGACAGTGTTTTGGCCAGTCTACCGTAGAGCTGTTCCGGGCAGCAGTAAACAAAGTCCGCATAGCCAACATTATAGCCAATGTCCGCTGAACGGACAGGGCACAAGAAGAAGAAGAATTTTTTGTGAAGAATGTTTTCAAATAATTAAATTAAATTAAAAACGTTCTTATCAAAAAAAGCTAAAATACATTTCTAATCCCATATTTATCCTGTACAAAAAGATCGAAAGAGGAAAAATTGAAGAAAATTATGTTTTTTAATAATAAATACATACCTGGTCCTTTAGCACCGCCCGACAATAGTCTCCCGAGGCGGAAAATGACTGCCCGCTCGTACTCTTGGACCACCTGTAAAGATCCCTTATTAATAATGCAGCAGCCTTTCAGGTCAAATAACTTTTAATACTCCGCCCCCCTCCGCATAATGCCAGTTTTATCATACATGCATATTTTAACATTTAGCTTGCTTTCAATCGATAGAATTCTTTATTCCACTCCATCCTGCAAAGACGGTCGCTCGCTGCAATTATATGATCGATGATCGTTAAATCTTAATGTATGAAAATGAATGTTTCTTTGTTTGTCACTTAGCGTTCCTAAACCATTAATCCGATTATGATGAAACTTTGGTGATTTGATGGGCGTATGCCGGAGATGATTTCTATGCATAATAGTGAGCTCTGGCGTTATGAAACTATTTCCTTTATTATTCATGCGATTGCGACGAAACTTTGATGAGTTATTGTGCGCACTCCAGCATGATGAAATTTGTATAAAAATTTTTAATACATAGACGCGACTTGTTTGAAAAATGAGTGTATTACATATAGTTTAGCGACAGGGTGGGAAGGAAGGAGGGGGAGGGTAATTCGGGAGGGGGAAGGTGAGGAAGGTGGAAGGAGAATTCGGGAAGGAAATGGGATGGGGAAGGGGAACGGGGACGGGAACGTAGGCGGAAATGGGGATGCATGGGAAAGGACACGCAGGAAGAAACCAATTCTTTCTTTGAGTAGCATTGCGACCTAAGAGTATGGATACTATAGTTCCATGATTGCGACGTATGTCAAGTACTCGCTAGTATTTTATAAAAACTTAAAAAAATACGTTTTCTTTCTTTTAAAAGCTGGCGAAAACAAGTTTTTTCCTCATCATTCCAAAAATATATTATTGTTCCACTTCATTGTGGACTGCTAGCTTCGCTTCTTTGGGCAGTTTTTTGTTAGCGCCAACGGCATTACATCCTTCAGTTACCTGCATTCACCCTTCTTTCGATGTTTCTGTCAGCCTTCCCACCTCTCCCAAAATCATCCACCTGCTCCAAGTACTGATCATTCACAACTTTATTGCACGCTGTTTTCGTACTTTCAAACACCAATAAATTTAAACATGTTTATTAAAAGTAAAAAATGTTGGGTTAGAAATAATTATTATATTGTAAACCTTGCACTTTACTATTAGAATACATATAAATTAGCCTTTATGGGGGGTATAAAGCAGTAAAGTTAAAAAATATTTATTCAGTGGTTAAATTAAGGTAAATATAAATTCGCTGTTTGTGGGTAGAATATCGTCATGGATACCGCAATATATTCCTATACTTTGTCAACAAATTCTTATTAACTGGACGCAAAAAATATCAAGTACAGTTAGTTCTTCACCATAAAAAAATACTAAGTGCACATAAATTTAATCCTGATAAATTACCACTAAATATATACAGTTGAATTTTAAGACTATAATACATATTCGCTCTTATTATTACCACATTACATAATTTACAGAGTGTAATAGCATGTGCCCGAAGGATTTACCACATTACATAATTTACAGAGTGTAATAGCATGTGCCCGAAGGATTTACCACATTACATAATTTACAGAGTGTAATAGCATGTGCCCGAAGGATTTTGACCACCGATTCCTGAGCACATTTGGACTAAAAATTGTGGACGTAATTTTACTGCCCGATGATATTTTTTTCAATTAAAAACCATAAAAATATTTTTCCTTTACACATCGCAACTGAATATTTGGGTATCGCCAAGCAGGTCACGTGATAAGCACCGTCCCTTTCTAGCAGCACGGTAACACACAAAACATCGCGCGTATCGCGTGATCCCGTCGCGACTTGTATGAGTATGATCAGTGATTGAAATATATACCGGACAGCAAAATGATATGTACTTTTTGTACCCAAATATAATCAGGAATCTCTGGATAAAATCCTTCGGAAGTGCTGTTACAGCCTGTGTATAAATTAACTAATAAATCCTTGAAAAGCAAAAGGAGTAAAAATATTCATATGAGAGTTTTCTATATATGACATAATCTCTACACTGTAACATAATATACAATTCAATATGTTCACTTTTTTTATGAGTTTCGCACATAAAAATATAAGGTCATAATACAGGAAGCGCCGCAATTAAAGAATTGTTCTAGATAAATGAATTACACGAAAATGATTGTAATAGACCACTTGCATGGATTTCTTAACGATTTGGAAAAAATCGTATGGATAGATTTTTTTACTAAGATTACGAAAATGTTAGTAAAATATTTTTAAAATGTATAGTTTTTTTTTTTTTTTTAATAAATAAATCCATTATTTGAGCTCGTGACGTCACTACATGAAAACGTCCCGTCTCCGATTATGTTCCCTTAATTTTTTTAAATTCCATACTAATTAATTTTTTTTTTTGTATAGCCAACACTTTGATTTCCGGCGAATTTTTGAATTTGCGTTTAACGATCACTAGATTTATTGTTTGTTCTATACGAACTTATCCTTTGGTTTGATTTTTTGATAAAGATGGCGGTGTATTTTACAGATGTTACGAAGAGAACCCCGTACAATTTATTGCTATTCGTGTGGAAAACGTTCTTTTTTTAAAATGATTTTCGGCTACGTAATTTTCGTTTTTCGCACCTATAAAATTATGTCCCGTCTTTCCAGTTTATAAAAAATGGTCTGATTTTTCGGATTGAAATTTTCAAAAAATTGCCTGGGTTTCAAAAATACGATAAAAAAATACAGAATGTTTTAGAATATTTGCCTAAACCGGATTTTTTTTTAATGTGATGCAAGTGGCTTATTGCGAGCACAATAATTGTAATAGTGTAGTAAACAATAGTGTAATTATAAACACGACAAGTTTAGTATTAAATAAGCATCTTACTCACTTTAAAGCAGACAAAAAATGAGAACGGCATGGTGAGCCCCACCAACACATACGACAATCCCACGAGGATCTTGCCACACAGCTTCGACTCGTCCATATCTGGAACTGCGGAAGAGAAATGTAAAACAATCGTCTATTCATTCCATTGTAATGATGAGTAAAGGCTTTGCCTGATGCCTGCACGACACGCGTCACGCACAACGCTATCAGAATCTTGTTGGTTTAGTACAGTCCAAATGTTAGTGGAATCGAGTGAAATGAAGAGTAGCTGGTTTACTAATGGATATGCACATCTGTTTGTCATGCACAGTTGAGCTTTCATGACCAGCCAGCACGAATGCAATTTTGTTAAATTTTAAAGGGCAACTGCAAAAAAGCATCAGTTTCTGTTTCATCAAAAAAGGGAAATGGCGTTTTTTTATTAATTGTAATTATAATTTCTATAATATGTTTTGAAGGATGACGGCAGTCAAATTCATAATGATGCAATTATGAGCACATCACCTTCATTTGGGGAATGTAATCATGCGACATAGGTATAAATGTGTAAGGAGAAAGAGAAAGGAAAGTACCGAAGTATTTTTCGTTTATAAGCTGCGGTCTTTTAGCAGATTTGTAATTTTTGTGAAAACAACATACAAAAATAATAAACAACAGCATAAATTTGTATTATTATTTTCGAGCCTCGCCAGGTTCTGAGACCGCGAGCACTTTTCCCAGAGCCAATGAAAAAACAAGATCATGGAAATTTGAAATGCTGTACAGGACAAATGCTAATTGTTCACCAGAGCGAATAGAAAGTTGTTTTCTTTAAACCCTTTTTCTTTCTCCCGCTTTTGTGGATCTATAATTATGAATTTTTATTATAAAATAATAATGAATTGATTTTTCAGAATGGTTTTGTTAATTTCTTTAATAACAGAATTTAGTAAAAAAAAATCCTATTAAAGTTCAAACTTATTTTCCCAAAATATTTTGACGACGCAGATTGAAAGAAAGAAAAAACGTAGAAATTGAAGTACGTAACTCATTTTTGGATTTTTTTAATCCTTTACAGCATTTCAAATTTCTATCGAAATGCTTTGGAAGTTCAGAAAGTTAGATCTGAATTTTCAAGCTTATATTCCCGATCCTGAGATAGACTAAGTAAATTTGATTTATTTGTTAAAAAAGAACAATATTTTAATGATTATTTTCCAATTCAAAAGAATGTTTTGAAAACCTTAATTTCGTTAATTATCAAATTCGAGTAAAGTTTAAACAACAATTTCGGCAAAGGGGTGTAATTAGTGACACCTTGTCCTTCTGGTAGAATCTCAACGATCCGGTCGTGCGACTTGGAGATGGGCCCAAGGTTAATTCCCTGAGAAGCGGCAATGGTGGCGGCTGTTGTCCGTGCGGTGGCACGGGGTCTGCTGGTCTGCTAGTCTACTGGTCCTGCACTGACTCACTGAGGCGGGAGTGGACTGACGGTCCGACCGGTCAATTGGTCACTGTTCGCTGTTACCTGCTAACTCACCGTCGGGCTGCGGGTCCAACTCCACCGTGGACGTGTTGGAATAAGACTGCGACTGCGCGGCGGGCATTCCGAACTGGAACACCTGTCGGTATCAAGATACACACGGTAAGCTCAGGGTCGCGCTCGCGCTGAAAGGGTGGGGGTGGGGGAGGTTGGAGTTGGAAAGCGGCCGACTGTTTTGCAGACCGTCGGCGCTTGGCTTTTCATTTCACTAAAACTTGTTTTTAAATTGTGCCAATACTGAAGAAATTACTTAGTTATTTCAGTAGGGCACGAAGGGAATTCATTTTGATAGATTAATCCCTCAGGCCTCGACCATATTCTGTGAGTAGGTCAGAGTATTGACGCTTGCTATGAAATCCAAATAATGGAATATTTATGAACATGTCCGAAAACTAAAAACTGTTTTAGAAAGGAAATGAAAAAAGCTTTCAAGTTGTATTATTAGAAACAACTATGTAATTTTTTAAATGTTAATTTTTTTAATGCAAACTTTAAAAAGTTACAGAAATGGCTCATCTTACATTTTTTCTAACTAAAATTACTGGTACTGAAAACAAAAACACACACATATTTAATTAAATAAATGTTTTATAAACTTTACCTCACTTTTTTTTTTCAAATAGCGGAGGTTTCATAAAGGTGTACCTTTTAATGATTAACTTTTAGATTTGAATATATAGCGTGGTGTTTGTTGGGGGTTGGCAGTTGGCATCGCCCTCAGTATTGCATATGTATATTATACTGCTAGAAAATACAACATATTATTTTTGCAATCTCTTTTATTAATTCGGTGTAAATAACAGGTATTAAGTAGAGGTCCCAATAAACTTTATAAATAAATCTCTCCGCCCTAGAGGACGGACCGCCAAACAACTCGGTCTTGGCACACACTTTTGTCTCATTCACATTCATACATCGTCTCAGACTCGCACTCTTCTATTATTCTGACTCTTGCATGGCCCGACTTTCTGATTCACTTGATTGTGCCATGTCTTCCTCGAGCGTCCCCGACTTCTTCGACCATTCACATTTGCGTCATGTATTTTTCTTCCACCACTTTCTTTGTTCATTCGCTCTACATACCCAAACCATCTGAGGGTCCCTTTCTTAATCTTACTCATTACGCTTACATCAGCCTAGCATTCTTTACGGGTCTCCACATTTTTCACACAGTCATACATGGTTTTACCACGCATACACCTCAGGGATCTTATTTCAAAAACATTCAGTCTACTTTCATACATCAGGGTAGGTACCAGGACTCCATTGTGAACTGATAGCTTCGCTTCTTTTGACAGTTTTTTATAGTGCCAACGGCATTAAGTCCTCCATTAATGGAGTTACGTGCATTTACCCTCGTGTATACGTTATATACGTGCTTATACCCTCAATATCTCTATCAGCCTTCCCACCTCTCATAAACATATCACCCAAATATACAAACTCATCCACCTGCTCCAAGTCTTCATCATTCACAACTATATCTATACGAAGATGAGACTAAAAATTACAGTTCGCGAGACAGAGGGATTGAGTTACCTGAAACTCGTCCAAATTCACAATATGATACTTTATTATTGATTTATTTATTTATTATTATTATTTATTTATTAACCTTGATTAAAGCGGCTTTTACAAAAGAATTACAATTATTTTACATATGAATACAGAATATACATAGATAAAAAAAATATATAAATATAAAAAAATATAAATATAAAATACATAAAAAAGAACAATAGAAACTGTAGTATCAACATAAAAAAGTATAACGAGTAGGTTATTATAAATACAATACAACATATTATAAATCCCGGATAATATGTATTTACAGTTCTCCAGATTTTATGTCCGGGTTAAATCTTTCCCAAATGAAAGACTAAACCCTTCCACACACTTTTCCACAAATGAATATCTAGTAAATTCACGCAATGTAAGTGCACTATATAAGTATAATAAATACAAAACAATACAAGAACAATACGTCAATCCACTAGAAACGTAATGGGAAAATATTTCACCGACTCCAGATATTTTCATATCAGAGGGTTCGGCTCTGATGAAATCCTAACTGGTCCGATAAATCCTACTGATCCCTCAATATAAATATATTAAAAAATTTTCGTAATCCTACATGTATTTAAAATTACCGACTTTTGCATTTTTATGTACAAATTTTTTGACAAATCCAATACGCCTAAATTTTGAATGAGAGAGCTAAGTATAATGCCAGTAGCCGAAATAACAAATGGTAATATTTTTATAGTCTGAGAATGCCAAATTCTTTTAATCTCATTGTAATTAATAGATTATTGACTAGGTATATAGAGTGATATTGGCGCAAGCATTCTGTCCTAGATATTTTCTTAATCTATAAGGGTTAAAATCACCTAAAAAAAAAAAAACTTTTTTTGACCGCGCGCCGGCGGGCTAGATGAGAGGTTATGGTCCAGTCAATGAATGGTCCAAAAGGAGATGTAGAGTATGTGAGCAGGAACCTAAGCGATTATTTCAGAAACTTGTTCAGGATGCTTAGGGTGTGAACATACCAAAAGTTGTGACTTCTAGGTGGTAAGCTAGGGGGGGTAAGGTCCCAATTTTCGGGTTTCCGTTTATATTTCAAAAAAGGTGAAATGCAGGGGAATTTTTTAAAAATAAATTAAGGCTTATAGAATTATCTTCAACTTATATTCCTACTACCATTCCGGCCACACGTTGCTGTGGCTAACGAAACCTTTATAACCAACGTCATCTGTTAAAAATCCACACCACGCTGCCCTCTGCTCGCTGTCGTTTGGCCAGATATATTTTATTAGTCCAGACAAAATAGACATTCCAATTAGCTTTAATTCCGGACAAGCTGAATTTGTGTACAGGTCTTGAATACGTCATTACAAATGTTATGTCAAACATCTTCATCAATCTAGCATTAGCGTTGTTTTTTATCCCAGGTCAAAGGTCACAAATTTTTTTTTATTGCGTATATCTCTGAAACGGTGAGGGCTACCGAAAAAAATTATGAGAAGAGTTTGTAGATCGTATTTTCTACAAAAAAGGTACAAGTACTTTTTTCCCCTACAAAGAACCGTTCTCGAATTATCTTGGTTTCAGACCGTAGGTATGCACACATTTCCGCACCACCTCTGAGGTAGTGTACTCAGCGCTTATTTTTTAACATTGTTTCCCCAATAGGAATAATTCACGATGTATTTCGGTCGGGGAAATTTTTATAAGAAAATATTTTATTAATATAATGAAAACTACATTATTCATCATCAAATTATCACTCGTTTCTTCTTCCTCGTTCTCTTCTTCATCGCTCTCTTCTTCATCTTCTTGCTCAATTTGTGTTGACTGCTCTACATAAGAAGAGAGATATATCGGTTAGATTCTCATCGATTTCGAAAGAATCTTCATCCGTTGCATTTGATTCAGCATTAGTGCAAGAGTGGCCTTGACAATTGGTACAGACTGGTGAACAAAACAATCCAACTTTTCTGCACCCACAATTGTTCGTGCAGCCTTTCTTGCAATTACAAAAAATTGTATTCAGCAGTTTCTCTGGAGCAGGTGGAAGTAAAGTCTGGATTGGCTTCAAACTATTATTCATCAATTTCCAGCCCCAGTCTTCAGGATTCAGTTGATTGCCTAGCCACACTTGCACTTGGTAGAACACACGAAATAAGTGTTGATAAGCAGAAGCGGTTGTTGGAGGGAGACAAGATAACTGAACTCTTTTATTTTTCCTTGTATTTTCCACGAAATTCCGATATCTATTCTGGTTTTTGAATTGCGATTCCATTTTTTTCGGAGCTCCATATAAAGCAAGGAGAAAGCGAATTCCGTATGTAAGGATGTCTGCTGAAGAGTTAATGTTTGTAAATACTTCTGCGTTATCAATCAAATCATTAAGTTTTTAAAACAATTTAAATGCTGCAGTTTTGCCCCTTTTGAAAATTGCTGATGTGGTATCGCAGTCAGTTATCGCATGTAGGAATAAAATATGAGCCCGACATTGTGGATATGCAGTTAAACTTTGTGTCGAATATATTTTTGTTAGAATTTCCCCGACCGAAATACATCGTGGAGTATTCCTATTGAGGAAATTACGGTCTGAAATCGTGATAATTCTAGAACGGTGCATCGTAGGGTAAAAAGTATTTTTTACTCTTTTGTAGAAAATTTAACGATCTATTACCTTTTAACATATTTTTTTCGGTAGCCCTCACCGTTTCAGAGATATACGCAAAAAACAAAAATTTGTAACCTTTGACCTCGGATAAAAAACAACACTAATGCTAAATCGATGTGGACTTTTGAAATAGCATTTATAATGACGTATTTAAGAACTGAATAATTAATGAATAACTAATGAATTCAGCTTGTCCGGAATTAATGCTAACTCAGCACCTTTTATCGTCTATTTTGACTGGACTATATATATTATATATTAGGTATGTATTTCAACCAATTTACACAAAACCTTGACAAAAAATATATACCTAAAAACCTTCCTCGTGTATTGGTGAAAACAACATGAAAATCCGTTACGTAGTTTTAAAGATATAGGCGCACATACAGCGTGAGCGACTTCATTCTATACTTGTAAAGATAAGGATAAAGATATTTATTATTTTATTTTAGTAAACTCTAATCGTACCAAATTATTAAGACGAGGATTTGATTAAATTTTTTGTGCATGAGTTAGCCCCATTTCCCTTGACACTGTTCTAATTTTCAATGAAAGTGGGATGCGAAAGACAACTTAATCTGTCCTGTACAGCTTGTTCGAGCCTACCAAAAAAGCTGTTCTACTGTCTCAGATGAACATAGTAGTGGACGTAGGATTTCTACTACGCAGAGTTATTTAGCAAAAAGATGTCTCCGTTGCCACAATTTGTTTTTAAATTTATTATAGTTAAGCGCACTTGAAGTGAAATGACACAAAACTGCGCTATACAAATATTACGTTATTATTATTATTGTGATGGTTATATCTTATCATCTCCCTCCCTCCAACAGAGAGCGCAGCTAAACAGCATTCCCAGCGTACCTACCGCCAAGTTCAGCAGTGGCTTGGGATTGAGCTGCCCCCTCAAGCACCTGATAGTGGTGGAAACACGTAGGAGACACCCTGGTGCTAATTACAACAGATGGTCTACCAGCACCAGAGGTCCTTCTGAAAATGATATTTTTCCGCTGCACCAAGGATTGTGTAATTGGAAAATGTGGATGCCAAAAAGCAATGATGATCTGTTCTGCAGCATGCCTCCACTGCTAAGGGAAATGCCTCAACAACGTGCCTGTTGCCGAGGACGACGATGAAGGCGACGTAGAGCCCGTTAAGCAAGAACCACCCACTACTGAGGATAAAGATGCCATGGATGAAAAACCCTTGCCACGTGCAAAGAGGATGAAAACGTCTATATATAGTTCTTCTTTGTGTGCCCTATCAGGTCCCCCCGTTGGCGAGTACTCTTGAAAATGTCTCTCTGTCTTGCGCTGCCCGGAATAGCTCCTCCACACTTCAAATGCCAGTCCACTCTCGTAAATTTCGCAGCTAAGAAATTTGTCTCCTACCAGGCCCTCGGCGACCCTCTATCTTGCCTTTCAATATTAAATGGAGCAAGAGATACTTCTCCCCTCGAAGAATATGACCCAGATATGAAATTTTCTTGATTTTTTTAATGTAAGCAGTTCTCTATCTGCTCTAGCCCGCCTGAGAATTTCTGTGTTGGTGATCATGTCGGTCCATGGGACCTTGAGCATTCTCCGGTGAAGCCACATTTCGAAGCCTCTAACCTGTTCATGGTATTTATTTTCAAGGTCCATGTTTCACAACCATACATCAAGACCGACCACACATAACATTTTAGCATTAGTTTTAAATTACATTCATATATATCATATATAACCTTTATAATATATTTTCCAAATAAAATATGTGTGTATATGCGTGTTTTTTTTTGTTTTCAGTAAATTTAGAAAGACAAAAACGTATGGCCGTTATTAAAAAAAATGTTTATATTAAAAAATGTATATTTAGGAAATTATGTCTATTTCTAATAATAACATTTGAAAGCATATTCTATAATATTTAGTTTCAAAAACAGATTTTAGTTTTCGGATACATTCAGAAATATTCCATTTATTTGGATTTTATTGCAAAGCGGAAATTTTCTAACCTTCTGACAGAATATGCCCGAGACGATGGGTAATAAGTATACATCGGATTATATGCACTAACAAAGAGCCAAAATATGCATGCAAATATGCACTAAAAAAGGCCGAAATATGCACTAAAAACTCTTGATATGCCTAAAATATGCACAATGCAAAATCAAAAAAACTTTTTTTTGTATATTTAAATTAAAGATAATACAAAAACAGCGAAATATTCTTAAAATTATGCATAGTTTTTGTGACAACATACAATTTAGTATTTTTCCAAATTTTCGAGCAAAAATTTTTGATATTTGTCACCCAAAACGCCGAAAACGACTTCTCTACGTCAACTGACATCATCCGACAAAATTTAAAAAAAAATTGCGCCATTTCTGGAGATACCTGTTTATGCAGGGTATAGGGTATGTATGACCTGTGCGGTTGATGTAGGCATTAATGTTCTTCATGTCTTCAAGACTCGGATTTTTAAACAAAATAGCGTCTAACTTTTCACGAATCTTTTCTGATATTGAATTGGGAAGAGCGTTGGCGAGTTCAATCATTGTTTCCAGTATTTCTATTGATTTAAATAGAGGAAGGTTTTTTGTTTCAAATTTCTCTATGGTATCTGGTAACTTGTGGAAATGTGTTTAGATGAGGGCGATATTTTGTACAATGGATGCGTCTTCAAATGCTAAATATGCACGATTGGGAAAAAAAGGCTAAAATATGCATTAACGCAGTAATTAGAGAGTTATATGCATTTGCATATGCAAATATGCAAATGCATATAATCCGATGTCTAGTAAAAAGTAATAACAGTATAAGTAATAAGAGTCCAAAGCGAGACACGTTGCAAGTTAGTATCTGTGTGAGTACCGTGATGAGTCAACTAAGTCGGGATTACCGATATCTACTTATCAATAAATCATATAACAAAAATAAAATGTCTCAGAGACAAATAAATGTCGAAGAGTAACTTTATCCGGGCGCCCTATATTGACGTGACAAACCTACTGATAAGTGCCGTATCGTGACTTTCTTTCGAGGTCGATTTTTTTATTTTTTTTTATTTATTAAACGCCCAGAAACTTTTATTAGGCTTCTACAATTTTAACATGACAGATAATTTTTAAACTTAAAGATGAATCCATGAGAAATAATACAAAGTCATTCAAAATCATGTATTTTTGTTTTGAAAATTTGATTTAGAAGTATAAATACTGCGTGTAGAACATATCGGCCTTTAAAAATATCGGTAATTTTTTTATAACTCTTTTAATAAGCCTAGAAAAAAATAAAGTATAAGGTCTATGAAAAAACACTTTCAATTTTAAACTCTTTTACTTAGAAACCCCTTTTCGATTATTTTTCGGTTTTATTGTTTAATGTGGCAAATTCAATTTCTTTTATAATATTCGCAAAAAAAGAAAGGTAAGAACCATGCATTTGGCACACCCATTTGGTATCAGTTACGCCCCTCCTGTGACGATGAATAGACGCCCTGGATTCTGCGTCGCTTGGTTCCGTGAAATCAATTTTAAATTTCTTTGTTATTACAATAAACAATGCGTAAAAAAGGAGTTAATGTTTTTTTACAGGCCTTTACGAAATCAACCTGTAAAAAAAATCTCAAATACCTTTTCCAAACTTTCCAAAAGGTTTTCTCAAATATGTTTAAACCCCTCCCAAAAAGAGGCGTGGATTCCGATTTTCCTGGACTATTGGATCCCCTTCAGAAATAAATAATTCAAATAAAATTGCATTAGATAAAAAAAACACAAGTACTAGCATGGGTGGCATCCGGGGCGGATAGGGCGGATGACATGGTGGTGTCACTCCCCCCCCCCCCTCCCATTAAAGTTGATAAACACAAATTTCGACTTCATAAAAAATTAATCCGCCCTGGGGGGGAGGGGGGGGGTGGCTAGAGAATTGTGCTCTTGGGGCGTGACACTCGGTCCCGAGAAGAGGGATTGTTTGCTCTTTGGGAGTGAGAGTTCTTATTCAGCTATAACACTCAAAATGTTGAGCAACTAAATATCGCTAATTTTGGAAAAGTCACTACAACATTGATACACATTGTACATAATATATCCCGAGGAGATAAACACTAAGATTTGTAATATGGGCGTGTCCGTGTGCCCGAAGTTTGCTCAATTATTGCTTTCTTGTGATCAAATTTAAAGTAATTTCAAATATCGTAATCTTTCTCAGGTTTTATTGGCTTTTCTGTTTATTATTAGGACTCGACTAGTCTCTATCAATACAATACTTTTCATCGCATTATTTACATATTTACGTCAAAACTTTGGATAGATTACACTCCATCCCAACGGCAAAAGCTTAAATGCTTATCTCCAACTATTCCGCCTACTGAGATACTGCAGCGCTACGGAAATATTCCTTAATGAGCGAGTTAACGAGAACTATTTTAGAGCACTTCTACGCCGCCGCATTGGGAGCTCATTAATATTTTTACTATATTATTATTTATTTATTTAATTCTGTTAGTTTTCAAAGCCAGATTTAAGAAGCTTCGGATTAAATTTCACGAAAAAATCATATCAAAAGATAAATACTTACTGATTCTCACGATTGTTAACAGATGGTGAAGAAACAATAAGTTGGCATTAAGAAGAATACGTTTTCAACAAATAAATGGGCAATGAACAAGTAGAGTGGATGGATGGATGTCAGGAGAATATCATGTGTGGTGAATGGTAGAAGAAATCGAGGAAAACCAAAAATGAATACATGATTTTCGGTCGAAAGTATATTGAAATAAGAGAAGAACAATGTAAGAATGTGCACGAAGCGAGGAGTGTGGCAATGCAGTGTTGTGAGGCGGTCCATCATCTTTCCCTAGCTCTAAAGAAATGTTATGTTGAAATATTGGCTAGTGGATGACGGATGAAAAGTATGTTAAATAAATCGTCACTTGATAAATAGGTACCTAAACGAAACAAATAAACATTCAAGAGATTCTTCAACATATTATTGATCTATTTGTTAACGAAAGCATAAAATCAGATTGTAATTATTGAATGAACTCACAAAGTATATGGATGTTATGTACCCCGTGTTTTGTAGGTACTGAAGGAGCTGTACTGAACCAGCGGTTGATCCGCCCTCGTGGAGTATCACGCTCAAACTGAGCCGCCCAATAATGCTCGTTGTGCAATTTCACATGTCCAGAACAGTACCTGCCTTTCACCGTCCATTTTCCCATTTCGTAAACCCACGGCACATGGCACATCGTTATGTACAAAGGATCAATCTGTCAAATGTTTTACACATAAGTACATTATAATAATGCATAATATGTCGGGTATAAGATTCACAGGGATTCAAAACCTTCCATCAATGTACCACATTATTAAAGTGAAACTTCTTTAGCCCCTTTGTGATTTGAAATTTGGATGAATCAGAAATGACGCTTTACAGCCCCTGCGAAGCATCAAACTAAGCTCATTGGCATATTTGATTATGATGTCACTTTTAAAGGTTCCTATTGGTTGAGTTATATGAAATACGGAAATTACGCTATTTATGACCTCACTTTTCAAAGCTTGAGATTGCTTTTTGGTATGCGATTGGCGTTTGTACCGTGTGTGAACTGCACTCGATTTTTTTTAATTAGCTCTACACAGGAGGCCCTAACGAAATTAATTCCCCTCAGGGCATAAGTAATCTTCGCGTATGTTATCTGGAAAGAAGGAGAGGAAGTTCTGGGAAGGAAAAAGGTATGACGGGTGGGTAGGAATCTGGTGTTTAGTTCAACTGTGGTGTAAGGCGTTTGTGCCGAGAGAGTTCTGCTGGAGAAGTCAAAAGGTCTACCTCAACCACTATCTCCCTAACCGGCCTGCCACGCAGTAGGTAGGCAAATGCATTCGCTGCTAAGAACTAGACAAACCCATGAACCCAGGCACCCCTGCTAAGTCACCAAACGTAGCGAATCACTTGGGGTGACCTATGGCAGGGATGTTGGTTATCCAATAAATGGTTTCCAGGCGGCGGTATCCACACCTGCCTCACAAATTGAAACTCCTACCATTCCTCAAAAAACCCTCCAAATAACTTAACTCTGCAAAAATGTACCAAATCTGAAGATTAACGTTATTGCTTGAAACCGGTCTGGTCTGATAAATGAACAAGCGGAATAATGACCGGTCAGTGGTTGAGTGGGCATAGCGCTTGGGTCTTACCCGGGCGTCGCGTGTTTGATTCCTCGGCTGGCTAAGTCCTCCATCACAACACAATCAACATTTTCGGCTTTCTGTGGTAGTAGTAGGAGATTTTCAAACATTATTGGGTTATTTGAAACCCGAGAATGTTTGTCATTCTTTAAAAAAATAAAAAAATAAAAAGTGTTAACCCCTCGGGTCTAGATACTGTAGTATCACAGTTACAAAATCTGTCTTTAGATTTTATTATTTATTTATTATAGATAGATACAAAATAAAGTACAAACTATATATTAGGAAGTTTTGCATGTCCAACAAGGAAAGTTTCCCGTTATCAGGACAGACAAATTGACAGGTTTAGAAATTTACTTCGAAATATTGCCACATGACATTCAATTTCATGTTTTTGAACCTACCCATGTATAACGTAAATGGTAAACTTTTAAATACGAAGGGAAAGTTTGGTATTCTTTATTTCTATAAAACTGTTTATATCATAAATCTGACTGTGAAAGAAAATACGATGTAACTAGTTTCACGAGGACGCGATATCGCGTCAATTGGCATAGTACAAGGCAAATTTTAATATCGACCTGATGTAAATACAGAAATCGCCGCAATAGGCGACTTAATTAAGGTCCGGAAATTTTCTCCCCGCGAAAGCCTTTCTCTGTCGCCCGTATGTTTTTAAGCATATTTCTTTCGCTTACGGCCATTGTAAGTCAGCAAAGTAACTGTTCCTGCGCGAGAATGGATCATATCAATTTCAGGAGATATGTAGATGAAGATATGTATAATATGAAGGCTTTTTATGTTTCGTGACAAACACATCCTTCCATCCATCCACCATGAGCTTTAACCATTAACCATTTAACTGTTTTCGTGATTATAGAAACGAATTCAAAGAATTTCATTCAGAGTGTGAAACCTTCATAAAACTAAACTAGACAAGAGTGGGAAGGCTACGAAGCAACGCACAAATAGAAGACCGATTATACTGTCTCATTCTCTCGCAGGCTAAATCCTACAGATGTATCTATGTGTTTGCCTTTTTTATTGTCGCTATTTTTATTTTATCGAGTTTCAAATCATAACTGTGCTTTCACTTTCACAGCCTTACTAAAAAAACCTCAGCATGACCGATAACCTGTGTTTCTGCGGCAACATGACTAAAACAAATTTACACGAAATATTACTAATAAGTAATAAGATTTGTCACTTTAAAATGCGTTTTAAATCAATGCAATTTTTTATATTGTATATGTAAAATTGTTTGTAATTTTTTATATTGTATATATAAAATTGTTTGTTTTCATTCATAGCCGCTAGGTGGCAATAGCGTCGCGCCTGTGTATTATTGTACTGATTTGTAGTTTGTACCTCGCGCAGAAAATAAAAGTTTGGTTTATGGATGGCGGGAATTATGTTAGTAAATATTGCGATTTTACTGAATGATTTCTATTATAGTGACCAATTCACTCTTCTATTCATATAATAAATATATATTTGCCGTGTTATTTGCCTGGTTTTACATCAGTTTAATCAAGTCATTGCACAATAACCGTAATTTAAAAGTTGAACTGTCAAAATATTGTTTTATTGGTTACATAAAAGATCAAGTGGGTGGTTTTATGAGTGGAAGGGGGTGCATGGACCAGATTTTCTCATTGCGTATGCTCACTGAGAAGTTTCTTGCAAAAAACCAGAAACTCTTCTGTGCCTTTGTAGATCTACAAAAAGCGTACGACCGAGTTGACAGGAAAAAGCTATGGAAGGTGTTGTCCAAGTACGGAGTGAATACGAAGCTCATTCAGGCAATTGCGTCGCTATATAAGGGAAGCGTTGCATGTGTTAGGGTGAACGGTGATTTTACGGAGTGGTTTGACATCACAAAAGGTGTTAAACAAGGCTGCGTAATGTCACCGTGGTTATTCAATCTATACATGGATAATTGTATGCAAGAATTGAAAGAGATGGGATTGGGCGCAAAATTGAGTAATCTGGAAGTATGTTGCCTTTTGTATGCTGATGATGCAGTGCTAATTTCTAGCAGTATGGAAGATCTACAGTCTCTCGTGTCTAGGATGAACGAAGTATGTATGAAGAATGAGTTAATGATGAATGTAAGTAAGTCTAAAGTCATGGTGTTTGAAAGAGAGAGTACGAAAACAGTATGCAATATAGTTGTGAATGATGAATACTTGGAGCAGGTGGATGAGTTTGTGTATCTGGGTAGTATGTTTACGAAAGATGGGAAGGCTGATAGAGATATTGAAAGAAGGGTGAATGCCGGTAACTCCATTAATGGAGGACTGAATGCCGTTGGCGGTAATAAAAAACTGTCCAAAGACGCGAAACTAGCCGTCCATAATGGAGTGCTGGTACCTACCCTGATGTATGGCAGTGAGGCATGAAACTGGCAGAGGAAGGATGAAAGCAGACTGAATGCTGTAGAAATGAGATCCCTGAGGCGAATGTGTGGTAAAACCATGTACGATCGTGAGAGAAACGTGGTTATCCGCAAAGAATGCAAGGCTGACGTAAGCGTGATGTGTAAGATTAAGAAAGGGACTCTCCGATGGTTTGGGCATGTAGAGCGAATGAACGAGGAAAGGAGTGTAAGGAGAATATATGATGCAAATGTGAATGGTAGAAGAAGTCGGGGACGCCCGAGGAAGACATGGCACGACCAAGTGAATCAGATACTTGAGTCGGGCCATGTGAAGAGTCGGAATAATAGAAGAGCATGTATGAGACGATGTATGAATGTGAACGAGGCAAAGAGTGTGTGCCAAGATCGAGTTGTGTGGCGGTCCGTCCTCTCTGCCTACCCCTGCGGGGAAACGGCGTGATGGTTAGTTAGTTAGTTAGTTATAAAAGATCAAATTTACATTTTAAAATCTTTATTTTATGAGAATTTCTTAAAAGTGGTGTTTTTTTTCAAATATTAATATCTAATACATGTGTTCGTAAACGTATAAAAGAAATTAACGTCTTTACAAATGCAAGAAATAACGTAAATGTCAAATATTATAAGCAATAATTATCAGCCTGAAACACTCATCTACATTGAAAAAATCTTCCGAGAAAAGATACTGGCCGCCAACGGGAATTGAACCCGTGTCCCTCTGATTGCCGGTCAGCTGCTCTGACCACTGAGCTATGGCGGCTTATCTAATACCCGCCAAATAATTCAATATATACTAGTGTTTTATTCGACAATTACTTATTATTACATTTTTCCAACTGAAAACAACCAACTTTATTTTTGTGAGAGAGGTATTGTTAAGTACTAAATCTCCCGCTAGGTGGCGTCGAGACTAATTATGTCTGCATTTATTGCTGAAATACTTTAACTTGTCAAATATTAATTATTATTTTTAATTGATAAACTAACGTTTAAACTAGATTTTTATGCATAGCACAAAGGTTAGATAACAAATATTATAATCAATAATTATCAGCCTGAAACACTCATCTACATTAATGTAATTATTATTTTTAATTGATAAACTAACGTTTAAACAAGATTTTTATGCATAGCACAAAGGTTAGATAATAAATATTATAATCAATAATTATCAGCCTGAAACACTCATTAATGTACATTAATGTAGATGAGTGTTTCAGGCTGATAATTATTGATTATAATATTTGTTATCTACCCTTTGTGCTATGCATAAAAATCTTGTTTAAACGTTAGTTTATCAATTAAAAATAATAATTAACGTAAATGTCGGTTTATTTTTAGGTTATAAAGAAAACTTTGACATTTTTATTATTTTTTTATTGTACGCACGAGGAAAAAGTGAGGTGGCAGTTTCATTCCAAATCATTATATAAAAGGACTGTATTTTTTAATTTTTGATTTTTTTTAATTTCTGTACACTTTTATCAAAAAATGTTTTGGTAGGAATTTTTTTTCACATTTTTTCCGTGTTTGAATCTTAAAATATGGCAGTTTTTTAAAACTAAAGTGTATTTCAAATACGTAAATCTAAACGTTAATTTTATCCAGTTTTTATAAATGGTATTTGTTTTTACGACACCTTAAAAAATAAGAAATCTATAAAACATTAAAAATACTTTGGAAAATTCCAAATTTCGTTCAGACATCATAATTAAAACAGAGATAAACTACCCTCTCACGCTGGGTAAACAGTGTGTATTTCTTTCCAAGAACAATTTTTTAATTAGTAACGTTTTCGGCCGTTTGTCAATTGAATAAAATTTTCACGGGGTTTTTTAGTAAGGCTGTAAGTGTTTTAGATATACATATATAGGTATATAATATGAATAAGAATAGGTACCTATTTCTCTTTCCGGACTTGCTTTACATTGGAAATATTTTTTATTTAAATATGGATATATTATTTAATTTCGCCATACCATGTTCGCTACTTCTGGTCAATTACATTGACCACGGACAATCGATTTTCTACCTACTCTAGAGATACCTATAAACCTGCTGTGTGAACACGCGGTTTTCAGAATGACGCTGACGTAATCCTTCTGTTTATTGCTATGGTAGACATTATTACATACATTGATGGTGTACATATTTTAGTAGTTAAGTATGATTTATGTAATTTGTATCATTTTAGTAGAGTATGGCGGCCTTCACATTGAGAAAACAGGGTGGTCTCAGACATACAGGCAAATACAGAAATAGTGTACATATTTATATTATTATTGCTGAACTCCCCGGCGTTGCTCGCTTGCATAGAGTTTTTCAAAATCAGTATTAAACGCCGACGACCGGCGTGGTCTAGCGATAAGGTGCTCGTCTCGTAATCCGAAGGTCGCTGGATCGAATCCCGGCGAGGGCAAATACATTTTATTTGATTAATTTATGTTATTTCACGATTAATTCATTTAAAATAGCATATAGTATATTTGCGGAACGTTCCAGAGTGGAAGACACTCTTAGGGCGGCTTGCACCAAAAGTTAAATTTGGTTTAAATATCAAACACATTATTTGATTTAAGTCGACTTGGCGTCTTGCACCCAATGACGTTGTATAAATAGACTCGCCGTAGTCTCACATACTCACAAAATAATGTGGCAAGTAAGCAACACTCTTCTGTTTTCAGCGGTTTTCAGTAATTTCTTAATTCAAAGGTTATTGATGGATTAGAAAGATATGTTACTTCCACACCGAAGCCAAACTTCTAGCTCGAACTTCCAACGCGCGAACTACCCTTCTACCCAACCATACTCAACCTGCGGCCCGGCAAGCTTTTGTGTGCGGCCCTAAACACTTTATTATCAGGAACTTGATATAAAAAAAACTATCATTCTAAATTTCGTATATCTTGAGATTCGTTTCGACTTTGACGCACAGATAGTGATACCCGAAAAGGATTGTCATTATGGTCCACATAATCTGGTATAAGGTATAAGAGTGAGATACGTTTTTTAGATTTTCACGGCCAAAAATATTTTCGTTATTTGTTTTTGGAGTGTTAAGCTGTGTTGCGCTATCTCCTTTTTTTCGCCAACGTTTCAGTTTTCGACAGCGTTGCAGTGTCCATCATCAGGGCAGATATGTAAGAGTGTTGCTATTGCAAACGCTAGATTTTTTCCCAAAAAACAAATATTTGACACACAAGTACGCGCAAAAATAATTTATAAATAAAAATGTGCCACTTCTAGAAACTACCGCAAATTACAAAACATAAAAAACTAGTTAATGTCACTGGTTAGACAGGTACCTACTTGAAAATTGCTACAGCGGCGTAGCTAGCAAAGGGTGATACCCGGGGCGGATAACGTGGTGTCACCACACCCTCCCCACCATTAAAGTTGACGAACGCAAATTTCAACTTCAAAAAAAATTGGTCCGCCCTGGGGGGGGGGGGGGGTGGGTATGCGGCCCGCGTAACTTAACAAATACATGTTTGTGGCCCGAAGAGAAAAAAGGTTGAGTATCGTTGATTCTACCCAATCGGCCGAAAGTTTGAAGTTGGAAGTTGGCCTCAGTGTGGCCGCACCATAAGACGATCAAAGAATGTGTATTTTTTCTCTAATGACTAATGACGCATAAAATTGTCGGATGGGAAACATGAAAATTAATTGTTTTGCTTATAATAATCCAAAATAATAAGTAATTTGTGTGTACATATAAATGAAATGTTATTTCTTCACTGTTACAACTGTTTGCCGTGCAATGGAAACATTTTCTCAACACACAGGAGGGCATTTTGACACTTTTTAAATGCAATTTTCCTACTGGTAAGACACGACCTTACTCGACGAGTAACAGTTTAGTTATAAAGTACTAACGTCATTGCATGCACCACAAAATTTAAGTTGTTAAATGCATTTAGAGAACTGTCAAAGTTAAATACCAAAAAATAGCTATTTACCTTGTAACGTAAATAGTTCCGGGGAACCATTTACTAGTATTATACATAAATAGGTAGAGCAAGCGAGTCTCCTCAGGATTGTGGATGGAAATACGGGATTCTCCCCAGCATGATTAGGTTTATCTTTTTTGTTTTAAATAAAAGAGTTCTTTACTAAATAACAATATTAATTGTGTATTTCAAAAAACATATAGCCAGGGGGTTTCAATTACCCCAAAACAACACCGGTAAGGGCGACCAAATCAACAATAAAACAAAAAGCAAATCGCATACCTGTTGGACCAAGTCATGTTTCCTAAAATAATTCTAACACTCAAGAACGCTTATTTGAACTGTCGCCGCGAAGACGTGGGAAAGTAATCGGGGAGCGCATCCATGGGACGCAACTGCGCCAACTGCAAATCACCAGCGCATATCCCGCTGACTCTGGCTATCCGGACAGCCGGGCAGCAGGTTCCACCGGATGACCAGGATTCCGGCTGAAGTCATCAAGGGACTCTGGGCATTTTGTCAAGCACAAGGCAAGAGCCACGTCAAAGGCTTTCCGCCAGGAATTCGCCACAACTACTCGAGGCAGACGGCAGGCAAGGGCACAAAGGTGTTCCGTCGCGTTTTATGTCACTCTTCGACAAACGATTACGCGGATTTATGTCAATGCAAACATCGCGTGGCACAAGTAATTCTCCCACCGACAGCCGTTACGCCCGCTTAATTACTCCGGGTCGCGTTTATCAAAAATCATCTTTAATGATCCGGCTCGTGGTTTTAAATAATAAAATATGAATATAAGGGATTATCCCATGTTAAAAACTTGTAAAAACTAACACCTAATTGACGAGTCGAATATCCGTAGGCTGCCGTAACGGCGGATATTCAAAAAGTCTGCGGAAACTAGAAACTAACGTTGCCACCCGCAAAAATAAAAACCAAAGGCGGTTCAACAAATAACACGAGCGGCCAGGTGAAAGTTAAATAGGTCACGAGAATAATTATTCGAATTTAATAATTATTATCGTGACAACCTGTTGAGTAAATCTGGCCCATATATAGGCCAAACAACAATTTGACACAAAGTTAATTTGACCCATATATGGGTCAGCTCATTCGGTCTCATAAAAGTCGTTTTATCTCCCTTATTCTAATGACGAGATATATGATCTAAAATCTAAACATTGATAGAAAGAGACAACCCTACACTACGATTTGAGTTCCATAGATATCCGCAAAAAATATCAAATTATTCGGATTTATGACGTCAAACGTACACCAAAATGTTAGGTGAAACTTTTTAATGTTTGCATTCAAAATTTTAACTGAGTTAAACATGTTTAGCGAACAAGATCTGTCAAAAAATTTTAGGTTATTCCTTCGATTTCCGATTGTCTAATATTGCTGAAATATGTCTCGTTTATTAATTTGTATTCACGAAGAAACATTCGAGTTTTGGGAATAGGTATATAAGGAAGAATACTTTGCAAGGTTGTAAATTTAAATTTTACATACAGCATTCTTATAATAGTTTTAAACAATCTAGGTACGTAAAAGAAATAAAAATAAAAAATAAAAAACAAACAAACAAAATTACTCCGATAAACCTCTTTTTGCCTCATTTCATAGTTACGTTTGTTTTCTTTTATTTTTTTTGTACCTACTTAATCTAGATGATTCATTAATTTGTTTCTTGTGCTCAATTTCTATTTTTTTGTAGTGACTCTTTTTGTAGTTGAACCAACTCCATTACTTTCAAAAACAAAAATTATTCCTCCTTCGAAAAGTTAGGAGCTCTCACTCAGGATTTATTTATTTTGGCACATTTTCTGGATCAAAACAAAATAATATACTACGCAACCACAAAATATTTCGACACTCGCAAATTTAAGTTCCCCCCACACGGAGACTTCGGAGCGATCGTGCTCCTCGCCACTCGGGCCGCTGCGCATAAAGTGTATGTGTGGGACGTGCTAAGGAACGACGCAACTATTGTAAGCGTCGATGACACAGGACGAGTTTACAAGCTACTATCTGTTAGTAAACTCGCTCAGTTTCATCGTGTTACTTGCTAATTAGCAGATTGTTGACAATCTACGAAAAAAGTTGATAGGTCGTCAACTTTACTCGCCACTCGCCAACTCGTGATTGGTTTATTTATGTTTCCAATATGGCTGCCAATTAACAGCTGATTTCGACTATCAAACGTCTGAATAATTAGTTAACGTTTTTCCCGCTACTGACGCTAGCAGCTACGTGCGTGCCCAATTTCCTACAAAAATGTCGCGAGCTACTGAGCGAGTGGACAGTTTTGTGTGTCATCATGACAATATCACTCGTCCATTCACCTGCTTTTAAACCTAGTAGATAGTAGCTTGTAAACTCGCCTCACTGTGTCATCGAGGCTTTACCGACGCTAAATAACGTTTAACAAAATACCAACTCGATCTCCGTGGTGGAGGACGAATTTAAACACATATATGTCAAGGCCGGCTTGCACCAAAAGTTAAATTTGGTTTAAATATCAAGTTAAACACATTATTTGATATTTAAGTCGACTTGGCGTCTTGCACCACAAAATTTAAGGGCGGCTTGCACCAAAAGTTAAATATGGTATAACCACTGGAGCGACGGTGCGTTTTATAACTTTTGCCTCGGATTGCTCGTGATATTTTAATGACCGTTTTGAATATTTTCCGCCAACCTTAAAAAAATCATACCTCCGAATTTTAATATGGAGGCATACAAACTGATCATAGTTCTATATAGTCAATGAATTCACCTATCTTTGGTTGTTTATCACATATTACTAGGATTTATGAAAATAATATTATAAAATCGAAACATTCAAAACGGAACTATTCTCAGTACTGCCTCCCTTTAAACTCACCTAGTAAGTTCAAATTTCCTTCCTCATTGAATATTTTCTATTAAGATTCTTTTAAATGGTCTAATTTATAATTACAATCGACATATGTGTGTAAGAAAACTGAATTTTGATATGTTGTGAACTGTTTAATGTTCCCTTTCACCAAAATTTTGACACAAATTTATTCGAAAAATGATGACACTTTTAATAACAATAAAATGAAATCTTTAAGACTCACCAAAAATAATAATATATACATCAATTATCTTAAATCCACAATACCAATTAACTCGATTTTTGGTTTATTTATAGAAAATATTGCATTTTCAAAAACACACGACGATCAGAAAAAAATGTCAAAAACATAACCATAAAACTTTGTTTTATCAATAATCAGTGAAATTTTAAGTTTGAAACACGTTGAAATAGTTGAATGCATTACTCATTCAATTATTATAACACTGGTACACAAATTTGTTACAAATATCCACTAAAATACGATAAAAAAGCCGAATTTTACACTGACAGGTCCAGAACGTAACATTGTGATTTGCAATTATAATTATAATTATTATATATTGAATTATTTGGCGGGTGGGAGATAAGCCGACGTAGCTCAGTTGGTAGAGCAGTTGACCGGATATCAGAAGGACGCGGGTTCAAGTCCCGTCGGCGGCATTTATCTTTTCTCGGGAGATTTTTTCAATGTTGATGAGTGTTTCAGGCTAATAATTATTGCTTATAATAATTGTTACCCTTTGTGCTATGCATAAAAATCTTGTCTTAAACATTAGTTTACCAATTAAAAATAATAATTGTGATTTGCAGCGAAAATAATCGATCTAGAAATTTCCATTATTAAATCATAGAAACAAAGAATTGAGACATCTCTGGAGAAAGCGCTAAAGGATTTTGTCAACTACATGATTATGCAAATTACAGATCGCGGGAGTTTTCGAAAATATTTAAATAAAATTTTTAGTGCGTCAAGGGAGAATTTGCCATAATTCGACAATTGAGCAATCGTAGCTTTTGTAAATGGTGCCAAAATACGACAAAAAGCGTTCCAGTGGTTAGATATTAAGTTAAACACATTATTTGATTTGAGTTGACTTGGCGTCTTGCACCACGAAATTTAAGTCGTTAAACGCGTTTAAAGAACTGTCAAAGTTAAATACCCAAAAACGGGTGTTTAACTGAGTTAAACATGTTTAGCGAACAAGTTCTGTCAAAAAAAAATTAGGTTACTCCTTCGATTTCCGATTGTCTAATATTGCTGAAATCTGTCTCATTTATTAATTTGTATTCACGATGGACAATTTTTTTTTTTTATTAGTATCTGCAGAAAAATTTGTACATAATGTATTTATAAATTATATTATATTAAGGTATTATAAAGTACATAATTTTTTTTTTAGGTATTATAAAGTACATTATTTTTTTTAGGTATTATGAAGCACATGTTTTTTTTTCACAGTCCTCCTCACTAGGGTTTCCTGTTCTGAGGCGGCCTGTATTTTTTCCACATTTGTATTTAGTATCCAGTTGTCTTTACATGGTCTTCAGTATGTTTGATAGTTCATTTTCACTTTGTTCTCTCAACCATATTTTTACTTTTGTTTTAAATTTATTTATTTCTTTTGTTTGAGTTGGTAGAGCGTTGTATAGTTTTGTCGCGTTGAATTTCATATTTCTTTGTCCAAAAGATGTTTTCAAACTGGCTGTAGCTAGAATATTTTGGTTTATTGCCCGGGTTGTGTATCTATGTTGGACAGTGGAGTAATCTGATATGTTTTTTTTTATTTAAAAAAATTATATTTTTTGCATAAAGTTTTTGTATGTTGTAGACTTTAATGCTTTGAAACAATTCTTCTGTCGGAGTTCTAACCGGTAATTTCAAAATTGTCTTTAGTACCTACTCCTTTTTGGGCTATATTGAGTCGGTCCACGTGAGTGCTCAAGGCAGATCCCCATCCAGTTATCCCGTACTCTATTTGTGATTGACATAAAGCGAAGTACACTTTCTTAATGTCGTTTATGTTGAGGATGTTACAGATGGATTTGAGTTTTGTGTTCTGATATTTATGGAGGAAAACTTTGCAAGGTTATAAACTTAATTTATTGATGGAATCTCCAGGTTGGATTTAAAGGAAAACACGTGTAACTTATTTAATCAGTGATATAATTTATTCAACTACAAAACAATGTTTATCCAACGGGATTCTGTTAACTAGTTTCGCAACACGCAACGTGTACATAACGACGGTTGCTAGAAATCTAATTCCTCAAACCACATAGGTACTGGCGGCAGCACCATACAGTACAAATGTTATTTGAACACAACTTCCAACATTTATACCTGCAGCGTTCAGGCAAGGGTTATACTCGTAATTAAAATTTACGGATTACATAAGATTTTGACAGATCACTCACAGGAGCGTTTACATATGCATCCGACTTGTGGTAATTAATGATCACGGAAGTTGTTCGGAAGTTCGACCTGTATAAATGCTCATTCGGCCGTTTACAGCTGTAAATTTATTTGCGGTAAGATGGCTTCCTGTCAACAACGACCTGCTACCGTCAAATTTACGCGATTTTGTCAATAAAGACGAAAAGGCCCAAATAAAGTGTTGAAATAGATTTTGGTTTTAATTAAACAATTCTCCACGCGCTGTTGTGCCGTCAAAGGTTGCAATTAATTTCGTTTTATCCGAATGACAGCTGCCTGACAGCAGCCGACTTCGAATTCAAAATTTCAATTAGGTACCTACGTAAATGTTAAAAACAGAAACATCAAGATTGGACCGATAATTGAACAGAAGGATGCTCGTTTTCCAGAAAACTTAAATAAGTGGAAATAAATACTAGTTTTGTAGGAAAAAATCCTATGAAAACAATTCTTTTAATTTTTGACATTTCGGAACTATTTCTTGCGGTAAGCCTCTTAGCTTATCAAACTGATTTTATAAGCTGTAAAGGGCTAGCTGGGGCTAGCGAGACTATCAAATCGTTTGACTCAAACACGTAGTTTTTTGTCTATCGTTAGAGTTTTTTGGTCTATGGCTAGAGTTTTGACCGTCTCCAGAGGAAGCTTGACGCTTGCTTCAAACATTGCGCAATAATCTACGTGATTGCAATGACTTATATTATAAATAGACTCGCCATAGTCTCACATACTCACAATATAATGTGGAAAGCAAGCAACACTCTTTTGTTTTCAGCGGTTTTCAATATAATTTCTAAATTCAAAACTTTATTCCCGTGTGATAAAGATAGACAATCAAAGAATGTACGTGTGTGAATGTCATAGATATATATATGTGTAGGGCGGCTTATTAATTTCTTCGCCGAATACTGCTTTCACATCACGGGTGTGACTGAGATAACAAGATACTCTCACTCGCTTACACTATGGACAGGGAAGGGTAAAGGCGGTTAAAACGAGACACACGGGCAGATATTTTTATATTTATTATATGAGTTATCATTAGTAATACAATATTGGTACTATTATAGTAGTATTGTTAAGTACATATTTTATTATACAGTACAGGTTATAGGTTCAAATGATTATACAAATCTATACAGATTAATAACACCTAGGACCGTTACTATTTACAATTTTCATCAACGACATTATTAAATTAATGAACGCGTTACCCTTTGTACGTTTTACCCCATATTTCCCAATGGAATAAAACGAATGCGGGACGCTGTGTGAACCGACTTACTGTTAGTAGGTTATCCTTGTTATGCTTATGTCACTTTGTGATGCAATTTTCGCTGTCTCCTTTTCGACTATTTGCCGTGTAAATTGAAGCATTTTCTCATCACACAGGAGCGCTTTGCAATGCAATTTACTTACTGGTAAGACACGACCTCACTTGACGCGTAGCAGTTTAGTACTAAAGTACTAGGAATAGAGACAGCTACAATCGTCTTGTGTTTGGCTTCCCACTTTGAGATTTCTACCCCGCGTCCAGTATTAATTGGCTCCCCCACACGCACACTTCGGCGCGACCGAGTCCCGCGCCACTTCAGGCCGCCGCGCAGAAAAGTAAAGACCGATAGGTTTACAGCGCAGTTCACCGTGACAGTTTTCTGCACGGCGGCCTGAAGTGGCGCGGGACTCGGTCGCTCCGAAGTGTGCGTGTGGGGGGCACTAATGTCTTTGCGTGATTGAACCAAATTTATATTTTTGGGCGTATCATAGACAAATAAGTACCTACGTGGTGATTTTAGATATTACGTATCACGTAAAACGTTTATAAAATTAGATAAAATTATTACGAGATTGGTATTAATTGTTTTTGTGTGTAATTTGTAGAAATCCATCTGATTTTTCTTTAAAATTGATGAAAATATAATTTAATAATGTTATTAAGTTAATGTTTTATTAAAATATTAATATTATAATATTTATTATAACATAACAAATAATTATTTTTCTTTACTAGATTCCATCTCGCACAAAAATCACTTTCGACTACCGAAAATGACAGGAAGCCAACATCTAGGCATAGACTAGATTTGACTCAACGGCTTGAAGCGCGCGTCAAGCTGTAAGGCGGAAACACACTTGTGTGGTGTGGTGTGTCGTGGCGCGCCAGTAGCACATCGGTTTCATACATTTTCTATGGTTAGAGACATATTTGTGTGGTGTGGTGTGTCGGGGTGGGTTCTGTTGTGGCGTGGACTGCTCGCCGCCGATCGCGCCATACCCCCCACCACCACTCTGGCGCACCATAGACATTTATTTATGGTCATAGACAACTAGCGGACGCTTGTTTGCAGCGTGGTTCTGAAAAATGGCGGACGAGCTAATTGAACTTCTACGTCAACGAAAAATTTTATACGATTTAACGTGTAAAGAGTATAAAGGTCATTTGATCAGAAATGCTGCTTGGGAAGAAATTTCTGAAATATTGTATTATCTTTATCTTTACGTAATATAAAATGAAGTTGCTCAAAATATATATGTGCGCTTAGATCTTTTAAACTCTGCAACGGATTTTCATGCGGTTTTCACCAATATATAGGGGGTAAAGCTATCTTTTGCAAAGACCATCAATAAGTCACAGGGTCAAACATTCAACGTTGCTGGCTTAGGTTTGAGTGTTGAGTCTTTCTCACACGGCCAGATATGTCGCGCTTTCGAGAGTAACATCTTTTTTTTATTTTTTTTTATTTATTTAAAGTTAAAGAAATATAATATTTCGCTTTCTTAACTTAAATACAGAGCATATAAAGTATAGTAGTAATATTTTTAATTTTGTTCCAACATCTTAAGTTTATAGTTTTATATATATATCTATATATATATATTTATCTCCTCTCGTAAAACGTTGATCTTGCGCGACGGTACACCAGTTTTAAGTTGATCCGTTCGCACGTGTTGATCCATCCGGATATGCTGATCCATTACACAAGCTGGCATACACATCCTGATCCATGTGGATCAATTTATACCATCAAGATTTAGCTGTAAGCCACGCCCATTGTTCGGTGTCTTATACATTTTACACGTTTTTTTTTGTTGATCCATATAAATGCCAAGTTTTGACCGCCAACAAAGGTGCCCGTCTGTCGTACTTTTCAGCTTCTTTTAGTAGGTACCTGTACGTTCTTATTTCAATTCGTTCTATTTCATTTTTTTTTTAATGTATTTTGGTTTAAGATTTAATTTTTATTTTGATTTTGTTTTTGATTTTGATTTGGATTTCGATTTTGATTTTGATTTTGATTTTGGTTCGAGATTTCGATTTTGATTTTGGTTTGAGATTTTTATTTTGATTTTGATTTTAATTTTTATTTGCATTCTTATTTTGATTTTTATTTTGATTTTTTAATTTTGGTTTTAATTTAGATTATGATTTTTACTTTCATTTTGATTTTGATTTTGGTTTGAGATTTTGATTTTTATTTTGGTTTTGATTTGAGATTTTGGTTTTGGTTTGAGATTTTAATTTTGATTTTGATTTTGGTTTGGATTTCGATTTTGATTTTGATTTTGATTTTGATTTTGGTTTTGGTTTGAGATTTTAATTATGATTTTGACTTTGATTTTTATTTTGGTTTTGGTTTGAGATTTTGATTTTGATTTTTGATTTCGATTTCGATTTCGATTGTGATTTCGATTTCGATTTCGATTTCAATTTCGATTTTGATTTTGATTTTGATTTTGATTTTGATTTTTTTTTTTTTTTCGTTTCCGCTTCTAAGACCCGCACAAACCTCACCCCATGAACCTGGGCACCCCGGTTAAGTCACCAAACATAGCGAACCACTTAAGGTATACCTTAATTTTGGGAGGCGGGTTTGATTACCACCGCCCCGGGAACCATTTTTGGGTAATCAACACCTTTGTCATATGTCACTTTGCAGTGACATTCGTGACTTAGCAGGAGTGCCCGGTTCAAGGAGTTAGATTTGTCTAGGTCCATGCGGCGAACGCGTTCGCTCACCTACTGCGTGGCAAGCCGGATTGGGAGAGACTGATTTTTTGTGACTTAGCAGGGCTGCTCGGGTTCAAGTGATGAGATTTGTCTAGGTCTTTGCGGTTAACGGGTTTGCCCACCTACTGCATTACGGACCGGATTGGGAGAGACTGGTTGAGGGAGACCTTATTTTTCTTACATTAGCTCCACACAGGAAGCCCTGAAGAAAATAAATCCCGTGAAGGCCTATGTCTTCTTTGGGGATGCAATGCATTATCGGGGAATACGTATGATTCCTCGATAATGCATTGCATTACGATCTCTACGAATTCGGAAGTCGCAAGAACAAATTGCATTACGATCAATACGAATTCGGAAGTCGCAAGAACAAATCGCATTACGATCAATACGAATTCGGAAGTCGCAAGAACAAATTGTGGCGTGCGCAAGTAAATATTATTTTGATTTAAATGTATAATTCAACGACATGTAAGGGGCATTGCGACCTTGACTACGAATTCGGGAGTCGCAAGTTCGAATTGTGGCGTGCAGAGGTAATTTTTATTTGATACGTTTGTATAATACAACAATAATGCAGTGCAGTGCGATCTTGACTACGAATTCGGATGTCGCAAGTTTAAATGGCATGCGCCAATAAATTTTATTTTGATAAATATGTATAATTCCTCGATAATGCGTTGTCTTACGATCTTGGCTACGAATTTGAAAGTCGCAAGTTCGAATTGTGGCGTGCGCAAGTAATTTTTATTTTGATAAAGATTTTGATATAATTCCTCGACAATGCGTTGCATTACGATCTTGACTACGAATTCGGAAGTCGCAAGTTCGAATTGTGGCGTGGCCAAGTAAATTTTATTTTGACAAATATGTATGATTCCTCGATAATGCATTGCATTACGATCTCTACGAATTCGGAAGTCGCAAGAACAAATTGCATTACGATCATAACGAATTCGGAAGTCGCAAGAACAAATTTATACGTCCGTCACTCTTGGACACACTGATTCCCAGATTTATGCCCACACCTACAAACCTTTTCGGTCTCAGAACTTCCTCTCCGTCCTTTCCTAAAAATAATTTCCGAAGAATTATCTTCTTCAGGGCCTCCTGCGTGAAGCTCATGAAAAATAAGTTTCCTTCAACCAGTCTTTCCCGATCCGGCCTGCCGCGCATTGTGTGGGGCAAACGCGTTCGCCGCACGAACTTAGACAAATCTCGCCCCTTAACCCGGGTACCCCTGCTAAGTCACCAAAAGTAGCGAACCACTTGGGATCACTTACGACAGAGGTGTTGGTTTTGGTTATCCAATAAATGGTTCTCGGGGCGACGGTACACTTATTAACCTCCCATGTTATTCCCAGTTTAAAGGCGAGTCAAGGGAGTTCTAGGTTAGGACTCCTTTAATTAGTCTCTCCCAACCTGGCCCGCCACGCAGTAGTTGGGCACACGCATTCCCCGCAAAGACCTAGACAAACTTCACTTTCTGAACCCGGGCACCCCTATTAGGTCACCAAACACTATTTATTTATTATCTATTTATTTATTCATAACATTTTTATTTTTATAGGGCACAAGGGATTTTCATTTTTATTTTTCAATATTTTTCGATGTTTTGTGGTTTAGCGTGTTTTCAAAATCTTCTGTGCACGTAACAGCACATTAAACAGCACATTATAAATTTTTTTTGTCAAAATATTTTATTAGATGCATGTATGTTGTAAGCCCCCAGTTAAATTTAAATATCAACAAAAAAGTTATTCTTACTTTAAACTTATAAAATAGCAGTTTTCAATAAATCGTCACTCGACCCCCGGTTTTTTCCATCTGTAATCGTATATAATATGAAAAAGAAATATAAAAATATTTTGATACGGAAAACATCTCAACCTGTTAATATATTTTTATAATGTAGCTTAATTATGACGTATTACAATTTTTTAAACTACGTAAATCAACGTACTTTAAAATCATTTTTTTGTACTGAAAACCATTATTTTTCTGTTGAATAAAAATATTACCCAATAAAACAGTAGTTTAACTTTACAATGTATAAATTAATATTGAAAAAATCAATTGTTTATTTGATGATATCCGCCCGACTGGTTGTCTGTGACGCTCTGTTCCGTAAAGCTATGTTGAAAAACGTAAGTGTATTAGTTATTAAAATGAATCCATATACACTGTATGAATGAAATCAAACTGTATAATTTGTTCGTGTAATTTGAAGGAAGCGTGTCAAAAAGGATTTCAAAAACGTGCGTAGCAAGGAGACAGACGATAATATGCTTAAACTTTTCCACATTTAACCTGTTTATCATTTAAAAAGGAACATGTCAAAAGGAATTAGTTAAAGTACGTGGCAAGGACTCATCCTTTTCTTGTATATTGTAACTTCTGATATGTTACCTTCAAATAGCTTTGCACAGGGTCATTTGTGCGCGCTTTTTTGAAACAGCGTACTCTATAAAATTTTCAAACGGAGCACGTGGAAAGGGACAAAATTACTAGAATACCTAGAACGCGAACGTTCAGATATATTGTACCTTCTCACATGTTACCTTCAAATAGCTTCGCACAGGGCCCCATACCACTCTGAACAACAAAGCAAGTTTGAATTGTATTGTGATCTCTTTCTCTAGCGCGGCGCCGTGGGTATGTCAGAGCGAGACCACTGTAACAATACATTATTGAAACGATACAATATATTTGAAGATATCATATTACATCCGAAAAAGCGTAAGGGCTGTGCAAATAGGTGAATAATTATTATAATCATTTAAGTATTTAATCTAGCTATTATCGTGTTGATTCAAAGAAATGAACATTACTTATTGAATAATTACAAAAAATTCACTTTGTTTAATTAGTTTTTGTATTTTTTTTTCAGTATAAAAATTTAAATATGGGAAACAAATGGCGTTCCAAAACTTGGCGTCAGCTCAATAGACTCCGAAAGAAAAAGTATGATTTTTAACCTATTTATAGCATAAAATTTATAGGCTAAAGCCATTTTAAGCACCGTTTCAGTTCTGAATGGTGGTCTTACACCAGGGCGATACTAAAAATACCTTCCACTCTGGAACGTGCCACAAATATACTGTGTATTATTTCAAATGAATTAATTGTGAAATGACACAAATTAATCAAATTAAACTTGACTATTTTGTGTACAGATCGATTTCTCGAAGATCTCAGGGAATAGAAGAGAATGCTGTCGAGGATAAATTTTCTGAAAATTTCAGTACTGAACTACCTACGAATATAGTTTCAACAGTAAGCAACATCAAATAATGATTATTTGGGTAAATTATCAAAAATATTCACACATGATTATGTTTTTTTAGGATCAAAGTGTGTATGACATTCATGAACCCACTACAGCCACACACTTTATTATTTTTTCTTAGAACGTTTTGTGAAATATTTCTTGATACCTTTAGTTTAACCTTTTTATTTATAATACGCTATTAATTCAGATGATCTTTATGGAGCGATCTTTATGCATGCGCTCTGTGTGAAATGTTTATAACTAATACCGGCCATGTACACTCTGTCTTTTACCTTGTATTATGTTCCTTATGAAAACAAAACTGTTGCTTCTATCAAAATTGTAACAAATTCTTGCATCTTCTCATATAATATAGTATCCTTTTTGAATAAGGAGAGGAACTACTTGGTTATTCAAATCTAGTCACCAAACACGGCTAAAGCCATCTCAAGCAACCCTTGGATTCTGAATGGTGGTTTTCATAAAGGTGATACTAAGTGTATCTTCTTTCACTATGGAATGTGAAATATTGGTAAATGCCAGATTACTTTTAAATTTTTACAAAAATAAAAATCCTTTTCATTTTCCCCTTTTTATGAGTGGTGCTAAGTTTCTTCGAGTATTGCAGATACGAGATCTCGGTGTTATATTCCCGCCAGTCTATCTTTTTATAATTAACTTTTATTATTTTTTTTCTTTTAACAAAATTCTTCTCTTTTAAAATTCGATACCGTACGAGTACATCATATCTTTATTTTATTGTTTGTAACACACATGAACAATTGTATCCATACGGCTACATTTTAGCTTTAAAGTCAAGTTTTATTTTCTAAATTGTATCAGTTTTTTAATTGTTACAAAAATATAATTTATTGTAATATTTTCATGTATGTATGTTAACGCCACTAGGATATTAATAAAAATAAGTTAATAAATAAATTCCACCAGAGCAAGACATTATTCTATGTAATCTCTTTTCATACTCCAGGTAGGTCAGTCACAAGACAGTACCTACCATATTATTGTAGCAATTCCACATCAATATCCAAATATTACACTCCTATGCGACGATTCAACAGCTAGAAAACAAAAACTCCGATGTTGTTGATATATTTAGTACATCAATTGTAATATATAAGCAAACCTTATTGAAGTTTTTTCATCTAGTAGGGGAATATTTTGTTAAAGCTATTTAAATTGACTAACACATTTAACAGCATTTTGTCGGCGGAAAGAAAAAAAATGTAACTATTTTGGATTTTTTCATATCAATGGATTTTTTAAATTTTGTACCTACCTACAAACTTTATTGATCAAATTCAATAATATTATTACTTTATTTTTTTGTGCAAGTTTCTTAAACTAGTCGTTTCCTGCATTGTTTATGAGTATAATGTTCTGAGTTCTATCGAGCCGAACCGTCTGATATGAAAATATCTGGAGTCGGTGAATTACTTTCCCATTTGGTCTCTGGTGGATTGGCGTATTGTTCTTGTATTGTTTTGTATTAATTATACTTATATAGCGCACTTACATTGCGTGGATTTACTAGACAATCGTTTTTGGAACAGTGTGTGGAAGGGTTTCCTGTGGGGAAGATTTAACCCGGACGTAAAATCTGAAGCATCAAAAACGTAGTTAAAGAATTATGTAAGCTTGTGTTTTTTTATTATAAAAACTATTTTATTCTATTTTGCAAAAAACCTAAACTTTAAAAAAAATTATAGAATATTACTACGTTGTTTTATATTTCCATGTTTTGAAAGCCCTAGCAATTTGCACAGGCGATGATGGACAAGTTGGCACTCTACTAGCAGGTGTTCGGTGTTGAGAGGTAGAAAAGTTCCCAGTATTTATGGAAAATTATGTATTTTACTCGAGAAATGTGGGAATATTAGTAATGTGAAATATATCAATACCCCTTTAATTTTCACTACATACTGAGAAGAAGCTGATTTTTATAGAACTTGGTAAACGTTTTGAGGTTTATAATTTTTAAGATTAAAAATAACATTGAATGTAGTGTTAAAACCCAGTAAACATCTCCCAATTTAATTTTAAAATCATAATATTTGAAACTTGGATATCTGTCAGTTTTTAAAAGCTGTTCGTGTAATATTGAAGATAATTTTTCAACAAAATAGGGAATCTCAGGGGAAATTTCCCCACGTTATAAGGAAAAATCGAAATTCAACCAAGCACGAAAACGACCAACATGTAAAAAATAGCTGAGAAGTTAACTAACTAACCATCACACCGTTTCCCCGCAGGGGTAGGCAGAGAGGACGGACCGCCAAACAACTCGGTCTTGGCACACACTCTTTGCCTCACTCACATTCATCCATCGTCTCATACATTCTCTTCTATTATTCTGACTTTTGACATGGCCCGACTCAAGTATCTGATTCACTTGATCGTGCCATGTCTTCCTCGGACGTCCCCGACTTCTTCTACCATTCACATTTACGTCGTATATTCTTCTTACACTGCTTTCATCGTTCATTCGCTCTACATGCCTAAACCATCTGAGGGGCCCTTTCTTAATCTTTTTGGTCCATTTCTTAATCTAGTTGAGAAAGATATACCTACCTAATATAGTTGGGCAGATTAAACATCGAAAATAAAATTGCTACGATAGGTATTTAAATATTACAATATTGCAACAATGAAATAATATTTCTATTTATAATATATGCAAATAATTTAACTTAAAGAGACACTTTGAAAATGTTTAATGGTGGGTAAATAATAAGTAAAATATATTTCATGTTGAGTAAATTTTTTTTAACAGTAATACATCACAAGAGTCTCAGCTGCTCCCGTCTAGTCAGCCAAGTGAGACTATGGCATCCTCAATTGAGGTGTATTGTGAGGCTGAAGGTAGTGGGGAGGGGAAGAAGAAAGGGAAGAGGAAGGTGGGGAAGTACCTGGCTATTCAGATCTGGTCACCGAACACGGCTAACGCCATTTCGAGCAACGTTACAATTCTGGATGGTTGTCTTACATTAGGGCGATACTGAGAGTATCATCCACTCTGGAACGTGCCGCAAATAAACTATATATTATTTTAAAAGCATAAATTGTGCAAACAAAAATTAATCTTTTTTTTTTTTGCCACGTTGGGATTACATCCCGCGACCTTCGGTGTGTGAGTCAAGAGCCTTACCACTAGACTACGCCAGTCGTCACTACAGGAAACGAACCTTCTTTCCAATGAAACAATAAAAATTAAGAAAATCTGGAAACAACATAATAAGAATAGCTACATTTGTAAGATATTATCATTATTTGTAAGTTGGTAACAATGATGAAGAGAAAAAGTATTATTTTTTTTAAATAATTAAATAATATTATATGATGTGAAGGTTTTTAAAATTAAATTATGAACTACTTGGGGTAACCTACGGAAGTGGTGTTGGTTATCCGATGAATGGCTCCCGGGGTGGCGGTACACAAGCAGGTACACGGTATACAAACCACACCCGTTGAACCAGGTCACCCCTACAAAGTCAGGTTAGGTCTCCCTCAATCAGTCTGTCCTGATCCGGCCCGCCACGCAGTGGATGGGCTAACGTATTCGCCGAAAAGACCTAGACTGACCTCACCCGATGAACCTGGGCACCTCTGCTAAGACACCAAAAGTAGCGAAACGTGACAGAGGTGTTGGTCATCCAAAAAATGGTTCACGAGGCGGCGGTACCCATACCCACTCAAACTTTTAGTATAGGTTAAGAGGTTCTCTACGTTTGGTGACTTAGCCGGGGTGCCCAGGATTATGGGGTGAGGTTTGTGGTGTCTTGGCCACGAACGCGTCTGCTCACCATTTGCATTTCAGGCCGGATCGGGAGAGAATGGTTGAGGGAGTCCCTTCGACTTTTTCAGCCTTGCACCGCAAGTTCAATTTTAAATAAAATAAATCTCTCTTTCTAATCTGTTTGTATTTTGTATGAGAAACAGAGACAAATGCAATTTTATTAATGTTTCTAAAAAAATCCTAGCCAGAGACCGGATGCTACCGAGACGGAATGATCCGGTTACCATTGTCCAGTTTTCAGCTTTAACGCAAAATGGTAAAAGCGATAGTAGGAAAGCGAGCCTGACTCAATTATTACAAAACAGTCCTTTCTATCAAAATGCGGTTTTTAGTAGTATTTAAGGCCCAGCTTGCAGCTCGCTCGTTTAGTACTACTGCGACAAGACGAGGTGGGATGGGAAATACGAATACTTTAATATTTAAAAAAAATAGTGTATGCGATACCTTTTGCTGAATAATTTTTTATTGATTACCTAAATAAATTTATCATTAAGATGAAGCTAAATGATGAATGTAAGTAAGTCTAAAGTCATGGTGTTTGAAAGAGGGAGTACAAAAACAGTATGCAATATAGTTTTGAATGATGAATACTTGGAGCAGGTGGATGAGTTTGTGTATCTGGATAGTATGTTTAAGAGAGATGGGATGGCTGATAGAGATATTGAAAGAAAGGTTAATCCCAGTAACTCCATTAATGGAGGACTGAATGCCGTTGGCGCAAAAAAAAATGCCAAAAGAAGCGAAGCTAGCAGTCCACAATGGAGTCTTGGTACTTACCCTGATGTATGGCAGTGAGGCCTGGAACTGGTAGAGGAAGGATGAAAGTAAACTTAATGCTGTTGAAATGAAATCCCTGAGGCGTACGTGTGGTAAAACAATGTATGATCGTGTGAGAAATTTGGATATCCGCAAATAATGTAAGGCTGATGTGTAAGAATAATGAGTAAGATTTAGAAAGGGACCCTCAGATGGTTTGGGCATGTAGAGCGAATAAAAACTACCCTTTTTATTCCAAATAAGATCAGGAATGGCTGGTTAAAGTCGTCGGATTGACTTTATTTTAGAACTGGCTGGTTCCCGGCATGCGTTGCAACGCCATATTAAATAAATACATTTTTCTCCCGGAATCACCTTCCCGTGCGTCCCCGTTCCATGAATCTATCCCTCCCATTGCGGTTCATGGCATCTTCCGATAGAGTACGGCGAAGGAACCCCCTCAACCATTCAAACCATTTAACCTAGACTTGAAGTTTTAGAGCCAGGCATGGGTACCGCCGCCCCGGGAACCATTTATTGGATAACCAACTCGTCGCACGTCATCCCAACAACTTTTTTGTGACTTAGCAGGGCTGCTCGGGTTCAAGGGATGAGATTTGTCTAGGTCTTTGCGGCGAACGGGTTTGCCCACTTACTGCGTTACGGACCGGATCGGGAGAGACTGGTTGAGGGAGACCTTTTTTTTTCTTACATTAGCTCTAAGAAAATAACTTACTAAGCCCTGAAGAAAATAAATTCCCTCAAGGCCTATGTCATCTTTGGGGATGCAGTGTGGAGCGTATTTTTTAGGAAAGGAAGAAGAGGTTGTTTCATTCTGAGTTGTCTGGTCACCGTTCTGAAAGGCGAGAGAGTACAGCTGGACAACATCTAACACACTATTATTATATGTATAAAGAGGAAAGATTTGGTTCTTTGTTTGTTTGTTTGCATTGAATAGGCTCCGAAACTACTGAACTGATTTGAAAAATTCTTTCACTGTTAGGAAGCTACACTATCCTCGGGTGACATAGGCTATATAATATTTTCAAAAAAATTAATCCTTACTAAAACTCCCAAAATGTAGCCCAAGGTGTAAAAAAAATACCTAAAATATTCTTTACATCGCGTGCGCTGCGAAAACTGTTATAGATAGAATAAAATAATGTACCACGACTTTGCAGAAAACATCACTATTTACAAAAAGTCTCGCGACAGCATATGTCTAACTATTATAGTTATGCAACAATAAGTGTTCTTTTATTTAAAAAATTTAATTATAATATCGCCGCTAGAAAAGGCTCTTTATTTGTAGCTTGGTATTAATTCTTATAAAAATAAATTACTTCATATTCAAGATTGTTTCAATATCTTTATACAACTTTTTAAATTATTTAATTCGGACATTTTATTGGAAAGATATCATGAGTTTAACCTGTTGTGAGAACGTAAAAAATATAACGCACTGACTACATGAAACCGTCCGTCCGTTCAGTCCTCCATTGCTGGAGTTACCGGCATTCATCCTTCTTTCAATATCTCAATCAGCCTTACCTACTATCAATATATCTCGTAAACATACTATCCAGTGTAAACATACCTATCTCGTAAACATACTATGGCAGTGAGGCATGGAACTGGCAGAGGAAGGATGTAAGTAAACTGAATGCTATTAAAATGAGATCCCTGAGGCGTACGTGTGGTAAAACAATGTATGATCGTGTGAGAAATTTGGATATCCGCAAATAATGTACGGCTGATGAAAGAATAATGAATAAGATTTAGAAGGGGACCCTCAGATGTTTTGGGCATGTAGAGCGAATGAACGAAGAAAGTAGTGTAAGAAGAATATACGACGCAAATGTGAATGGTAGAAAAAGTCGGGGACGCCCGAGGAAGACATGGCATGATCAGGTGAATCAGATACTTGAGTCGGGCCATGTCAAAAGTCAGAATAATAGAAGAGAATGTATGAGAAGATGTATAAATATGAGTTAGGCAAAGAGTATGTGCCTAGACCGAGTTGTTTGGTGGTCCGCCCTCTCTGCCTATTCCTGCGGGGACGCCGACTTCCGGTCTGCTAATCCCGTTGGTTTAAAAAAAAATTGAATATTGTGATAAAAGCACGTTTTCACAATAATTTAATGTGGGTATACATACGAATAACGTAGGAGGCGCATCTGACTTGTAACAACATTTGGTTTTAATTTACGGAACCACTCGGAGTGGATGTGTTGGTTATCCAATAAATGGTTCCCGGGGCGTCGGTACTCATACCCGCCTCCCAAACTGTAGGTCCAGGTGAAGTGGTTCGCTACGTTTGGTGACTTACTAAGCCGGGGTGCCCGGGTTCATGGGGTGAGGTTTGTGCGCATCTGCTCACCATTTGCATAGCAGGCCGAATCGGGAGAGAGTAGTTGAGGGAGTCTCTTCGATTTCTTCAGCCTTACTCTGAAAATATCTGAAAATTACACCGAAATGGATTCATACGACCGCCATACTCCTGGACACACTGACCCCCAGATTCCTACCCACTCCTACTACCCTTTTCCTTCCCAAAACTTCCTCTCCTTCCTTTCCTAAAAATACCTTCCACACAGCGTCCGCAGAGATTACATAGTCCCCCTGAGGGGTATATTTTCTTCATATATAAAAAATAAAAATATAAATATCCCTCTATCAGTCTCTCCCGATCCGGCTTGCCACGCAGTAGGTGGGCAAACGCGTTCCCCGTACGGACCTAGACAAATCTCACTCCTTGAACCCGGGCACTCCTGCTAAGTCACCAAAAGTAGCGAACCATGAGGTGACGTTTGAATTATACATATATTATCAAAATAAAATACAATATGAACTTGTCACTTCCTAATTCGTAGCCAAGATCGTAATGTAACGCGTTACCAAGGAATTAAACAAATTTATCAAGTAAAATTTACTTGTGTACGCCAATTTTGAACTTGCGACATCCGAATTCGTAGTCAAGGATCATAATGCAACGCATTATTGAGGAATCGTACATAGATATTTATCAAAATAAAATTTACTTGCACACGCCAATTTTGAACTTGCGACTTCCGAATTCGTAGTCAAGGATCATAATGCAACGCATTATTGAGGAATCATACATAGATATTTATCAAAAAAAATTTTACTTGTGCACGCCAATTTTGAACTTGCGACTTCCGAATTCGTAGTCAAGATCGTACCGCAACGCATTTTTGAGGAATTATATCTAAATATTTTCGAACATAAAATTTATTATTTTTGAACTTGTGACTTCCGAATTCATAACCAAGATCGTAATGCAACGTGTTATCGAGGAATTATACAAATTTAACAAAATAAAATTTACTTGCGCACGCCAACTTTGAACTTGCGACATCCGAATTCGTAGTCAAGGATCATAATGCAATGCATTATCGAGGAATCATACATATTTATCAAAGTAAAATTTATTGCGCACGCCACAATTTGAACTTGCGACTTCCGAATTCGTAGCGAAGATCGTAATGCAACGCATTATCACCCCTCGAACCCGGGCACCCCTGCTAAGTCATCAAAAGTATCGAGCCACTTGGGATGACGTATGACAGATGTGTTGGTTATTCAATAAATGTTTCCCGGGCGGCGGAGCCTAGCCGCAAAAACCCGCGGAAGTATAATATTAGAATTTTATAAAATACAGAAAGACATATTTTTTAAGTCGCTGCCGCGGCCGTTATAATATTACGTTTTGCAACTTCCATATCGGCTCAACCAATGAACAGTAAAACCAGATAGAGGTATATGTGTTTTTATGACCAATCAGAAGGCTTCGTTCATGACGCCATCTTGAACGCCATTCTGATTGGTCATGGTCAGATCAACAATTTTATAGTAAAAGCACATATAGGTACATAAGATATACGATTATGTGGATCAACAACGCATGGCAATTTGGGCGGATCATCAACGCATGGTGATTTGGGCGGATCAACAGTTACGAAGCGTATGATTTCCATACAAATATCGAAAATTTTATGTGTAGTATTTCGTTAACTTTTACTGGGAAACTGGCAACCGTGCTATTTAATGTAACGTTGTTGCCAAATCATTCAGAAGTATTCCATCAAAGCCAAGTTATATGGTGTTAAAGGTGGATCAACACTGTCGAATAACTTCTTACTGGATCAGCATACTACGAGAAGAGGTCAATATATATATATATATATATATATATATATATATATAGAGATAAATATATATATATATATATAAATATATATATAGAGATAAATATATATATATATATCCTGCTACATTTGTTGCGTCCACCCCTAAAATCTCCATAGCATTGTTGCGTCCACCGACTTACTGCGTCCGATATACGGACGCAACAATGTTTTGACTTCAAAATTGGCCAGATTGATGCTTACCCCATGTAGAATCGAATGGCAAAAATTGTCATGGAAGCAAAAAATCTATCAGAATGTCTGGAAGCGAATATTTAACGTTTGACGATTTGCCGTCAGGTTCGCTACACGAAGTATATTTCGATCAGTGTATATTTTTATATATAATGGCGGTCCTTCTGCGTCCACGCAGAAATATATATATTTTTTGAGACATAACGACGGTCGTGCTGCGTCTACACATTTGGTCCTTCTGGCGTCCACGCAGCAACATTATTTTTAAGACATAACGACGGTCGTGCTGCGTCTACACAGTTGGTCCTTCTTGCGTCCACGCTATTATCACGCAGCAATATTAGTTTTAAGACATAATGGCGGTCGTTCTGCGTCTAAACAGTTTGTCCTTCTTGCGTTAATGCAGCATTTTATTTTTAAGACATAACAACAGTCGTGCTACGTCTACACAGTTGGTCCTTCTTGCGTCCACGCTATTATCACGCAGCAATATTATTTTTAAGACATAATGACGGTCATTCTGCGTCTACACAGTTGATCCTTCTTGCGTCCACGCTATTATCACGCTATAATCACGCTATCATCACGCTATTATCACGCCATTATCACGCAACAATATTATTTTTAAGACATAACCACGGTCGTTCTGCGTCTACACAGTTCGTCCTTCTTGCATCCACGCAGCAATATTATTTTAAAGACATAACGACGGTCGTTCTGCATCTACACAGTTGGTTCTTCTTGCGTCCATGGAGCAATTTTATTTTTAAGACATAACGATGGTCTGCGTCTACATGGTCATATAAATTTTAGTGCATAACAACGATAGTATTGCGTCCTCGTGGCCATTCATGAGTAGATAGTAAATATCGTTATGTATTGTTTGAATTCTTGGTCACGTAAATCGATAGATTTGGCAACAGTGGATTTATTTACAACGATGCCGCGGAACACTTAACTAAGAAGCGACCCGCGCGGGTAGACATTCTTATAAGATTTTTTTTTTCAGCAGATGTTGAAATGATGTCCTGGCCTAAAAATGTCCAACAACATACTACGAGGGCGCAAAGCGGTGCGTCATGAAACGATACATTTTGAGTAAGGGCATCACTGTAAAAAAACTGTTGCACGCCTGCGCCCAGTAGGTACCTATTGTATACAAATAATTTATTTCGACTTCTAACTATCAAAATACAGTTCGTTGTCAGGTGAAGTGGAGGTATTTTAAACAGCTTTCAAACTTTATGGGGCATACATGCGGGGTACACCGAAAAAAATATAGACTACCAGACAACATACTTCTGACAGCATACATATTATCTAAATTACTATTATTACCGGAAGATGGGAAAACCGATGCCTGTAAAAGAAAATCATTGGGCGAAATCAACTTTAACATGGAAGAAGAATTAGAAGGAGACAGTAACTGTTTCTATCGTATAATGAAAACGCATTCGGACGCAAATATTATTAAATAAGTATTGAAATGAAAACTCCATTAGAAGAGTAAGCGATATACAGAAGACGTAAAAATTAAATTAGGATGAAAGGTAATAAGACATACTAGAAAGGAAATAGGTATGAGGGATGGGTACGAATCTGGGAGTCAGTGTGCTCAGGAGTAATGGACGTATGAATCCATCCCTCCAACTGGGGTGCAAGGCGATGGATGTTCGAGGGAGAGGTCAAAAGACCTCCCTCAACCAGTCTCTCTCGATCCAGCCCGCCGCATAACAGGCACATCGGCCAGAAACATTGTCCGCCAAGACCTGAAAAAACCGCACCGGTACCACTTCCAAGTGATCAAACGTAGCGAACTACTTGTGGTGACCTATGGCAGAGGTGTTGATTATCCAATAATGGTTACCGGGGCCGCGGTACACATATCCACCTCCTAAAATGGAAGGTGGGTCTGGGTACCGCCACCCACCACATACGCTCTTATTTATATAAATAGAAAGATAATGATTTTTGTTAGAATAATTCTCAATTCTAATAACTTTTAAAGGTTATTCCCTTTTATTATCCTTATTATTCGTCTTCAACAATAATTACTTATACACCTATAATATATACAAACTACACATATCTTACGGAAAAATAAATTATTCAGCATGGAAGTGTTTGATATCTGTACCCATCAGAAGATTAAGTAAGTTAGCAATAGTCAAAAGACGTAAAATTTAAAAAGAGCGGAAGGATAAGAAATTACATAAATATCTGTTTATAACATACAATGTATATGCATTCGGACGCCAAAATAATGTATTCGGTACGGACGCGAAAACTTCATTAAAACAGTTATCAATATACAGAAGACGTAAAAATTATATTAGAGTGAAAGGACGCGAAACCTATATTAAAAGGAACCTACAATATACAAAAAATATACACCCGGACGTGAGTATGTACGTGACGCAAGAAGTGTATGAAAGTATACTTAACATCAAATCCTGTATTTTTTACAATATTAAAAAAGTATGATATCAGCGATTAGTATGAGCAGAACATAACGCAATATTCGCAAAAAAAAATCTGAAAAAAAGAACTAGAACTGATGGACGCCCAAAGATGGATTTACGTACGGACGCAATAAGTGTAGTGGGACCTATATATATATATATATATATATATTTATCTCCTCTCGTAAAACGTTGATCTTGCGCGACGGTACACCAGTTTTAAGTTGATCCGTTCGGACGTGTTGATCCATCCGGATATGCTGATCCATTACACAAGCTGGCATACACATCCTGATCCATGTGGATCAATTTATACCATCAAGATTTCGCTGTAAGCCACGCCCATTGTTCGGTGTCTTATACATTTTACACGTTTTTTTTTGTTGATCCATATAAATGCCAAGTTTTGACCGCCAACAAAGGTGCCCGTCTGTCGTACTTTTTAGCTTCTTTTAGTAGGTACCTGTACGTTCTTATTTCAATTCGTTCTATTTCATTTCTTTTTTAATGTATTTTGGTTTAAGATTTAATTTTTATTTTGATTTTGTTTTTGATTTTGATTTGGATTTCGATTTTGATTTTGGATCGAGATTTTAATTTTGATTTTGGTTTGAGATTTTAATTTTGATTTTGATTTTAATTTTTATTTGCATTCTTATTTTGATTTTTATTTTGATTTTTACTTTCATTTTGATTTTGATATTGCTTTTGGTTTGAGATTTTGATATTGATTTTGGTTTTGATTTGAGATTTTAATTATGATTTTGACATTGATTTTGATTTTGGTTTTGGTTTGAGATTTTGAATTTGATTTTTGATTTTGTTTTTATTTTGATTTTTGATTTCGATTTCGATTTCGATTTTGATTTCGATTTCGATTTCGATTTCGATTTCGATTTCGATTTCGATTTCGATTTCGATTTCAATTTCGATTTTTATTTTGATTTTTACTTTCATTTTGATTTTGATATTGCTTTTGGTTTGAGATTTTGATATTGATTTTGGTTTTGATTTGAGATTTTAATTATGATTTTGACATTGATTTTGATTTTGGTTTTGGTTTGAGATTTTGAATTTGATTTTTGATTTTGTTTTTATTTTGATTTTTGATTTCGATTTCGATTTCGATTTTGATTTCGATTTCGATTTCGATTTCGATTTCGATTTCGATTTCGATTTCAATTTCGATTTTGATTTTGATTTTGATTTTGTTTTCGTTTCCGCTTCTAAGACCCGCACAAACCTCACCCCATGAACCTGGGCACCCCGGTTAAGTCACCAAACATAGCGAACCACTTAAGGTATACCTTAATTTTGGGAGGCGGGTATGATTACCACCGCCCCGGGAACCATTTTTGGGTAATCAACACCTCTGTCATATGTCACTTTGCAGTGACATTCGTGACTTAGCAGGAGTGCTCGGTTCAACGAGTGAGATTTTTCTAGGTCCGTGCGGCGAACGCGTTCGCTCACCTACTGCGTGGCAAGCCGGATTGGGAGAGACTGATTTTTTGTGACTTAGCAGGGCTGCTCGGGTTCAAGGGATGAGATTTGTCTAGGTCTTTGCGGTGAACGGGTTTGCCCACCTACTGCATTACGGACCGGATTGGGAGAGACTGGTTGAGGGAGACCTTATTTTTTTTACATTAGCTCCACACAGGAAGCTCTGAAGAAAATAAATCCCGTCAAGGCCTATGTCTTCTTTGGGGATGCAATGCATTATCGGGGAATACGTATGATTCCTCGATAATGCATTGCATTACGATCTCTACGAATTCGGAAGTCGCAAGAACAAATTGCATTACGATCAATACGAATTCGGAAGTCGCAAGAACAAATTGTTGCGTGCGAAAGTAAATATTATTTTGATTTAAATGTATAATTCAACGATATCTAAGGGCATTGCGACCTTGACTACGAATTCGGGAGTCGCAAGTTCGAATTGTGGCGTGCAGAGGTAATTTTTATTTGATACGTTTGTATAATACAACAATAATGCAGTGCAGTGCGATCTTGACTACGAATTCGGATGTCGCAAGTTTAAATGGCATGCGCCAGTTAATTTTATTTTGATAAATACATATAATTCCTCGATAATGCACTGCCTCACTATCTTGGCTACGAATTCGGAAGTCGCCAGTTCGAATTGTGGCGTGCGGAGGTAATTTTTATTTGAAACGTTTGTATAATACAACAATAATGCAGTGCAGTGCGATCTTGACTACGAATTCGGATGTCGCAAGTTCGGATATTGATTTTGATTTTGGTTTTGGTTTGAGATTTTAATTTTGATTTGGACTTTGACTTTGATTTTGGTGTTGGTTTGAGATTTTGATTTTGATTTTGAATTTGATTTTGACTTTTGATTTTGTTTTCGTTTCCGCTTCTAAGACCCGCACAAACCTCACCCCATGAACCTGGGCACCCCGGTTAAGTCACCAAACATAGCGAACCACTTAAGGTATACCTTAATTTTGGGAGGCGGGTATGATTACCACCGCCCCGGGAACCATTTTTGGGTAATCAACACCTCTGTCATATGTCACTTTGCAGTGACATTCGTGACTTAGCAGGAGTGCTCGGTTCAAGGAGTGAGATTTTTCTAGGTCCGTGCGGCGAACGCGTTCGCTCACCTACTGCGTGGCAAGCCGGATTGGGAGAGACTGATTTTTTGTGACTTAGCAGGGCTGCTCGGGTTCAAGGGATGAGATTTGTCTAGGTCTTTGCGATGAACGGGTTTGCCCACCTACTGCATTACGGACCGGATTGGGAGAGACTGGTTGAGGGAGACCTTATTTTTTTTACATTAGCTCCACACAGGAAGCTCTGAAGAAAATAAATCCCGTCAAGGCCTATGTCTTCTTTGGGGATGCAATGCATTATCGGGGAATACGTATGATTCCTCGATAATGCATTGCATTACGATCTCTACGAATTCGGAAGTCGCAAGAACAAATTGCATTACGATCAATACGAATTCGGAAGTCGCAAGAACAAATTGTTGCGTGCGAAAGTAAATATTATTTTGATTTAAATGTATAATTCAACGATATCTAAGGGGCATTGCGACCTTGACTACGAATTCGGGAGTCGCAAGTTCGAATTGTGGCGTGCAGAGGTAATTTTTATTTGATACGTTTGTATAATACAACAATAATGCAGTGCAGTGCGATCTTGACTACGAATTCGGATGTCGCAAGTTTAAATGGCATGCGCCAGTTAATTTTATTTTGATAAATACATATAATTCCTCGATAATGCACTGCCTCACTATCTTGGCTACGAATTCGGAAGTCGCCAGTTCGAATTGTGGCGTGCGGAGGGAATTTTTATTTGAAACGTTTGTATAATACAACAATAATGCAGTGCAGTGCGATCTTGACTACGAATTCGGATGTCGCAAGTTCGGATATTGATTTTGATTTTGGTTTTGGTTTGAGATTTTAATTTTGATTTGGACTTTGACTTTGATTTTGGTGTTGGTTTGCGATTTCAATTTCGATTTTGATTTTGATTTTGATTTTGTTTTCGTTTCCGCTTCTAAGACCCGCACAAACCTCACCCCATGAACCTGGGCACCCCGGTTAAGTCACCAAACATAGCGAACCACTTAAGGTATACCTTAATTTTGGGAGGCGGGTATGATTACCACCGCCCCGGGAACCATTTTTGGGTAATCAACACCTCTGTCATATGTCACTTTACAGTGACATTCGTGACTTAGCAGGAGTGCCCGGTTCAAGGAGTGAGATTTGTCTAGGTCCGTGCGGCGAACGCGTTCGCTCACCTACTGCGTGGCAAGCCGGATTGGGAGAGACTGATTTTTTGTGACTTAGCAGGGCTGCTCGGGTTCAAGAGATGAGATTTGTCTAGGTCTTTGCGGTGAACGGGTTTGCCCACCTACTGCATTACGGACCGGATTGGGAGAGACTGGTTGAGGGAGACCTTATTTTTTTTACATTAGCTCCACACAGGAAGCTCTGAAGAAAATAAATCCCGTCAAGGCCTATGTCTTCTTTGGGGATGCAATGCATTATCGGGGAATACGTATGATTCCTCGATAATGCATTGCATTACGATCTCTACAAATTCGGAAGTCGCAAGAACAAATTGCATTACGATCAATACGAATTCGGAAGTCGCAAGAACAAATTGCATTACGATCAATACGAATTCGGAAGTCGCAAGAACAAATTGTTGCGTGCGAAAGTAAATATTATTTTGATTTAAATGTATAATTCAACGATATCTAAGGGGCATTGCGACCTTGACTACGAATTCGGGAGTCGCAAGTTCGAATTGTGGCGTGCAGAGGTAATTTTTATTTGATACGTTTGTATAATACAACAATAATGCAGTGCAGTGCGATCTTGACTACGAATTTGGATGTCGCAAGTTTAAATGGCATGCGCCAGTTAATTTTATTTTGATAAATACATATAATTCCTCGATAATGCACTGCCTCACTATCTTGGCTACGAATTCGGAAGTCGCCAGTTCGAATTGTGGCGTGCGGAGGTAATTTTTATTTGAAACGTTTGTATAATACAACAATAATGCAGTGCAGTGCGATCTTGACTACGAATTCGGATGTCGCAAGTTCGGATATTGATTTTGATTTTGGTTTTGGTTTGAGATTTTAATTTTGATTTGGTCTTTGACTTTGATTTTGGTGTTGGTTTGAGATTTTGATTTTGATTTTGAATTTGATTTTGACTTTTGATTTCGATTTCGATTTCGATTTAGATTTAGATTTTGACTTTTGATTTTGATTATAAAAGTGCAATATAAAATAACTCAATGTCTATTTTTAAATTATTGTGGCATTGTAAATGAGGTTTTTTCGTAACTCAAATTCTCAATAGAAATCAACACAAACAGGCAATTCCGAAAGCGTTGTTAAAATCAATGAAATAGACGTAAGCTTCTATATTCATTTTAATTTTAAAATACTTACGTAATACAATGTTATTTTAACTAATTAATTATTTTGACAAATGCCTATTTATTTGATTGAAAATTAGTTACTGTTGTTGAATAATAATATTAATTATAAGACATTATAATATCTATGTATTTACAAATGACAGCAATTGGGATCAGTTTTTATTTTTATCGTTTTATTGTTCATTTTTCATATTATAATATCAAAATATATTATAATATGAAAAAAGTTTAACATTTTACTAACATTACTTTACGAAACTAACATCAAAGATCATTTACTAACTGACCATAAACATATAACAAAAATACAATAAAATAAGGTATAAAGGTTGGTTTTATTTTTTATTTTTTATTGTAACTGCAAAATTTCATCGACGGAGGAATTAATGTTTGGGTTTGTCTCATTTTGAGCCTTTATTGACTGGCCTACAAGGCAGGGGCCGCCTCTGGTTACCGGCTATTTTAAAATTATGTTTTCATAGCTTTTAAGGCGATCCACTAGTACAGGAAAAAATCGAAATTTGAATTCACGCCCTTTTATGGGAGGAGTTTAAAAATACTTGAGAAAAAGCTTTTGGAAAGGTTGGAAAAGATATTTGAGAATTTTTTTTACATGTTGATTTCGTAAAGGCCTGTAAAAAACATTAATTCCTTTTTTATGCATTGTTTATTGTAATAAAACGGAATTTTTAAATTGATTTCACGAAAACAAGCAGCGCGGACCCTAACACGTTGTTTCTCCGCTATATAAGAAACTGAATTTGCCACATTATGCAATAAAACCATATCCGAAAAAGTGTTTATAAGTAGGAGAGTTTGCACTAAAAAATGTTTTTTATAGACCTAATACTTTATTTTTTCTAAGCTTATTAAAAGACATTAAAAAAATGACCGATATTTTTAAGGGCCAAGGTATGTTCTACACGAAGTATTTAATTGAAGCATTTATAATACGTCTAAGCGGTCAAATTTTCAAAACAAAAACATACGATTTTGTATGATTTTGCATTATTTAGTATGGCTTCATCTTAATGACCTGTGTAACAGACGTGTGCTACAAGACTGTAGAAAAAGGGCACCGGTGGCTGTGCACTTGGATGTCGACTATTGTAATATTGTTTTGAGATGTAGTACTGGCTGGCCTTCCTTGAAGGTGGCAGCCCTGCTGTACTGGAGGGTGGTAGCCCTTGATCTGCCTCCCTGCACCCAGAGCTGGTGAGTGGTAGCCCTGGATGTCCTTGTTCTCTGCCTGAGCCTGGCGCCTTGCGGTGTCCAGAAGTTGGGCCGGCTGGTCTTGAGGAGGTAGGCACCAGACTTGTGTTCAGGCAGAGCTTCAGCAGGAGGCAGGTCGGAGAGAGGTTTCTTCCAGAGGAAGGAGTAAAACACGAAGATTTAAAGAAAACGTTGAACTGATTTATTATTGAAAAATTTGTCGTATTTATACCAATCGGTAGGTGGCTCACGGAAAGTGGAGGGGGAAAACGGAACCCAGGCACTTTCCTTTATAAGGGGCAAGAAACTGCTTAGTATCTATTTTGCCGGCTTAATCCGTAAAAGTGCTCGCTTAAATTTGGCAACTTTTACGGATTTTGTAGCCTTAATTAACAATCAAAATATATAAAAAATAGAAAAAACACATAAATAAAGCCAAGATTTATGACAAGAATTTTAGTTTGGTGAATTTACCGTGATTTTAAGAATTTTTGATTTTTAAGGAAATGTTTTATGATTTATCAAGTTAAAATTATTTTTCCTAGGTTCCCTGTGAGATAAGTTAACGAAATCTGTTTATTTCACCATCTCACAGGGACCCTAGAATTTTGTAGAGGTAAAATGTAAAAATGTCATGACCGAATTTTTCTAAGTCTTTTTGACATGGCAAATTGAGCTCTAATTTCGGCTCTAAGTATTTTGAGAGCAAAGTCTCAGTTTGACTGGAGGCCTTGTAGGATCAAGAATGAAAACTGATTGTTTCATTGTCCTACAAGGCCCGCAGGTTTTGTTATTTGGAAAAACATAAAATTTACACCTTCGAAATTTTCTAAGTGTTTTTTGGTAGGCAAAAATGACTTTATTTTTGCCTCCCAATATGTTGTGTGATAAATCTTGGCTTTACTCGAGACCTTGTAGGATTTCAAATGAAAACTGATTATTTCATTTGTCCTACAAGGCCCGTGTGTATAAAAATTAAGACATAAACATTTAAAAATAAGTACAAAAATAAAACATATTTAAATGAGTTTACAACCTCCCCAGTAGCGATTTTTCAAAGTATTATTTATTGATCGCACCGGGGAGATGTACATAAGAAATAAAAAACTTAAATATTTGAAATCCAATAAGAAAATAATAAGTAATTGATAAAAATGACATTTTCTAATTAGAACAAATATTTTCCATCAAAGCGTCGCCGGCGGCACGGCACTCCAGTATTGTGAGGGCAGGCCATTTTTTCCTGATTCCCAAAAATGATCACAAAACTGTAGAGGACCGGCCAAGCGATGAGCTTTGATGAAAAATATTTCGAGGGTGTGAACACGTCGGTTACACTCCCCCCGTGTGGCGATGTCACACTAATCATCTCGACGTGTTTTCGAAGGACGAGTAGGTGAAGCTGCATCCGTAGGCGGGGCTGGCAGGATCACAGCGAGCTGCACGGCAGGTCTCATGTAAACTCTGGTTCTCGGCAGGTCTCATGTAAACTCTGGTTCTCGGCAGGTCGAATGTAGACTCTGGTTCTCGTCTAGGTCCTGGCGGTCCACACTTGGCCGTCTTCAGCCGGAGTGGTGTCAAGGACTCGGTCGCGTGTCCGGGTGACGTGGGCATTACAGGGTCCATGACAACCAGCAGATTGTCATTTTTAATGGGGTTCACTGACTCCCCCCGTGTGAGAAGCGCCACTTCTTTGACAGTGGCACTGCTGGGGCAGGGCGGGCTCGTCTGCACTGCGGGATGTGGTTGGTCATCCCTCTGGGCCGGCGTTTGGTACCTCTGTTCGCGCAGTGGTACGGATCCAGCAGGTGCTCTCGGTTGATCGGCTAGCTGTGCAGAGCTGGCTGTCAGGTGGAGCAGGGGTGAGGGGGGCCCGGGGCCAGAAGGTCCAGGCGGCAGTGAGGACCACTGCTCTGGCAGCGGAGCGGATCCGGCAGCTGTTCTCTGCTGGTCGGCTGGCTGCCTTTGATGGAGTAGAGGTGAGGGCGGCCCGGGACCAGAAGGTCCAGGCGGCAGTGAGGACCACTGCTCTGGCAGTGGAGCGGATCCGGCAGCTGTTCTCTGCTGGTCGGCTGGCTGCCTTTGATGGAGCAGAGTTGAGGGCGGCCCGGGACCAGAAGGTCCAGGCGGCATCCATCCGGGGCCCCCATCAGAGTGAGGGGGCTGCGGCGCGGGGCCTCCAGGCCCTGGCTGCGCCGGTGAGGGGTGCCTTTGGTTTATCGGAGGCACAGGTCCAGCGGGCATCTCACGTACGGCTTCTCGTTGCCTTGTAATATACAGAGGCAAGGGCGGTACGGGGCCGGAAGGTCCAGGTTGCAGCCATCCAAAGCTCCCATTGTAATGAGGGGGCTGCGGCGCGGGGCCTCCAGGCCCTGGCTGCGCCGGTGATGCGTACCTCTGGTTTACCAGAGGCACAGGTCCAGCGGGCATCTCACGTACGGCTTCTCGTTGCCTTGTAATATACAGAGGCAAGGGCGGTACGGGGCCGGAAGGTCCAGGCTGCATCCATCCGGGGCCCCCATCAGAGTGAGGGGGCTGCGGCGCGGGGCCTCCAGGCCCTGGCTGCGCCGGTGAGGGGTGCCTTTGGTTTATCAGAGGCACAGGTCCAGCGGGCATCTCACGTACGGCTTCTTGTTGCCTTGTAATATACAGAGGCAAGGGCGGTACGGGGCCGGAAGGACCACCTTGTGTCCGTTCTGGAAATCCTTGGAGTCGCCAAGCTGCTTCTTGGCCCGGATCTGAGGTGCCGGTAGACTTCAGGAGTGCACAAGGTTGGGCAGGAGCTGCTGCTGCTGCTTTTGGTGATCCCTGGTGAAGAGCATTCATTTTGAGTCCGAATGCGTCTTCTTGGGCTGCTTTGACCCACTGGGTCTCCGCTTGACGGGTCTCTTCGAGCCGTAGGTTTTTGCCTGGTAGTGTGTGGTGTCCCTCCCGGCCTCGGTTTGTGAAGCGGTGGACCCAGGCGGTGGTGCTGATTGGGCGGCGCCAAGAAGAGCATCGGCTGATCTCAGGTAGTGCGTCCGCCATGGTTGAAGTGAGCCCGATATATTGGGCCCTCACTTCTAGGGAGTTGTCATCGTTGTGGCTCTCGGCGTGCAGGGCGAGAGTGGTGACGGGGTCTTTACAGGCGGCAGTCCCTCCTCCATGGGTGGTCCACCCCAGGGCGGTCCGTGATAGTATTCGCGTACAGTCACGGGCCTCATGCATTTCTCTCGAGACAATGAGGTTTGCATTGTCCTGCCCGATGAGAAGTGTAGGGGTGACATATCTGCCATGAACCCTTTGTTCTGGGAGACGGAGGTCCTTCACCGTGTTTGCCTTGATTTTGTAACTGGTACTTATCCCGGCGCCACGCAGTGTGATTTGCACGCGGCGAGATAAGTTGTTTGAGGAGCACATGCCTTTGGCTCCATGCAGCCGTAGTCCATGGACGGGTCCGGTAGCGCCAATTTTTTCTGCTGCAGCGGTGTCAATGAGTGTGATGGTCGATCCCTCGTCCAGCAGCGCGAATGCGGATATCTGCTGCGTGGGGCCCGTCAAAATTACTGGCACTACTTTCAGCATGGCGCCGTCGGCTTGGCGTCACATGTGGTGGATCTCAGCTGTGGTGGTGGTCCTCCCGAACGTTGGATCGTGGAGCAACTTATGGTGCGGGGAGCGACACTCACTGATACCGCACCAGTTCCGGAATTGGCATACTTTCATTGAGTGTTTGCTTTCCAAACACACACGGCACAATCCGGCACTTTTTACCGTTTCGAAACGTAGTTTTACGTCTTTCGCGGCAAAATCACGACAGTCACGGAGCAAGTGACCCTTTTCCCCGCACTCTATGCACCCGTCACGATTGTCAAAGTCACTGGGGTGGGGTGTCACATTGTCACTGCGGTTTCGAGCACTGTCATATGGTGGTGACTTTCGCGGATTTTCGAACGGTACTTTTCGCGAACTTTCGTTGTTTCGCACTTTTTTCGAGTCATATTGTGGTGACTTTCGCGGATTTTCGAGCGGTACTTTTCGCGAACTTTCGTTGTTTTGTGGCCCGAACTGTTCACTGGTAGCAAACGAATGCTCGCGACGGGGTCTAGACCTCGCGGGGTCGACCATACCCGACTTGGCGATGGCGTTCGCGACGGTCTTCAGGAAGGCGGCGAACTGGCAGATGGTGGCAGGTGCTTCGTAGAACCGCACTTCCATCAGCCACGCCAGCCGCATCGTGCACGGCATCTTCCCCGCGATGTCGCTGAGGAGCGCCGGGTTGGTGAGGTAGCCATCATTGTTCAATGATCGGAGTGAAGCCACCAGGTTCTGAACAGTTCCAGAAAAGTCCGCAATGTCTTCCAGCGATGCCTCTGCCGTCAAATGGGGGAGCCTCTTGACCTTGTCCAGCATCAGGGCAGCCAGCGAAGTTGTCCCTCCGTAGCGCTGCTCCAGCACGGCCAGTATCTCCGACACCTGAGTGGGGTCCATAAGTAGGGGACCCACGGCTTCCCGGGCCTTCCCTTTGAGGGCCCGCTGCAGTCGGATGAGGTTCTCGCTTGGGGTCATCCGGCAGGTTGAGGTCGACTGGGTGAACTGGGCCTTCCAGGCAGGCCACTCCAGCGGGTCACCCGAGAAAGGGGGCAGGTCCTTGGCCATTGACTGCCTGGCAATGAGTGCAGCCATCCGGGGATCGTCCTCGATTGTGGGACGGGGGCTGTCCTGAGCCCTTGAAGCTCTGATTGCCTCGGTGAGTGCAGAGGTGAGCTGGGCCATCGGGTTGTCCGCTTGTTGAACCCAAGCTCTTGTATGTTGGGCTGTCTCGTCCGCACTTGGTTGTGGCGGAAACATCGGCAGGCCGGAGCTCGGACTGGCAGCGGGTGGCAACTGGTCATCTTGCTGCCTCTGATGGAGCAGCGGTAAGGGCAGCACAGGTTCAGAAGGTCCGGGCTGCATCCAAGCTGGGTCCCCATTGTGTTGAGAGGGCAGTGGCACCCCTTGACCCCTTGGTCCAGGTTGCGCCGATGATGCTTGCTGAGGCTCGGGTCCCGCAGAAGGACCAGGCTGCATCCAGGTTTGGCCCCCATGGTAGTGAGAGGGCAGTGGCACCCCTTGACCCCTTGGTCCAGGTTGCGCCGATGATGCTTGCTGAGGCTCGGGTCCCGCAGAAGGACCAGGCTGCATCCAGGTTTGGCCCCCATGGTAGTGAGAGGGCAGTGGCACCCCTTGACCCCTTGGTCCAGGTTGCGCCGATGAGGCATGCTGAGGCTCGGGTCCCGCTGAAGGACCAGGCTGCATCCAGGTTTGGCCCCCATGGTTGTGAGAGGGCAGTGGCACCCCTTGACCCCTTGGTCCAGGTTGCGCCGATGATGCTTGCTGAGGCTCGGGTCCCGCAGAAGGACCAGGCTGCATCCAGGTTTGGCCCCCATGGTAGTGAGAGGGCAGTGGCACCCCTTGACCCCTTGGTCCAGGTTGCGCCGATGAGGCATGCTGAGGCTCGGGTCCCGCAGAAGGACCAGGCTGCATCCAAGTTGGGCCCCCATGGTGGTAGAGGGGGGGTGGCGTCGGACCCCTTGGTCCTGGTTGCGCCGCTGATGCATTCCACTGTGCAGGCCCTGCCCCGTTGGGTTGTGCAGGCCCTGTCGCGTTGTGTGGTGCAGGCCCTGTCCCACTGGGTTGTGCAGGCCCTGTCGCATCGGGTTGTGCCGGCCCTGTCCCGTTGAGGTGTGCAGGCCCTGTCGCACTGGTTGGTGGCGGCCCTGCCCCGTTGAGGTGTGCAGGCCCTGTCGCACCGGTTGGTGGCGGCCCTGCCCCGTTGAGGTGTGCAGGCCCTGTCGCACCGAGTTGTGATTGAAGGGCTGTCATCAGCCGGTCAATCTGTTTCTTCTGACTGCGCAGTTGTCGGCGCAGCAGGCGCACCGTGTCCTCAGTAGATGTAGAGGCCGGTGATTCTTCGCTTTCGTCTGCAGAGCCTGCCGGTGTGGAGCTGGGCGTTGGTAGGGGCGTGACGTCATGTGTGGCCACGGCCCTAGGCTCGGCTTCCTGGGCAGTTGGTAGCTCAGCAGGCGGGGGTGGAGGCGACTCATCGTCCTGAGCCGTCCTCTTTGATCTTAGAGTTGGTGGTGACATCCTGGTGCAGCTGATCCGGCTCGAAGGACCACTTGTAACAGACGTGTGCTACAAGACTGTAGAAAAAGGGCACCGGTGGCTGTGCACTTGGATGTCGACTATTGTAATATTGTTTTGAGATGTAGTACTGGCTGGCCTTCCTTGAAGGTGGCAGCCCTGCTGTACTGGAGGGTGGTAGCCCTTGATCTGCCTCCCTGCACCCAGAGCTGGTGAGTGGTAGCCCTGGATGTCCTTGTTCTCTGCCTGAGCCTGGCGCCTTGCGGTGTCCAGAAGTTGGGCCGGCTGGTCTTGAGGAGGTAGGCACCAGACTTGTGTTCAGGCAGAGCTTCAGCAGGAGGCAGGTCGGAGAGAGGTTTCTTCCAGAGGAAGGAGTAAAACACGAAGATTTAAAGAAAACGTTGAACTGATTTATTATTGAAAAATTTGTCGTATTTATACCAATCGGTAGGTGGCTCACGGAAAGTGGAGGGGGAAAACGGAACCCAGGCACTTTCCTTTATAAGGGGCAAGAAACTGCTTAGTATCTATTTTGCCGGCTTAATCCGTAAAAGTGCTCGCTTAAATTTGGCAACTTTTACGGATTTTGTAGCCTTAATTAACAATCAAAATATATAAAAAATAGAAAAAACACATAAATAAAGCCAAGATTTATGACAAGAATTTTAGTTTGGTGAATTTACCGTGATTTTAAGAATTTTTGATTTTTAAGGAAATGTTTTATGATTTATCAAGTTAAAATTATTTTTCCTAGGTTCCCTGTGAGATAAGTTAACGAAATCTGTTTATTTCACCATCTCACAGGGACCCTAGAATTTTGTAGAGGTAAAATGTAAAAATGTCATGACCGAATTTTTCTAAGTCTTTTTGACATGGCAAATTGAGCTCTAATTTCGGCTCTAAGTATTTTGAGAGCAAAGTCTCAGTTTGACTGGAGGCCTTGTAGGATCAAGAATGAAAACTGATTGTTTCATTGTCCTACAAGGCCCGCAGGTTTTGTTATTTGGAAAAACATAAAATTTACACCTTCGAAATTTTCTAAGTGTTTTTTGGTAGGCAAAAATGACTTTATTTTTGCCTCCCAATATGTTGTGTGATAAATCTTGGCTTTACTCGAGACCTTGTAGGATTTCAAATGAAAACTGATTATTTCATTTGTCCTACAAGGCCCGTGTGTATAAAAATTAAGACATAAACATTTAAAAATAAGTACAAAAATAAAACATATTTAAATGAGTTTACAACCTCCCCAGTAGCGATTTTTCAAAGTATTATTTATTGATCGCACCGGGGAGATGTACATAAGAAATAAAAAACTTAAATATTTGAAATCCAATAAGAAAATAATAAGTAATTGATAAAAATGACATTTTCTAATTAGAACAAATATTTTCCATCAAAGCGTCGCCGGCGGCACGGTACTCCAGTATTGTGAGGGCAGGCCATTTTTTCCTGATTCCCAAAAATGATCACAAAACTGTAGAGGACCGGCCAAGCGATGAGCTTTGATGAAAAATATTTCGAGGGTGTGAACACGTCGGTTACAACCTGAATTATGAGTTGGTTTCTTTCTGAGTTTGCATGGAACCAATCTAACACTATTTAAAGAGGAAAGATTTGATTGTTTGTTTGTTTGCATTGAATAGGCTCCGAAACTACTGAACCGATTTGAAAAATTCTTTCATTGGTAGGAAGCTACACTATTCCCGGTTGACATAGGCTATATGATATTTTCAAAAAAAATTAGGGATCGTTACTAAAACTCCAATAATGTAGCCCAAGGTGTAAAAAAAATACCTAAAATATTCTTTACATCGCGTGCGCTGCGAAAACTATTAACAATAGAATAAAATAATGTAGTACGACTTTGTAGAAAACATCATTATTTACAAAAAGTTTCGCGACAGCATATGTCTAACTATTTTAGTTATGCCACAAAAAGTGTTTATTTATTTTAAAAATTTAATTAAAATGACGCCGCGTCAAATGGCTCTTTATTTGTATCTTGGTTTTAATCCTTATCAAAATAAATTACTTTATATTCAAGACTGCTTCAATACCTTTATTTAACTTTTTGAATTATTCAATTCGGACATTTTATTCTAAAGTTACCACGAGTTTAAAAATAGCCCCGTTTGGGGAAAGGGTTGAGAAAGTCTGATTGGAGAATTCATAATCCATCCGGTCCGCCACGCAGTTGGTGGGTAAACGCATTCTCCGCCAAGACTTAGACAAATCTCAACTTCTAAACCCAGGCACCCCTGCTAAGTCACCAAACGTTGTGAACCACTTGGAGTAACCTACGGCAAGGATGTTGGTTATCCGATAAATAGTTCCCGGGGCGGAGTTACAAATTATCCGCCTCCAAATTGATATTCCTTTGTTGGGAGACGGGTCGAGGGACTAATATAGGTATTTTATGAATGTACCGCACAATAGTCCCAGATGCTCTCTTCTATCTGGAGCTAATGAAACTAAAGACGGGTTGTTTCAAAAAATTTTACGGATTCATCAAATATTTGAAATTATTTTTTTACGACCTGTGTAAGTTCTATTCAAATTCTGTATTATTTCAGATTGATAGAGCAACTGGCCTATAATGATATAATGACGGAACTTGAATAGAACGTGAAAATTATCTTAAAATATTTGATTATATTACAAAATTACAATTTGAGGTTTTACTCATAGTTAAAAATAAATATTCCTCCTAGACTTGCAGAAAAGTCAATAGACGTCGCATATTAAATAAAAATTGATAACTTTATCCAAGACACTATCTAGATTATATTTAGTTCTGGTTGAATTTTGCAATCTTTCATACCGATAGCAGCCAATAAAATTTGCGTTACGAAAATGAAGATAATGTTGGTAGTTTCTAGTCGAAGTATGAAACGGTTAAAAATGACAGAATCGGATGGGGACTAATTAATTAGCTTAGCGCAATGGTTAGAGCTGCTGCCCGGAAAGCCGAAGGTCCTGGCTTGGAGTCCCTGATGTGACCGTACCTCTTTCTGATTTTTCTGTTTCAGATTTTGGATTGAGTTTCGCTAATATTGTCTTCATTTATTTAAATTTTACAATTTGAAGTTTAACTCATTGTTCTAAATAAAAATAAATATTCATCCTAGACTTGCAGAAAATTTAATGGCCGTCCTTAACCAGTCTCTCGATCTCGATCCGGCCCGCCACGCAGCAGGTGGGCAGAGGCATCCATCGCCAAGGCCTGGACAAATCTTACCCGAGGAATCGGGCACGCCCGCTAAGTCACCGAACAGAGAGAACCACTTGGGGTGACCTATGGCAGAGGTGTTGGTTATCCAATAAATGGTTCTCGGGGCGACGATACACTTATCCACCTCCCATGTTATTCCCAGTTGAGAGGCGAGTTGAGGGAGTTCTAGGTTAGGACTCTTTCAATTAGTCTCTCCCAACCTGGCCCGCCACGCAGTAGGTGGGCAATCGCATTCGTCGCAAAGACCTGGACAAACCTCTCCCCTTAAAACCGGGAATCCCTGTTAAGTCACTAAACGTAGTGAGTTTCTTGCGGTGACCTATGGCGGAGGTGTTGGTTATCCAATAAATGGTTCCCGGGGCGATGGAACAAATCGGACTCTCTCAACCTCCCAAATTGGGTTGAGAGAGTCCAATAGAAGAGTTCTAGGTTAGGTCTCCTTCAATCAGTCTCTCCCGTTCTGGCCTGCCATGAAGTAAGTGGGCAAACACATTTCTCCTCAAAGACCTAGACAAACCTCACCCCTTGAACCTGGGCACCCCTGCTAAGTCACTGAAAGTAGTGAACCGCTTGGTATGACCTATGGCAAAGGTTTGGTTAATCAATAAATGGTTCCCGGGGCGGTGGTGTGCGTAATCCTCTTCCCAATATACCTATAATATTAATGATAAGTTTTTAGATTTTCACGGCCAAAAGCATTTTCGTTGTTTGTTTTTTAGGTGTTATGCCGTGTTGCGCTACCTCCTTTTTTATCCGACGTTTTGGACAGCGTTGCAGTGTCCATCATCAGGGCAGATCCGGCAGATTGTCGCAGACATCGTCGGATCTGCTGGATCCGCCCTGACGATGAACACTGCAACGCTGTCCGAAACGTCTGCTAAAGAAGGAGGTAGCCAACACAAAACAAAAAACGAAAATATAATATTAATGTATGTAGGTTTGCTGAATTGCTGCCAAAAATATTTTAAAACATACATCATGTAACATGCATATCTTCAATGGATTACAAATGTCAAATATTTCAAAACGGTTCACAGCAATGTATTTTCTTTACTTTTACGTAAAAATTAAACCAACTCGTTCGGTATCATTTTTTACGGAGTGCCTTGAAAATAGTTTCCATAGTGTGGATTATCATTGTGGGTGGTAGAGCCCGTTCACACTTCTGGCTAGGCATGAGTGCAGGTGTTCAAAACAAACTGGGTGTTTAAAAATGTTTGGAAGAAAATAATAATCGATTTTTTCTTTTTTAATTATTTTATTTATATAGATGTTTTTATTATTTGGAATGGCTAAAAGCTTATCAACTTTGAACTTCAATGAAGAATGCCCGAAGTAAAAACCATTGAAATCCCGCTTTTTTAAATATTTAAAAACATCAAATCGCATATCCCATTACTAAAAATTGCGTTTTAACTGAGAAAAATGAAATTATGTGTGGTATATTTTTGTTTATCAGTTGTTTAAAAAATAAAGCACGTTTTAATAAGTAAGGACATTTTTTTCGAAAAGTAGTTCTTTAGAGTAGGTATTTATTATGTTATTTTTTTGGGCAAAAAATTGTGTTACCTTTACATAGTATAAAATGAAGTCGCTTCCGCTGTCTGTGCGCTTAGATCTTTTAAACTAAGCAACAAATTTTCATGCGGTTTTCACCAATAGATAGAGTGATTCATGAGGAAGGTTTTAGAGTATATAATTTGTCAAGGTTTTGTGTTAATTGGCTGAAATAGGGCTGGCAAGCAGGCAGTGGGCATCGGGCAGTCGGCAGCAAGCGGGCGGTGTCGATTTGATTTAACAGATGGTGTTGGTTATAAAGGTTGGGTAGTGGCGTGGCGTTGTGATGGCGTTATGTTTCGTTAGTCACAGCAACATGTGGCCTGGTCTGCTAGTTTTTAACTAAAAGTATACTATCTCGGGAATGACTAGCTTAATTAAAAAAAAAAAAAATTATATCATTGTTTTTACCTTACTTAAGAAAATATTTTAGAAATCATAATTAATACTTTCTTACGACGGCGACGGCCAAGGAGCCGCCTTTTTATATTAAAGTGATATTAAAAAGATTTCACAATCTACTCTTTCATAGATGGCGCAAGTTTAATTATTTTAGGGAACACGCTTTTTACAAGTAGTGCCTTATTAAGATGAATGAATTGTTAGCGCCCATTCATGCGTAATATGAATATGAATAAATAGTTTTTTTTGGTTTAAATAAATCTTTCAAAAATGGCAAACAAATACCATATTGTATCGGTAATTCAATCCATTATTGTATTTGTACGCCTTTCTTGAAAGATTTATTCAAACCAAAAAAACTATTTATTCATATTCATATTGCAACTGTACGGGCGCAAACAATTAATTCATCTTAATATTTTAAAGCACAACTTAAAAAAAAAAGTTTTACGCTAAAATAATTAAACTCGCGCCATCTACATATAATATAGAGGCGTTCTTTTAAGGTGAAGTTATACGTGAAATCCTATTTAGATTAATCTTTATGACGAATTGGCTTACAGTATCAACATCAAAAAATATGCTACGGATAAATTGAAGCTTTTACTAGGTTTTTTATGTAATGGAATTAGAATAAAATTATTATTTACATAACAAAAACAAAATAAGCGTAAACCACTAAAAAAATGTTTTTTCATGACTTAACTATGAAGTAATACAAGAAACATTTTTATAAAAATACTCCTTTATGGGTAAGACCATTTTTTAAGTTTTCTATGTTGTAACTTTTTTTCACTCTTATAAAATTATGGACAAAATAAATAAAAACCACTTTTTCGCTTACTTGCCGCGCGCAAATAAGACGCTCGATTGCAAATTTTGCAGGCACGAGAATCGAAATACTTCTAGCGTTTATATTCCTCTTAAGTATCACATTTACTTGGAATTCTGAGTTTGTTTGAGTCTCAAAAGTCTAAAAAATCCACTTTCCGTCACATAATCGAGATGAAACTTGGTACACAGTCGATTCTTTCTGTCCCTGAAATTTTATGTTTAAGTAATAAATAAAATTTGCCAATGCAGTTCGGCCCACATTTTCATTAATTAATACTAATGAGGCTACTGTGAAATAAGTTTTAACATAAAACATAATCGTAAAAATTGATTAATTTTTATTGAATTTGTTACCACACTGTAGATTTGCTAAAAATTTAAAATAATATTCAGATATATTTTTAAATAGCGGCAACATGAATATATCAAGTTACCGACATCCGGTCTTTAATACAATGGTTTTTAGAATATTTCAACCACTCGGATACGTAAGCGTGTTAATATATATAACAATAGCCGTAAAATAAGCGCGTTTTTTCGTGTGTTCCCACAGAAGTCGTTATAACTCTGTTATTGTTCTAGTGATAACCCTAAAACAAAAAGTAGAAGATCCATATTGAATGCTTCACATTTCTATTCAAAGTTGTCCATAGAAGTACATAAAAAATACTAATTTTGTAGAAACAGTTTTCACCCCCAAATCACCTACGCGCTGTTAGACATTATTAATTTTTTAAATATTCTTGTATGAAATGGTAAAAGGTAGGTGACAAAATTGTTTATTTATTCAATAGAATAAGTGTTATTTTTACATAATCAGTGATTTTAGTACCGTTTCCACATAAAAACATCGCGTGAGTCATTTTTACAATATTTTTATGTTTGCTTTCTAAATTTTAATATTTATAAATGTTAATATTTTTTTGTAATATAACAATTTGAAACCTTATTTCAAACAAACGTTTCAAGTTTTTAGTTTTTTTCTGTTATTTGTTTATGGGGTGTTATACCGTGTTGCGCTACCTCCTTCTTTGGCCGACGTTTCGGACAGCGTTGCAGTGTCCTTCATCAGGGCAGATCCGGCAGATGTGTGACAGTTTTTAGTATTCGGCTACGTTCAGATATGTTCCATTTATTGACCCTTAATTGTGAAGCGGAAATAACACAAAGTTTTATAAATCTGGCAGTTCGTTTAAGACAAAAAACTTGCATAATCGCAAAATACCTGAGTGGTTAAAATATTGTGATACATATTAATATTAAAAGTAAACAAACGATTTCCGACCAGAGGTGACCATAATTTCTGTTGAACATTTACAGGAAATACAGTTTTCTACTCCAAAACTTATGGGAAAACTATAATATTAATCAATGTGAATAGTGTTATAATCACCGCCAGACTTGGCAATGTCTGTAATCATGACGTCTGTTTATTGTGTATATTAATTAGTGCATGATGCACATTCGAAATCAAATATGAAGTGTAGGTAATTTTTTTTTCTTCAAACTTCGCAAATAAACTTTGTGGCTTCATTATTGCTTCAATGAGAATAAGTAATTTTGTAAACACCACTATTTTATTAATATTATCGACATGTTTCAAAAACAATGTTATCTTCGTCAGCATAAAAGATTAATAATTTTAACAATTAATCATTATCCGGTTATTATCAATTGAACTACGGTGTCCCCATACAACATATTGCGTGGCTGAAAAACTTTATAAGTAAATGAATAATACTATGAAGTACACTCCCAAACCAGATCGTGTTTTAGATTTTTTGTGAAATTCTTTCTTAACTAAATGTAGCTTCGTTCTTTCAAAAAAATTAGAGTCCTTGCGAGAGCCTTGAAGGAGTAACCATCTGTTACTTATACCAGGGCGGGTAAGTGGTGGATAATAACCTCCAATGCTCGTAGCCAGTAGGACTATTGCATCCCTAATTGGGATATGTTGTGAGGCTGAAGGGTGTGAAAGCTCAACTGTTTGACTACCGGTGTGACTCCAAAGTTCATCAAATTATTGTAGATTACCGGTTTCACTTTAAACCAAAGTTCACCGGATAGTAGTTTACCGGTTTGACTTAAACCAAACCAATTTTTTAATGTAGTTCAAGTACCGTACCGATCAAAGTTCATAAGAATTGAGCTGTAGCTCAAATGTGTTGCTGTAGGCAAATCGCCGGTCAGCAGCTCTGACCACTGAGCTATGGCGGCTTATGGCTTTGGCGGGTATTAGATAAGCCGCCATAGCTCAGTGGTCAGAGCTGCTGACCGGCAATCAGATGGTCACGGGTTCAATTCCCGTTGGCGGCCAGTATCTTTTCTCGGAAGATTTTTTCAATGTAGATGAGTGTTTCAGGCTGATAATTATTGATTATAATATTTGGAATCTTATTTTATATAATTACATTTTTACAGTACCCGTATTTGATTGTGTAACATTTAAAAAAAAAATTATTATACTTTATACTTGATCGACGCTTTTATTGCACATTATTAATTATTTTATTGAGACTAAATTTGGTAAACTTCTTTTCAAGGGATTATTTCATAAAAAAATATTTTGCATTATGATAAACTAATCATTATTATCTACCTTAAAAACAAACTAAAACTACGAAACTAAAAACTACGTATCCGCTGGTTGAATTGTACAAAGGAATTCAACCACCGGATTCGTAGCTTTTAGTTTAGATTTAGTTTGTTTTTAGAGTAGATAATAATTATTAGTTTATCATAATGCAAAATATTTTTTTATGAAATAAACACTTGTGTTGTGCCTACTTATGTCTCTCATGCTCTGTTTATTATTTTATGTATTATGTACTTCTTATTATGCTATATACTTGTTATAATGCTCCTGTACAATTTAATCACATGTAAAATCCATCAAGTCGTAAACAAATAAATAAATAAAATAATATTATTATTTGTAATTAACTGTATTTCATTTACCCCGTCCCATATACATCGATTTAAAATTTCTCCCCATATTTAAAATTATTCCCCGTCCACATCGATTTTAAAAAAATGTCCTCCATATCCCAATTCATTTTGCCTCAGAATTACTAGCCTAAAGGTTGTTTAGTAATGTATTATAAAAAAAATGTAGAGAGGGAGTAAACTGGCATTCTACCAACGGTTTATCCATGGAACATGTTTTTTTATTCAAAAGTTGTGTGTTTTCGTACGCTTGAATACTATTTTATTTAAGTACATTGTCTTTAAATTAAAAAAGATAGGTCTTCATAGATGACGATTTTTATCGGTGCTTTATTAGAAAAACCTTGGTAAAAAAAATTTGGTTTGAAGTATTATTGCATACCTATATCACACAAAAGCAATAAAAAAGAAAGATTTTATTAAATAATTCAAAAAGTTGTATACAGATATTGAAACAGTCTTGAATATGAAGTAATTTATTTTGATAAGGATTAAAACCAAGATACAAATAAATAGCCTTTTCAAGCGCGACATTTTAATAATTTTTTTAAAATAAAAGAATAATTATTGTGGCATAACCATAATAGTTAGACATATGCTGTCGCGACCTTTTTTGTAAATAATGATGTATTCTACAAAGTCGTTTTACATTATTTTATTCTATCATTAATAGTTTTCGCAGCGCACGCGATGTAAAGAATATTTTAGGTAATTTTTATACACCTTGGGTTACATTATTGGACTTTTAGTAACGATCCCTAATTTTTTTTGAAAATATCATATAGCCTATGTCAACCGGGGATAGTGTAGCTTCCCAACAGCGAAAGAATTTTACAAATCGGTTCAGTAGTTTCGGAGCCTATTCAATGCAAACAAACAAACAAACAAACAAACAAATCTTACCTCTTTATAGTGTAGTAGATAGTAGAAGTGTGTTAGATTAGAATGATCGCCTTTCGGAACGTTGAACGGTGGAACAACTCATAATGAAACATACTGAGAAGCACTTCAGAAAACATAGGTTGAATAGGTTAAGTTAGGTTAGGGTTACCGGCTTTTTTTAAATTATATTTTCATAGCATTTAATGACCTTTCTAAGGAGGTTCTGAGTTATAATGAGTTGGTTTATTTCTGAGTTGACATGGAACCTTTCGGAACATCGCCTTGCAACGAAATGGGAGGGATGGATTCACACGTCCGTCACTCCTAGACATACTGACCCCCAGATTCCTACTCACACCTACTACCCCATTCCTTCCCTGAACATCCTCTTCTTCCTTTCCTAAAAATACGCTCCACACTGCATCCCTAAAGATGACATTGGCCTTGAGGGGATTTATTTTCTTCAGGGCTTCCTGTGTGGAGCTAATGTAAGAAAAAAGGTCTCCCTCAACCAGTCTCTCCCGATCCAGTCCGTAACGCAGTAGGTGGGCAAACCCGTTCGCCGCAAAGACCTAGACAAATCTCATCCCTTGAACCCGAGCATATACATATATTATCAAAATAAAATACAATATGAACTTACGACTGTATTGTAATGCGTTACCGAGGAATAAAACAAATTTATTAAATAAAATTTACTGGTGCACGCCAATTTTGAACTTGCGACATCCGAATTCGTAGTCAAAGATCATAATGCAACGCATTATTGAGGAATCATACATAGATATTTATCAAAATAAAATTTACTTGTGCACGCCAATTTTGTACTTGCGACCTCCGAATTCGTAGTCAAGGATCACAATGCAACGCATTATTGAGGAATCATGCATAGATATTTATCAACATAAAATTTACTTACGCACGCCAATTTTGAACTTGCGACTTCCGAATTTGTAGTCAAGATCGTACCGCAACGCATTATCGAGGAATTATATCTAAATATTTACCAACATAAAATTTATTATTTTTGAACTTGTGACTTCCGAAATCATAACCAAGATCGTAATGCAACGCGTTATCGAGGAATTATAAAAATTTAACAAAATAAAATTTACTTGCGCACGCCAATTTTGAACTTGCGACATCCGAATTCATAGTCAAGGATCATAATGCAACGCATTATTGAGGAATAATACATAGATATTTATCAAAATAAAATTTACTTGCGCACGCCAATTTTGAAATTGCGACATCCGAATTCGTAGTCAAGGATCATAATGCAACGCATTATTGAGGAATTATATATAGATATTTATCAAAATAAAATTTACTTGCGCACGCCAATTTTGAACTTGCGACATCCGAATTCGTAGTCAAGGTTCATAATGCAACGCATTATTGAGGAATCATACATAGACTTTTATCAAAATAAAATTTACTTGTGCACGCCAATTTTGTACTTGCGACATCCGAATTCGTAGTCAAGGATCATAATGCAACGCATTATTGAGTAATCATACGTAGATATTTATCAAAATTATATTTACTTGCGCACGCCAATTTTGAACTTGCGACTTCCGAATTCGTAGTCAAGATCGTACTGCATCGCATTATCGAGGAATTATATCTAAATATTTACCAACATAAAGTTTATTATTTTTGAACTTGTGACTTCCGAATTCATAACCAAGATCGTAATGCAACGCGTTATCGAGGAATTATACAAATTTAACAAAATAAAATTTACTTGCGCACGCCAATTTTGAACTTGCGACATCCGAATTCGTAGTCAAGGATCATAATGCAATGCATTATCGAGGAATCATATATATTTATCAAAGTAAAATTTATTGCGCACGCCAAAATTTGAACTTGCGACTTCCGAATTCGTAGCCAAGATCGTAATGCAACGCATTATCACCCCTCGAACCCGGGCACCCTTGCTAAGTCATCAAAAGTATCGAACCACTTGGGATGACGTATGACAGATGTGTTTATCCAATAAATGTTTCCCGGGCGGCGGAGCCTAGCAACAAAAACCCGCGGAAGTATATTATTAGAATTTTATAAAATACAGAAAGATATATTTTTCAAGTCGGTGCCGCGGCCGTTATAATATTACGTTTTGCAACTTCCATATCGGCTCAACCAATGAGCAGTAAAACCAGATATAGGTATATGTTTTTTTATGACCAATCAGAAGGCTTCGTTCATAACGCCATCTTGAACGCCATTCTGATTGGTCATTGTCAGATCAACAATTTTATAGTAAAAGCACATATAGGTACATAAGATATACGATTATGTGGATCAACAACGCATGGCAATTTGGGCGGATCATCAACGCATGGTAAATTGGGCGGATCAACAGTTACGAAGCGTATGATTTCCATACAAACATCGAAAATTTTATGTGTAGTATTTCGTTTACTTTTACTGGGAAACTGGCAACCTTGCTATTTAATGTAACGTTGTTGCAAATTCATACAGAAGTAATCCATTAAAGCCAAGTTATTCGGTGTTAAAGGTGGATCAACACTGTCAAATAACTTCTTACTGGATCAGCATATTACGAGAAGAGGTCAATATATATATATATATATATATATATATATATATATATATATATATATATATTTATCTCCTCTCGTAAAACGTTGATCTTGCGCGACGGTACACCAGTTTTAAGTTGATCCGTTCGCACGTGTTGATCCATCCGGATATGCTGATCCATTACACAAGCTGGCATACACATCCTGATCCATGTGGATCAATTTATACCATCAAGATTTAGCTGTAAGCCACGCCCATTGTTCGGTGTCTTATACATTTTACACGTTTTTTTTTGTTGATCCATATAAATGCCATGTTTTGACCGCCAAAAAAGGTCCGATATGTTTCTAGAGCGATGTTCTCATTCTCAGGGTTTCATAAAAAGTTTTAAAGTATTTTATTTGATATTTTTTTATAATTTCACGATAATGCGTTGGATTACGGTCTTGGCTACGAATTCGGAAGTCGCAAATACAAACTGTGGGGTGCGCAAGTAAATTTTATTTTAATAAATATGTATGATTCCTCGACAATGCGTTGCATTATGATCCTTGACTACGAATTCGGAAGTCGCGAGTTCAAATGGCGTGCGTGAGTCAATTTTATTTTGATAAGTTTGTATAATTTCTCGATAATGCATTATGATAATTGACTACGAATTCGGATGTCGCAAGTTTAAATTATGTCGAGCGCAAGTAAATTTTAATTCATGCATTTGTATAATTCAACGATATCGAGGGGCATTACGATCTTGACTACGAAATCGGAAGTCGCAAGTTCGAATTGTGGCGTGCGGAGGTAATTTTTATTTGATACGTTTGTATAATACAACAATAATGCAGTGCAGTGCGATCTTGACTACGAATTCGGATGTCGCAAGTTTAAATGGCATGCGCCAGTAAATTTTATTTTGATAAATATGTATAATTCCTCGATAATGCCTTGCCTTACGATCTTGGCTACGAATTTGGAAGTCGCAAGTTCGAATTGTGGCGTGCGCAAGTAATTTTTATTTTGATAAAGATTTTGATATAATTCATCGACAATGCGTTGCATTACGATCTTGACTACGAATTCGGAAGTCGCAAGTTCGAATTGTGGCGTGGCCAAGTAAATTTTATTTTGACAAATACGTATGATTCCTCGGTAATGCATTGCATTACGATCTCTACGAATTCGGAAGTCGCAAGAACAAATTGCATTATTTTTATTAAAATATAATTCAACGATATCGAGGGGCATTACGATCTTGACTACGAATTCGGAAGTCGCAAGTTCGAATTGTGGCGTGCGGAGGTAATTTTTATTTAATACGTTTGTATAATACAACAATAATGCAGTGCAGTGCGATTTTGACTACGAATTCGGATGTCGCAAGTTCGGTAATAAATTGATTTTGATTTTGGTTTTGGTTTGAGATTTTAATTTTGATTTTGACTTTGACTTTGATTTTGATTTTGGTTTTGGTTTGAGATTTTGATTTTGATTTTAATTTTGATTTTGAATTTGATTTTGACTTTTGATTTCGATTTCGATATAGATTTCGATTTTGACTTTTGATTTTGATTATGATTTTGATTTTGAATTAGATTTTGATTTTGATTTTGATTTTGTTTTTATTTTCGTTTTCGTTTCCGCTTTCAAGACTCGCACACCCTATCAACCTGGGAACCCCGGCTTAGTCACCAAATATAGCGAACCACTTAACGTATACCTAAAATTTGGGAGGCGGGTATGGTTACCACCGCCCTGGGAACTATTTTTTGGGTAATCAACACCTCTGTCATATGTCACTGCAAGTGGTTCGGTACTTTTCGTGACTTAGCAGGAGTGCCCGGTTCAAGGAGTGTGATTTACTTAGGTCCGTGTGGCGAACGCGCCCACTTACTGCGTGGCAAGCCGGATTGGGAGAGACTGTTTGAGGGAGACCTTTTTTTCTTACACACAGGAAGCCCTGAAGAAAATAAATCCCCTCAAGGCCTATGTCATCTTTAGGGATGCAGTGTGGAGCGTATTTTAGGAACGGAAGAAGAGTATGTTCAGGGAAGGAATGGGGTAGTAAGTGTGGGTAGGAATCTGGGGGTCAGTGTGTCTAGGAGTGACGGACGTGTGAATCCATCCCTCCCATTTGCAAGACGATGTTCCGAAAGGTTCCATGTCAATTCAGAAAGAAACCAACTCATAATTCATAATAAACGTTCCGAAAGGCGAGAGAGTACGGCTAAAGAACATCAGTCTAATCTAGCACACTAAAATATAAAGAGGAAAGATTTGATTCTTTGTGTGTTTGTTTGCATTGAATAGGCTCCGAAACTACTGAACCGATTTGAAAAATTCTTTCATTTTTAGGAAGCTACACTATCTTCGGGTGACATAGGCTAAATAATATTTTCAAAAAAATTAGGGATACTTACTAAAACTTCAATAATGCAACCCAAGGTGTAAAAGAAATTCCTAAAATATTCTTTACATCGCGTGCGCTGCGAAAACTATTATAGATAGAATAAAACAATGTACTATGACTTTGTAGAACACATCATTATTTACAAAAGATCTCGCGACAGCATATGTCTAACTATTATAGTTATGCCACAATAAGTGTTATTTTATTTAAAAATTTAATTAAAATGACGCCGCTTTAAATGGCTCGTTATTTGTATCTTGGTTTTAATCCTTATCAAAATAAATTACTTCATGTTGAAGACTGATTCAATACCTTTATTTACCTTTTTTAATTATTCAATTTGGACTTTCCATTCGAAAGATACCATGAGTTTAAAAATGTAAGTATTACTTAGCTTACCCCGCCCGGGCGAAAGGGAGTCACCTAACATATTATTATTTTACTAGCTGACCCGGCGACTTCGTGCCGCCTCAGAATCAATAAATGTTGTGTTTACTTATTGCCTGAATTAAATTCAGTGTTTTTATTAAGTTAAAAATTACACAATTAAGTAATTATCGATGCGTGATGAAATGTCCGTTTTTTTTCGTCAGTTTCAGAGATGGCGTTGTGTACGGATTTATTTTTTATAATTTTCTTACTTTTCCACTTACTTACGGAATATGCGTTTCATTTTCTTTACACGTCTGAGGGAGATTTTTTATCAATATTGTATTTTACCTTTGGAGGAGTTCAGACGTACGTTCACCGTTTGTCTCATTTTCGACTATTGACATTTAGTGTGTAAGAAAGATTGGCAGCATTACATGTTTAAGAACAAAAGCAAAACAATCAGCGCATTGACATTTGACGTTTTTAAATATTTGTAAATTCACTCACTATTGAATACTAGCTTTTACCCACGGCTTCGCTCGCATTATTATTATTAATGGTATAATTGTTATTATTATTGCTATTTTGTCTAATAGAAAATAATTATTGTTTAATAGACAATTTCGAAATTTGAGAATGATATTTCGCAAATAAAAATTCTATTTTAGAAAATATTTATTTATAGAAATAGAATTTTATTTTAAGTACCTACTCCCTTTATTAGTATTTTATTCATATTTGAATCCAGAGTAACCTAAAAAAATGACAGTCCACTTCAAACGCTATGCTTTATAGCAACGTTATGCTTTTTGTTCGGAGAATAAACATTTTTAGAGATATGTAGATATTAACTACGACGCGAAAAAAGTACTCTTTTTAATCACAACAAAGCACTCATTTAAAAAAAAAACACATTGTTTCCAAGGTAACAATTTGTTTGACGTTTGCAATAACCCGATTTTGTTAGGGACATAAAAAACTTATGATACATAATTTCATAACGTCACAGCTCATTCATAACGCCAGAGCTTACCAATATATAAAGCCGTTGTTACTCGCAAATAATGTAGCTTTCGATTAGTGAAAGAATTTTTAAATTCCATTCGATATTTATTGCGTGAAAGAGTAAGGACCATCCAACCATCCAACCAACCATCCATACAAACTTTCGAATTTATAATATTAGTAACATAAAAAATAGGAAAGATTTGATTGTTTGTTTGTTTGTTTGTTTGTTTGCATTGAATAGGCTCCGAAACTACTGAACAGATTTGAAAAATTCTTTCAACAACAGAAAGCTACATTATCAGCGAGTAACAGGCTGTATATAATGGTGAGTTCTGGCTTTATGAAATTTGTATAAATGAAAATATGTGTATTTCATATATTTTAGCGGCAGGAAGGAAAGGCAGGGGGTAGGTGGGGTTCGCGGAGGATGAAGAGACGAGGAAGGGGGAATACGGGGAAGGCGGAAAGGAACGGGGACGCACGGGAAAGGACATAGAGGGAGAATCAATGTATTTCTTTGAATGTCATTGCAACGCATGCCGGGTACCAGCTATCCGGATTGGGGCGGTGGATGCGTCTGCTCAACTGCTACTCATATTGCTAAATTGTCTTCATTTAATTAATAATAATTCTGTTGTTGAAAGAATTTTTGAAATCGGTCAGTAGTTTCGGAGCCTATTCAATGCAAACAAACAATCAAATCTAATATAATAATAATGTGAAGACATTTCATTCATTTAAAATTATATATAGTATATTTGCGGCACATTCCAGAGTAGAAAATACTCTCAGTATCGCCCTAGTGTAAGACCACCATTCAGAATTGAAACATTGCTTGAAATGGCGTTAGCCGTGTTTGGTGACTAGATCTGAATAGCCAGGTACTATCCCACCTTCCTCTTCGCTATCTCCTTCCCCTCCCCACCTCCTTCAGCCTCACAACATACCCCAATTGGGGATGCCATAGTCTCACTGGCTCCAGACGGGAGCAGCTGAGACTCTTGTGAGGTATTACTATAAAAAAATAATTTACTAAACATAAAATATATTTTACTTTTTTTTACCTACTATTTAACATTTTCGAAGTGCCTCTTTAAGTTAAATTATTTGCATATATTATATATAATTATATTTTTTCATTGTTGCAATAGTTCCATTAGCTCCACACAGGAAGGAGGCCTTAACACACACATGGTGGGCAGGCGCGTCAGAGAACAAAGGAGGGAGAGGAAGGTCTGGGAAGGAAAAGAGTAGTAGGTGTGGTTAGGAATCTGGGGGTCAGTGTGTCCAGGAGTGACCGACGTATGAATCCATCCGGTCCATTGCGGTGCAAGGCAATGTTTCGAGAGAGTACAGCTGGAGAAGTCTAAGGGACTTCCTCAACCTTTTTCTCCCGATCCGGCCTGCCATGCAGATAGTGGGCAGATGCCTCCGCCGCCAAAACCTGCACAAACTTCACCCCATCAACCATGGCACCTCGGCAAGGACACTAATCGTAGCGAACCGTTTAACCTAGACTTATAGTTTGGGAGGCAGATATGGGTACCACCGCCCCGAGAACAATTAATTGTATAACCAACTGTTATACGTCATCCCAACTACTTTTTTGTGAATTTTAATTTTACGTAATCGAAATTTAGAATGAAATATTTTCCACTTCCCCCAATGCAAATAGTTGCCTTTTAATGTAATTAAGGTGAATCAAAAGATTTTTTTTTAAAGTGCATATTAACCGTTGACAGCGATCTCCAAAAACTACCATATTTTCAAAAAAATTAGATTTAGAAGGAAGAAAACACAATTTAACACTATTTATTCGCTGTAGATTTTAACCGTCCTGTACTTTAAAATATATATGTGAACTCCATTGTTTACAGGAAACGCTCCAGACAGAATGATCTTGGACCGGCAAGCTGATATTATATTAGCATTGTAAAAAGGGCATACGAGTTGCGCAGAGTAATCGAAGGGAATTGAGCCCTTTCTATAAATAACTTAGTAATTGCTTGCTGTCGCTTAAAAATGTCCGTTATACACACACCCATTTTCACTTTCGTCGATCATTAAGTAATAGCAAAACGTCAAAGTGATAGTAAGACAGACAGCGTGACTCAGTTAGTACTACACAGACCTTTCCACTAAAATGCAACTTTTACTGATCGGCTAATAGACCCCGGAATCTTCATAGCTAGACATAGAGCTAGATAGATACTCAAAATCACTTCCCCACAGGTGCAGTCTTGCATACTTCAGTAATTAAACATAATATGAGGGCACTTTACAAAAAATAATATTCAAAGAATCATTTTAACTTTAAAACGGTTATGAAGAAAATTGCATTCTTGTATAGTGGTCGTTTTGAAATTGTGTGTGTTAAGTAATCCATTGAAAACATCGGTTGGCTTTTTTTTTATGAAATATTAAAAATACAAAAAATTCTCTTGTGAACAATTATTATAATTTGGAAGGCGGGAATGTGTGCCACCGCCCCGCGAACCAATCATTGGATAACAAACACCACAAATTATTTTTTTATAGTAATACCTCACAAGAGTCTCAGCTGCTCCCGTCTGGAGCCAGTGAGACTATGGCATCCCCAATTGGGGTATGTTGTGAGGCTGAAGGAGGTGGGGAGGGGAAGGAGATAGCGAAGAGGAAGGTGGGATAGTACCTGGCTATTCAGATCTAGTCACCAAACACGGCTAACGCCATTTCAAGCAATGTTTCAATTCTGAATGGTGGTCTTACACTAGGGCGATACTGAGAGTATTTTCTACTCTGGAATGTGCCGCAAATATACTATATATAATTTTAAATGAATGAAATGTCTTCACATTATTATTATATTAGATTTGATTGTTTGTTTGCATTGAATAGGCTCCGAAACTACTGACCGATTTCAAAAATTCTTTCAACAACAGAATTATTATTAATTAAATGAAGACAATTTTAGCAATATGAGTAGCAGTTGAGCAGACGCATCCACCGCCCCAATCCGGATAGCTGGTACCCGGCATGCGTTGCAATGACATTCAAAGAAATACATTGATTCTCCCTCTATGTCCTTTCCCGTGCGTCCCCGTTCCTTTCCGCCTTCCCCGTATTCCCCCTTCCTCGTCTCTTCATCCTCCGCGAACCCCACCTACCCCCCTGCCTTTCCTT